>PKMM01053011.1:250145-379389 GCA_002933915.1 Eutrema heterophyllum
CATAGCCCAAAAATCGGGGATTAGTTTTAACTATTTTATTTATTTATTTTATAATTTATATATTTTTCATGATTAAATTTGTTATATATAGATTTTTCCAAACAATTATGAAAGAAATGTATTTGATTTTCAATCTAGAAAGACATACATAAATCAAGATCAAACTCACATCTAATTCAAAAAACAAAAAAGAAGTCAAATCACATGATACATAAAAAATAGATTGTCTTGATCTTGAGAATACACAAAAAATAATCAAGGACATCAAAATCTTCATCATTTTCTTCTCCAATGATCAAGTAATCATGTATCTTGGACTTCTAGATGTGTTTGAACTTGTCACTTACTAATGAAACCTACTGAAAACAGAAAAAAATAATGTTATTATGAACTTGTTGCAAAACGATTACGATACATACACAAATAGAAACCATGGTGAACAAAGGACACTTACATATGCCAAAATCTAAGACTATTACGATACATACAGAAGTGCATATGTACAAACTTTCATCAGAAAAAACTAGTAGATAGAGACATCAAAACCAGAATATCATAATATCAAAACATACACATCAAAGAATGGCAAAGTGAGAAACATTACACTAACCTGCTTAAGAACTTTGTGAATCACGAAACAGATGAACTTCTTGGTATAAATCAGGTTCAAACTCCATGTTAACAACATCTTCCGGTTCAGAATCGAATATCATGAGGACATAACTAATGAAACCAATCGAAGACATCAAAGTTCATAAGCAACTATAGGTTCTTCAAAGACAAAGACATCAAAACCAGTAGATAGATATATCAAAACCAGTACACAGAGACATCCTAATCGGCGTAGCTAGCTTCATTACCGTGTGATATATATATCAAATGACTGATTTATCATGCTGATTTACAGACGAAACAATCTTTCCACGGATTTCTTGTGAATCAAATAGAACTTGACACCCTCCATAGACTCCTAAGTTGTTTACGAGACCCTTTGCTCCACCTTCATCAAACTATGCTCAAGTATGATGATAAAGGGGATCCAGTGCAAATGCCACTGTAAAAAAAATACAAAATATTATCGTGCAAAACATTCCACAAACACCAAATGGAGTTAAGTTAAGAAATTACCGTAGAACTTCAAGTGCCTTCTTTAGGCGAGAACGGGAGTTAACAAATACTTTTCGAGTCAACTGTAAATTGGGCAAAATGAAAACCAAATCGAAAACCAGAATCAGTCAAAAGAAGCCAGGACACAACCGTCGTTCCATTTTATCCAAGTTCCCAAATTAAAAACGAACCCTAGAATTCTCCTTCATCAATAATCATCCGAGCTCGAAAAGTTGATGTAATTTGAAGAGAGATACAAAAATTAATCGGCGATCGTTATCCTCTTATTTAGAGGAATCGATATCAAAATTATGAGGACTCGCAGTGTTCCCACAGAAGAATCTCGGCACCAAATCAACTCAATTCTTAGAAAACCCAAGAAAATACAAAAATAAATCTAGAAATTTTCAGGCGGAAAATGCTGATTAATCGGTTTTGAGACATAAATCGCCGATTACTCAAGGTTAATCGGAAAACCGCCTTAGGTTGCTGAATAGGATGAAATCGTCCGACTACCGCCTAGGTGTCCGATTAATCGGAAAAAGCGGCGATTTTTTTAACAAGGGTCTCATATCAATGCTCTAACAGGATAAACAACTAGCGTGTATATATGAGCCATGTTTCATAATTATGTGTTAAAATGATTATGTGGGCCATGTTCCCAAATATTTGTTAACGTTAATGTTATCGTAGAAGATGGACATCAAAACATTGCGAATCCAGCCCAACCAAATAGAGAGGGTAACACCGAGGAATATCGATAATATATTTTATGTGATATCATTATTAGCGTCAACAATAATGTTATTCCTAATGCGGATGCTAAGTTTAACAAAACAAATGTTCGTTAACTTCTATGACTTTTTGGTATCCAACCACGATGCGAGACAAATCGATCGAGGTCACACATCTGGGAGAGGGGAGGGGGGGGACAAAATTGTAGAGTGTGAGTGTGATGTTTGTTATTCTCGGATTGTTGACTTGTTTTATTTGTGTTACTATCTACGCATTTAATGTCAACTATACAATATATATGTCAATTATATACAATATATTTGTTAACTTGATCCCCCATCTATAACTCGTCAATAAGTTAATGATAAAACCAAATTGTTAACTCTGTGACCATCTTCAACTTATTTGTTAACTGCCCAACCACTTTGTTAAATTGTTATTTTACTTTATCGAATTACGAAATAGTATCAATTGATTGGGATAACTTTGTTTTACGATAACACTTGTTAACATTGGTACCAACTTAGCTAACGAAATTTTTGATAAGTTAACACATTCTTTGATTAAAAGTATAACTCACGACACATGCTAACTTCCAATAAAAGAATAACAAAATGATCATCTGTAAACAAAGTTAGTGATGCAATATATATACTATCCCAACAATCGGAAGCTATCTTCGAGAGGGAGTAATACTTGTCGAGGAGAGAGAGAGAGAGAGAGAGAGAGAGATATGAAGTAATGCGTTTTTTTATCTTTGCTATAGCTGTCAGCTATGTAGTAGGGACAACTTTGTCAACTTGTTCTTTGCTGGAGGAGTGAGAACTAATTTATACTTATCAGTTGATATCCACTTGAATAAGTGGTCAACTTGGTTAGAGCCGGTCCTGAGATTTCTCAGGCCAGAAACGGGTACAAAAATTTGGCCCCTTAAATCATTTATAGAGTCTAGACCAAAGAAAGCCTTTCATTTTTCTCCAAAACCTCTCAATCTTATCTCAGTTTTATCTTTAAAATTCTCAATTCAAAACAAAAAAAACAAAGAAATAAATTCAACCCGATTCGTTGCTCGTTTACCTCTCACCTGTTTCAGCTTCGATCCAGCAGAAGAAGACAAACGACAAATAATATAAAAAGGGAAGAGACAAACAACAATATCGAAATAAGAAACAAGCAAACAATTATCAATAAAAAAAAGAAAAAGTGTTGAAAGAAAAAACATAAAAAGGAAAAGAAAAACAAAAACACAAAACGTTGTCTCAAAGAAAACTCTCTCTAAACCATCTACACTAACACATTTTCTAAAATATTGGCCCCTAAATTTATTTTAATCTTACCGGCTCCGAAGCACATGTTTCATATAACCCAGGCCCGGCTCTGAACTTGGTATATATACCCAGCAAACCTTAATTATAAATGAAAATTATAAATAATACCTTATTGTGCAATTAAAATAGTAGCCCTTTTTTTGGTTAAAGAAAGACTTGTCATTAATTCTTCAAACACTTGCAGATTTGAGTATTGGAAATAATGAGCAAACTTTTCCAATTTATAAAGTTATAGTACTAAAGAAATTCAATTAAAACTTGAACATAAACCATATATTAAAGCGTATGTCCCATTTTGTATCAATTTTGTTTTCATAAATGCTAAAGGTACTTTATGGTAATGGAAAAATTAATGCTAGACATATCGACTTGTCTTGCTGAATGGCTCAAATGTTGGGTAGAAAAAAATCAAGCATTGTCGGCCTTATCAACTTATGAATTCTTTGAGAATAATAAGGTCCCAATTTTAAGAGGCCTCAAATTTTGGAAGCCCATAAGGATGGGCTTTATGGGAGTTTATTACAAAAATGCATTCTTATTTCTTCATGACAGAAAATTCATGAATACGTCATATATGACAATTATACATGAAAATCTTTTTACTGTTGGTTACTTAGATCAAATGTTAAAATATATATTTTTTTTTTTCAAATTTCAATGCATGTAACATTTGTAAACAAAAGAAAATATTTAATTACCTTCTACAATTACAGTGAAAACTTCGATGCGAGAAATCTATTTGTTACAATCAAAACGTCTGCATTTGTTATTGGAATAGAAAACTCTAGGGAACATGGTAAATACTTGTTGTTTTCATTTGTTTTGTCTTTGTACGTAGAAGTTTCTTTTATCATGGTATTGTCACCAATATTCGTTTCCTAATTTGTTATAGTATACTTTACAGATCTAATGTCCATGCATACACCATCTGCATTTCTTTGAATTTTTCTTTGCCAACCACCATTTGTATTTGAGTATTTCTATATGTTGATATCCAATGGTGGAAGTCTCCTCGATTCTCGATCCAGTGATCGACCACGTGTTTATTAATAGAGGTAGTCCTGGGTATTCGGATATTCGGTTCGGTTCCGGATATTTCGGATAGGGAGGTTTAGGAACCATATAGGTACCGAAATGTTTTTGGTTCGATTCCGGTTCGGTACCAGTCGGTTCCAAGATTTAAGAACCGGAAATTACCCAAAACTTTTTGGATCTTAATCGGTTTCGAATATTTATTACCCGAAATGCCTAAAATATACCCGAAAACCCAAAAATATACCCGAAAACCAAAAACAAATTAAATAAAATATACCTGAAATATTAAAAATATATCTGAAATCCCAAAAAGATACCCAAAAACCCGTAATATATTTAATATTTTGGGTATATAATTATAATTGGGGTACCCGATCGGGTATCGGTTCGGTTCCGGGTATTACCCGATACCCACGGGTATCAATGAGGAGGAACCATCAGATATTTTGGGCATAACCGAAACCGATCGGTTCCGGTTATTTTGGGTCAGTTCCGGTTCGGGTTTTCGGTTCTAGTTTTTATGCCCATGCCTAAATAGAAGTATATAGTTCGATTAAATTGTTCAACTATTAGGATTTAACCCACGCTAGCTATATAGCGTTGAATAATTTTTTCTTAAAAATTGTTTTGAAATTTAAGAAAAAATAAATTTATTTGAATTTTATAATATGTCTTACTAATGATTACAACTAATGATTATATATAGAAATGTCAACCCGGACTAATTTGTCTACTTAACACATTTTGCAATTAACTAAAATATTATTCAGGCTAACCCGCAAAAACATATAATATTGAAAACATAACTCTAATATGCATTGCTTAATGACTATGGTTCCACAAAATCTTACAAAATTAATTTTCTCGTGTCTAACTTTTTATAAAATAAGTAAAATATTTTTCAAACTTTTGTTGTGATATATATTCAAATAAAATATAATAAACATAGTGAAAAATATTGCAAGATCTTGAATATATTTTCTTTGAATATGTATGAATTGATTATTATTTAATAATATCATAATAATTAAGAAACTAAATAGTAAATAGTAAATAACCTCTTTAATGGGAGATAAATAATTTTTATATTCTCATCAATAATTTTAAAAAACAATTATATTCTTTCCTATTTCAATTATCTATTCTTATTTGTAATGGCATAATATGTAATAACTTACAAAAGTAACAAAACAAAGTTCATTTAAAAAAAGGGAAAATTTCATAAAAATACCCCAACTTTATTCCGATAAGCTTTTTAATACCCGAACTATTTTTGTATCCAGTAAAATACCCAAACTATTTTTTTTGCCCATTTTAAATCTTCAAATGTGAACCGTGTGCTCATTTTACAACCCCTTATTAACGGATGTATACGGACCTATACATGGTTTGAAATAGTATTTATATTTAATAGTAATATATTAATAAAAATTAAAAATTACATTTAATTTTCAAAAAAAAAAATCCCCCAAAAAATCCAAAAAATAAAAAAAATCCGAAAAAATCTTAAGTTAAGAAACACTAATTTCAAAATTTAAATAAAATATATTATATTTTAAATTTTGAATTTTTGAATTAAAACTTTCTAAAACTCAAAAAATACAAAAATCCAAACAATTTCTCCAAAAATTCTAAAAATTCAAAAAACCATGCATCACACAACATGTTATAAAATCCATGAATCACACATCACAATTATATATATACTAGGTGTTTAGTCCGCACAAGATGTTTAATCAAATAATCAAATTAATTAGATTATTAAATTTGTTATCGATAATAGTCCGAACACAAATATAACAACAATATAAAACATATAATCAACCAAAATAATAATAACCAATATATTTATTTAATTTGTAGAAACTAACGAAGACCAATAATTGTATCAAAACCACAAAGATAATTAAAATAAGACAAAAGACAAATTTAAATAATATTGGTTTGATTGAAAACTATCCTCTCAAGGTTGGAAATTGCTTGGTTCCAACATACCCTATTCTAAAACACTTCTTTATAGCGTAGGTAAAACACTTAAGAAATTTGTGTTCATGTATTTTGTTTTTCTTTTAACCGTGATGTGTTATTCATGGATTTTTTTTTTTTTTGAGTTTTTAGAAATTTTTGAGAATTTGTTTGGATTTTTGAGTTTTTAGAAATTTTTTATTCAAAAATTCAAAAGTTAAAATATAATCTATATTTTTTAAAAAATTTAAAATTAGTGTATCTTAACTTAAGATTTTTTTGGATTTTTTCGATATTTTTGGAATTTTTTGAGGATTTTTTGTTTTTTTGAAAATTTAATATAATTTTAATTTTTTATTAATATTTTATTATTAAATAAAAACACTGTTTTAAACCGTGTATAGGTCTGTATATATCCGTTAACGAGGGGTTGTAAAATGAACACACGGTTCACAGTTGGAGATTTAAAATAGGCAAAAAAGATAATTTGAGTATTTTATTGGATACAAAAATAGTTCGGAATAAAATGGAGGTAGTTTTATAGAATTTTCGGTTAAAAAAATGTCAACTTAGATAATATTATAGAGATATAAAATACCGATCAATTCCATTATTTCCGCGAATAACGCAAGACAACATACAAATATTGTGTTTGCGCTTTCTTTCCCTATCACTCTTCATTTAATATAATCATCCAGGATTTCTTGTTCCACCCGTCAATGTAACGCTCTTTCTTTCAATATTTCCCACTAGCTAAGCTACTTCTCCATTTCCACATCAGCTCTCTTTCTCTCGCTCTCTCCAATTGCCATGTCTTACACTAAGAAACATGCCAAGATCGATCTATGGCCGAAGAAAGAAAAGGAGAAATACACTAAAAACAGAAAAGCCCTCAAGTTGACAATTTCCACTCTTATTCTCTTCTGCTCCGTTTGTCTCCTCTTCCTAATCCTCCTTTTCCCATTCACCTCTCCAACACAAACAACATCATTTGCAGCCTCATCACTCCCTCGCACGTGCGACCAAAACTTCACCGTCTACGTCTACGATCTTCCCAAACAGTTCAACATCAACCTCCTCCAAAACTGCCGACACTTAAACATCTACACCAACATGTGCCCTCACGTGGCCAACAATGGCCTCGGACAGCCTCTCCGCGGCGACAGCAAAACTTGGTTCGCGACGCACCAGTTCATAGCCGAGATGATCTTTCACGCACGTGTTGAAAACCACCCGTGCCGCACTTGGGAGCCAAACAATGCCGACATTTTCTACGTTCCCTTTTTTGGTGGGCTCTACGCTTCTAGCGTGTTCAGAGAACATAACCTAACAAAGCGCGACGAGCTAGCCGTTAGATTAGTCGACTACGTGAGTGGTCAACGATGGTGGAGAAGAAGCAACGGTCGAGATCATTTCTTGGCGATTGGGAGAACAGCTTGGGATTTCATGCGATCTAGTGATGAGGCAGGCACTGACTTTGGAGCAAACATACTCATGCAAATGCCACGTGTCATGAACATGTCGGTGCTGACCGTGGAGAGGCAACCGTGGAAAGGTGACAATCAGTTTGGTATACCGTATCCTTCTTATTTTCATCCGTACACGTCAGCAGAGATGGTGACGTGGCAAGACAAGATGAGAATTGTCGAGAGACTTCACTTGTTTAGTTTTGTCGGTGGGCAGAGAAAGGGCTTGGAAAAAGCAGCGATTAGAGACGAGCTGATCAGGCAATGCGCCGGCTCGAGCCGTTGTGAGCTTCTAAAGTGTGAAAGTGGAGGGACCAGGTTAGATACTTTTTTTTGTCTCTTTTCTTGTTTTACTTTTATGAAATTTGACAATTAAGTTGTTATTTATTACCCTGGACCTCAATTTCAATATTGAAGGGGTCCATAATCATCAATTTCAACACTATTTATTGACAACTACTGCCACAATCGGTTACTTTATTACTTTACATTTTCATTGGTTAACTCTCTCAAGTTATTCAACTAGAAAATTAATAACTATATTCCAAGTGTTTTAATTGTATATACATAGTAAAAGTTGGGAAGCGTTTTTGTTCAGCCACTTCTTCTAACCATAATTAATAATTATTTGGTCAATGTAGGTGTCACGACCCGATGACGGTATTAGGAGTGATGGCTCGGTCACGGTTTTGCCTTCAAGCACCAGGGGACTCGTTCACACGCAGGTCAACATTCGATGCAATGTTAGCCGGGTGCATACCGGTGTTTTTTTCACTACACACCATGTATACACAGTACATGTGGTATCTTCCGGACGACAGAAGAAGTTACTCGGTGTTTATGGACGAAAAGAATAGCACTCAGATAGAACATGAGCTTTCAAGGATCTCGAATAGTGAGGTGGCTCTAATGAGGGAAACAATCATCGATTTGATCCCGAGCATGACTTATGCGCACCCAAATGCTACAAACTACGATTTGCCGGATGCTGTTGATGTAGCATTAGAGGCACTAGCTAAGCAAACAAGAGGCAAGGTTGTGTAATGATTGTAAGTCCTATATTTTTGTTCTTTTTTCGGATGTAAATAATCGGCAGAAAAGACGCCCCTATCTATGAAAAGAAGTTGCTCTTCTTTTTTGTTTTTTCCGGCAAATCAAATATATTGATATTATAAAGAGTTTACAAGATACATAAACATTTTCAATATAACTGTTAACTCAAATAAAGGAAATTAAAAGGAGTTGTTCTCATCTATTTGGTCATAGAACTAAACTTACTAAGTTGCATCGATCTCATAGTCTCTTGTGGCATTTAGAAGTTGCAACAGCGGTTTTAAAGACCTGTTTGGTCACCGTGGCCAATCGCATAGTGGCCGGCCTTGATCCATAGAGAACAAAAAACATCAAGGAGGAAGTGACATTTTTTGGAAAGACCTTTGCTTTGGGAAATATTGTTGACATCAAGATTACCACCTTCAAGACTAACATAGGAGGGTTTTACATCTTCCTAAATCTTGGAGATACTCAAGGTCAGGTACTTCGAAAATGAACTAACTAGACGTAAAATGTGAGAAAACATACATCCAATTAAGCACCAAAACTCTATTTGCCTGCAGATTCGAATAACAAATTTCCAGACATCAATTACCTCATAGCAAATGCAATAGTTTCATCGATCGGCTTAGAGATTATATGCAGGGATCTATTTACCTTCCACACTGGAAACACAAGGATAAGACCATCCCAAGCTCGAGGCTCTTTCAGCTGAACCTTCGAAGAAGAAAATGCAAGTGCTACCATAACCATGACATAAACTTACCGGCAGATAAAACATCATATCATCATTCATGCATCATCACGATCAAGATTGGTCATTCCCATCATAGAAAATAGAAATTGTAGAAAATTTCAATAAAACGGAAAACGTTGCAAAAAATATTTAGATGTGGTGAGTTTTATCAACACAAAAGGGCACTAATTGACGAATTATATACAAGTGCAAAAGGAATAGTGAGTGTTTTATTATTATTTACTAGATTTTAACATGTGCGCTCGCACGAGTTTTTTTTTTTTTTTTAATCAAATTTTGTAATATAATCTGTGTTTATTTTTGTGTTAAATATATTTTTTGTATATTTAATTTTTGTCATATGAGACACAAAATTATTTTGGTATTTTGATATAATTTGTTTTTTCTAATCCGCCCTAGAACGGGAGTTCAATATGAAAATTAACGGGAATCCATTATGTTGACATAATCTTTTTCTAATCCGCCGTAGAACGGCGGTAAGTTTTAAATTGTGTTTTCTTATGTTTAGTTTTATTTTTTCGACAAAATGTATTTGTGGATGTAAAAGTTTGAGATCTGTTAACAATTTTATTTTTGGTTTAAAATATATTATATAATTTTCTAAAATATTAATCCACAATGAGGGCATGCGACAATTTTCTATTTGTTTTTGTTTTTATGTTTTCTATTTTGTATGGAAAAATATATTTTTGGTATGACATGTAGATTCAAAATTAGTGATTTTAGCTACATAAATTTTCCGACCCATTTTGTTATATATATTTTCAGTTCTATATTTTATTTTAAATATATTTTTTTAATACCTAAATTATCCATTCGGACTTTTACCCATTGTTTTGTTATTAATTTGCGAATAAAACATAATCATAAATATTTTATATAATAAACATAAATATCATATCATTTACACCTACAAATCATCATACATATTTTATATTTAAAATATAACCATTATTATTTTCTTTATGTGAATTATCTTTTTTGTTTCAAATAAAAATTTGTAATCTTAATAAAGTTTCTAATAGTATAGATATTATTTAAATTACAATATCTAAATTAAATATAAATTAATATCCAGTTATTATTTTTATAAAGATACAATAACTACTGATTTTTGTGATTTTTAGTAAGTAATCTAACATATATTTAAGGAAATCCAAAGTAATCTAAATTAATATTTAATTTTTCAGAATTAAATTGAAATATAAATTAAAATAAACCTTTTTATTAATATTACACCAAATTAATCTGTTTGGCAACATGTGTAGTTATTCACATAAATTATAACCTTAAATATACTGTTTAATAGTATAGATAATAGAAATTTTAATATGTTTTCTTAATATGTGTGAAATAACCTTAAACGACTTATATTCTAAAACGGAGTGAGTATATTTATACAAAAAATGAATCGAGAATATAGCTCTTCTTGTGACTCTTAGTTGTGAAAACTTTCTTGTCATCATTGTAATCTATATTTAATAATGGCAAAAAATGTCAAACGGATATTGTAATATCATTAAAAAAACATATATGCTGGTACATGTGTGATTTGGTCATGAATCATGATTTTCTAACTATATATTAAAATCTAGGGATATTTCTATTATTAAGTTAATAGTAGTTTAGGAGTAAATCGTAGTTATCAATTTTGTATTTTTATGATTAATTAAATTATTATTACTGGTAATATATATTTGAATATCTTAGTTTTTATATTCTATAGTGGTTAATGGGACACTCGTTTGGAAAATATTAAAGAATACTAAATAATACCACACCGGATTTTATTAGCTTTTATATATAGTTTTTGTATCTTTAATAATAAAATGTTATTATATTTTAAATAATCTAATCAATTAAATAGAGATTAAATGTTATTTATAAATATTATAATTAATTAGAATATCCATATCTAACAATAAAGATATTATGTGCATTTTTTTTATAAAAAAATTATGTTTGGCAACAGGAATAACAAGAATAATAGTTATCCAAGATAAGAATAGACTAATTTAAATGGAATAATTGGAGCACTCGACATATTTTCCCTTGGAAAATCTTCCTCTAGATGTTTTGTGAAATCTATAATTCTGAATATTCTTAACTCATTTTAGCGGATTTCAATTTGTTCCATTGTGGTTCCTTGATGCTTGTTTGAAAATTATTAATTTATTTTATTTTACTTGGTCTGATTAAACAGGTTGATGAGTCAATTTGCAAGTTTGCAAAGAAGGGTTTGACTCCATCTCAGATTGGTAGAATTCGTCGTGGCTCTCACGGTATCCCCCAGGTGAAGAGTGTTACCGGAAACAAGATCTTGCGAATTCTGAAAGCCCACGGTTTGTGTTTAACACTGATCATATCTGTTTATCTATATACTAATAGAAACATATATAGGAGGAAACTTAAAAGACTATCTTTGTATATTGTTGTTGTTGAAAAAGGTCTTGCTCCTAAGATTCCTGAGGATCTATACCACCTGATCAAGAAAGCAGTTGCTATCCGCAAGCACTTGGAAAGGAACAGGAAAGACAAAGATTCCAAGTTTAGGTTGATTCTTGTGGAGAGGAGGATCTACCGTCTTGCTCGTTATTACAAGAAGACCAAGAAGCTTCCTCCAGTGTGGAAATAGTAAGTACACTATACTTGCCAATTTGAGAAAGGGGATCTGTTTGAAGATACTAAGGATCTTGAAAGTTCAAAGAAACTGTCATGTGCCCATCGACGAGATTCAGACATTATCAATGGTTAATGTTAGAACAATTGTCATAGAACCCTGTAAATCTTAACACACACATTGACCTCGTCCACCAAATAGTTGCAAAAAATATATACTTATACAACAAATCAGAAAGGTATTGGTTGCCGGTTAGGCCAAGACTCGATCTTTTGGAAGTAATCGACAGGCACTACACCATAAATGCCTTCAGTCAAAATCACCTTGTTGTCTGAAATGTAGAACGCAATCCCATCTGAATGAAGGAAAAGTGAAAAATGATATATTCAATCTTTGGAGGGCATAGCAACATTGTTAAGACAGGGAAAATTGGATTTCTCGTACTAAGGTAATACCTTCAAGAGCTTTCTTGATGTCGAGGAAGATTACGACATTAACATTCCTTCTCATGCCTTAGCCAAATCATGTCAAAATTTGGAATCAGATAAATGTGCAATATGCAATAATGCAGGAACAACAACAGGATCAAAATCTTACCACTTATCACTTCACCATCTGTAGGCAAGCCACAAGAGAAGTGAACATGCAGTCTACTCATGCGCTTTAATCCCGATGCTACGATTGATTCCAAATTCTTCTGATAAGTTCCATGTACGCATACTGCCACGACAGAAATTCAAATGAATAAGAAAAACTATGCGATACATAAGAGAAGTCAGAAGTATGTCACCTTACCTGGAGCTTCTTCCGGTGAAAATATTGGTTTAAGTAACTTTTCGGATTCAATCGTCTGCACAGAAAGACATAAGGAGAAGCTATAACTACAGAAAGCATATTGTTCAAAACTGAAAGAAACAAATCACCGCAGATAGAAGATCAATGGTTTCAAAAGACATGGCAAGCCAAATTTTCTGCAAATAAATGGCAAGCCCTCAACTTTCAACACAACATATCAAAGAGAAGATCCTGAGAAAACGACCAAATGCTCTGAGGAATTAGGGTTTTTTTCTTCTTCAAGTGCTTTTAACGTGGTGATCGAATGGCCTTGGTTTGCGCGAATCAAGAGCTCTGCATTCTCTTCTATGAGGCTAAAACGTTGTTTATTGTCCCTTCTCACTGCCTGAAAAAGACACAAATCACTGAAAATCGAAATGCTCGTAGACAAAAACAAATGAAGATGAGTGAAACTGACCTCTCTGATTTCATCAATCGTGTGTTGCTTCAACTGAATGTTTGCGGATGTTTTCAGATTCAGCTTAAGTGAATCTTCAACTTTAACAAAACCATCACATCGCATGTTCAAGCTCAGCTCAGTAGCCATGTGTCGCAAGATTCGCGTCCTGATTTATATCCATCCAAAGAGAATCAAACTAAGCTAAATCTATACAAATCTCGAGTTTGATATGATATGATCGCACTTACAAGAGTCTTCCAAGCGCATCGATTTTATCTTTGCCCCCTCCTCGGCCCTGAGGTCTGTGTCGATCGTTCTCCCTCTCATATCCTCTTCTTCTACCGCCGCAACATCCATCAAAAACCAATAATTGAATCGACACCAAAGCTCACTAATCAAAATGACTTGTTGACTTTTCGGTAATGTGAAAACGCGACTCACCTTCTGCTGGATTGAGCCAAGGAAGGGAACGCAGGTTTGCTGGAAGAATTGAGATTCGAAGCATCCATGAAAGCGGAACACAGGAGACAATTTCGGGAAGATAAAGCTGCTCAAGGTCAGAGTTGGAAGTCGAAGACGATAGAAACGCAAAAACCGACCAAAAGTCGGAATAAATCGTAAAGTCAAAGCACGAACCAGCCGGGGATTTCAAATCGTAAAGTCAGATTGGGGAAGACGAAAGAACTAATGTCCATATAAAAGCCCATGACTAATTTATCGGGTCCAAGCCCAATATTGTTGAAGCTCAAATGATGTTCATCACAGAATAAATAATTTAATTGGATTATTCACAGTGAAATCATGTCGTTTTTTCAAAGCTTAATATATGGTGTTGGTGGCAAAAAATATATTTAGATATATGTATTTTTTTTTTCAACAGAGTATATATTTTGTTAGGATCTATCATGGGATATGCTCGTTAGAGAATTTAAGTTTACAGGATTTCGACAAACTCATGAACGAGTGATTCGAATTTGAAGAGATAAAAAAAACTACAAATATCAATATTCGAATATAAGCATTCATGCATGCCAGTATAATGATTAAGGAATGTTTACGGGAGCTTTCGAAAACTAGGATAATAACCACGAGCTATTTATGAGTATGTGAAAATGGTTAATACGAGAGGTAAATTACGTTATCATTAATAGATAAGATGTTCATGATAATCTTAAATACAACAAAAGGAAAAAAAAAATTCTCAAATAGTATCTAACGCTCCAATTAGATAGAAGACCGCATAACTAGCTAAGAAAACGAGAAGCGAGAGAAAGAAAATGGATGTTAGGTTTAAACTAAGCTAAAATGTGGTTTATATTTCAGTATGTCGTGCTGGTGAAATTAAAAAGAGATAGAAGAATTGAGGCATGTCGGAAAAGATCGAACGCTTCAAAAAGCATATAATGTCAAATGAATTGACATCTAACTCATACAAGTATGAGTTGTTTTCTAATTAGTGTATGACATTTTATCAGAGTTAATTGATCCATGTTCGTAATTCGGGTTGCTGGATGGTTGGATCAGGTTGTGTTTAGTTGTAGAGCATTAGATGATTAGTTCTATCGTGCTTTATGAATGTGACTTAACGGTGATAGTTTTGTCAATATCGAATTTTTTTCTAACTACGTTACTAAATAATAATACAAAATTCTGCGCGCGGATCACCAACTGTTTGGTAACTTAGATTTAATACTGACTGTTTGGGATTTTTTTTTTTTTGATCGAATGTGAAATTTATTGAAATGAAAAATGATTGTAATTTTTACAAGGAAAGACTTCGATAAAGGCCAAGAAACAACAGCTAAAAATAACGTAACAACAATTTCCAGCAAATGCAAAAGAACAGAGCTTTAGTATCTTGGTGGAGTGTAGATTGATCGTAGCAGCAAACCATCGCTGCATCAGCTCTTGTAGGCTGGGCATAGCATAATAGTTAAGAGAGGATATTCTATTCCGAAAATTAGCATGTCAATAGATCGAATAAGCCGAGGGATAGATTGATAACCTGTTTGATGGATTCGCGAATTACGTTCTTTCCAAATAAGGTAGATAGTTGTTAGATAATTCCAAATAATAATAGGATATATCTAAATAAGGGGAAGCTTAAGAGATAGAGATTAGGAAAAAGGAAATCCCATTAGAAAAAGGAAATAGGGAGGAGCCTAATTTCTATATAAAGGGTTGATGAGGAGATGTCTCATATAACGGAGATTGAGAGATTTAGTTTTGTGTAGTTTTCTAAATCAATAAGAAGAGAAGTTCTTATACAATCGATCTCTATTTTACTTTAATTGGTAGCAGAGCTGCATGATATCATTGTCTCGAGGAGGAGACATCGATCCAAGAGGCAGAAAGAGTCGCAACCCAGAAGACGAGCTAGGGTTCTGTTTAATGGCGACAAACGACGACACAGCGTGGGGAAGAGGCGCTGATGCTCCAATCAAAAAGGACCTGCAATGTCCGATGCTTACATCGACCAATTACACGGTCTGGTCGATGAGAATGAAGGTTATTCTTCGCGTGTATCAAGTCTAGGAAACAATCGAGCCAGGATCAACAGATTTGAAGAAGAATGACATAGCGACTGCTCTCCTGTTCCAATCAATACCTGAAGCTTTGATTTTGCAGGTTGGAGAACAGGATACGTCGAAAAAGGTGTGGGATGCGATAAAAGCAAGACATCTGGGAGCTGACCGAGTGCGAGAAGCGAGGCTCCAAACCCTAATGGCGAAATTCGATAAATTAAAGATGGGTGATGACGAAACAGTAGACGATTTTGCTGGGAAGATATCTGGTCTTGTGTCAAAATCGGCATCACTGGGAACAATTATCGAAGAACCGAAGATTGTGAAGAAATTCCTAACCGGACTCCCTATGGATAAGTACATTCAAATTGTGGCATCTCTTGAGCAAGTGTTGGATTTGAACACAACAGGCTTTGAAGATATTGTTGGGAGATTGAAAACTTATGAGGAACGAGTCAAGGGTAATGTGAAAGAACCCGAGCAAGGAAAACTCATGTATGCAAGCAACAGTAAGCCAAATCGAGAAGGATCTGGTTCTGGTTTTGAAGGAAAATCTGGCAATAACAGAGATAATAACTTCGTTGGCCAAGGCAGAGGTGGCGGAGGTTATAGAGGCAGAGGGAGAGGCGGTAGAGGCAGGGGACGAGGAAGGTCCAATGGCCAATACAGAGAAAAAGAAAGCTCAAAAAATCAGGATAAAACTAAAAGGGACCTCTCTCATATACAGTGTTGGAGGTGTGATAAGTTTGGTCATTATGTGAATCATTGTCCAATGAGACCACCAATACAAGAAGCTAACATGGCAGAAACGCAAGAAGCAGATGCGTTATACTTACACGAGGTGGTGTTCTTGAATGAAGACAAACTGTTTCCAAAAGAACTTGAAGATAATGCGAAAGAAGATCGTATTTGGTATCTAGACAACGGTGCCAGCAATCATATGACTGGAAACAGAGGCCACTTTTCTACTCTAGATGAAAGCATAAAAGGAAGAGTGAGATTCGGAGATGGGTCGCAGGCTACGTTTTAAATAGCGCGCCTTAAGTGCGCTATAGCGCACATAGCGCATAGCCCAGAGAATATCGCTATGGAAACGTAAAGCATTGCGATATTGGAAAGCGCGCGCTATAGGCGCTATTTCGTCAAAACAGAGGCGCGCCTTAAGCGACATGGCGAGGGCTATACATATGTGACTTTTTTTTTTGGTTTTTTTGGTCGAAACGTCGAGTCCAGAGAAGTGATTCCACTGATCCGATACTATTGAAAGATATTGATGACAGCAACGAGTGGTTGACTGGAAAAATGGATGGGGAATCATCGGGTGATGAAGATGATTTTGTGTTCTCTGATGATGACTTACGATGGAGATACGTGAACCAAGCTATGGGTGTTAAAGAACATAGCTATCCCACTAGGAGAGCAACAAGTTCGAGTTTGGGTAAAGCTGACAAGGGAAAGGGAGTTGCTAGTTCATCTCGTGGTAGCAAAAGATCTGTTCCATCTCCTAGAGGTTTGACATTGGTTGATGAAGACGAAGATAAAGAAAACGAGGACGAGGTGGAAGATGAAGCAGGAGAAGATGATCTTGGTTACGACGAGGAGTTCAATGATCATGAAGCTGATCACGATTCTGAATCTTCCTATTAGTTACTTTTATTTCATTTTGGTGCTTTCTCTTTATGTTTTCTGAAAACTTGACTTTGTTGTTTCATGTTTTGGTTTTCATGGATTTTTATGATTTGGTTTTTCGGATCTTATTGTGAGGATTTCGGTTTTGGTTTTCAATTTAATAAAGAATGTATGCTTCTTCAGAGTTCATTTGAGACTTACTCATGCATTTAAATACGAAAGTTGCAGGTCTGAGGTCTAAAGACGAAAACATAGGAAGGTTCATGTGTAGCGTGCGCCATAGGCGCTATAGCACAAGGCGCAAAGCCCAGCCTTCCTCGCCACGGTGCGCCATGAGCTATTTAAAACACAGGTCGCAGGTAAAAATAGAGGGAAAATGATCGATTACCTTTGTGAGCAAGACTGGAGAACGGAAGCTGCTCAAGGATGTCTACTACATACCGAGTCTGAAACACAACATCATTAGTCTTGGTCAAGTAACTGAACGTGGTTGTGAAGTTAATATGAAGGGAAGCATCTTGGTGTTAAAAGATCCTCAAGGAAGAGTGATAGTAGAAGTTACAAGATCTGCGAACAGGCTATATAAAACACCAATGGAGATATACATTTCCAAGTGTTTGAAAATTGAGAGTGAGGATCCAACATGGCCCTGGCATGCACGGCTAGGTCATGTGAGCTTCGGTGTAATGAAAACCATGGTTGACAAAGAGATGGTAACAGGTATGCCGAAGACCGTTCAAGACAAACATGTGTGTGGAGTCTGTCAAATAGGGAAACAGTCAAGAATTTCGTTCCCTACTCAGGCACAGTTCCATGCAAAGATGTCATTGGAATTGGTTCATGGTGATTTGTGTGGGCCAATTTCACCTCCTACGCCATCTCATAAAAGGTATGTCTTTGTGCTAATTGATGATTTCTCAAGGTATATGTGGACAATGCTACTCAAAGAGAAAAGTGAAGCATTAGAACGGTTCAAGGGTTTTAAGGCATATGTTGAGAATCAAGCTAAGACAACCTTGAAGACGTTTCGCACCGATAGAGGAGGTGAGTTCACGTCAACAGATTTCAAACGATTATGTGAAAGCAATGGCATTATGAGACATTTAACAGCTCCATATACACCACAACAAAACGGTGTAGTGGAGAGGAGAAATAGGACTTTGATGGAGATGACAAGAAGCTTACTCAAGGGGATGAAGGTACCGAATTATATGTGGGGGGAGGCAGTAAGACATGCAACCTACATTATAAATCGAGTATCCACAAAGGCTTTAGATGGTAAAACCCCATACGAGTACTTCACCACCAAGAAACCAAACATCGAGCACCTAAGGATTTTTGGGTGTGTCGCCTATGCAAAGATTAACGGTCCAGGAATGAGAAAGCTAGACGACAGATCAAAGGTTGTGATAAACCTAGGAACTGAGCCGGGTTCCAAGGCTTATAGATTGTATGATCCAAGCGAGAACAAAATAATCATCAGTAGAGACGTTGTTTTTGATGAAAAGAAAGGATGGGATTGGACATCTAGCTTGGAAGAAAAGGATGAAAAACCAGGAACGTTTGTTGTCTCACAAAATTTAGACACAAACGCAGTTGAAGCCGTGGAGGCCAATCATGATCATCAACACAACGATGATCAACATGAACAAGATACTAACCACGAGGAGGTAGAGTCAGATCCAGAAGAGGAGACCGAGGATCAGGGTTCACCTCATGAGGATATTCAGCAAATCACAACGAGAACGGGTCGGGTTGTCACAAAGCCACAGCGGTTCAACGACTACGTAATGTTTGCTGAATACGATGAAGAAGGCTTGCTACTTCTAATTAATGGTGAACCAGAAAATTATCTAGAAGCAGCAACAATGAAGGAATGGATCAATGCAATGATAGCTGAGATAGATTCTATCGTAAAGAATAAAACTTGGGAGCTTGTTGAGAAACCCGCGGGAGTTAAACCTATAGGGTTAAAATGGGTTTACAAAATCAAGAGAAAAGCTGATGGTACTGTGGTTAAGTACAAAGCGAGGCTAGTAGCAAAGGGCTATGTGCAGCAACAAGGCATAGATTTTGAGGAGGTATTCGCACCTGTTGCGAGAATAGAAACCATCCGTTTACTTATATCTTTAGCAGCAAGCAATGGCTGGGAGATACATCATCTAGATGTCAAAACGGCATTTCTTAATGGTGACTTGAGTGAAGAAGTATATGTAACTCAGCCTGAAGGTTTTGAGAAAAAGGGGCAAGAAGATCGAGTTTACAAACTCAGCAAGGCGTTGTATGGATTACGACAAGCTTCTAGAGCATGGAACTTGAAGCTTGACAACACTCTTAAGGAAATTGGATTTGTCAAATGCAAGAAAGAGCCATCTGTTTATCAAAAGAAGACTAAAGGGGACCTTTTGATTATTGCAATTTATGTTGATGACTTGTTTGTCACAGGAACATCCGTCCAAGTAATCAAGCGATTTAAGGAGGATATGTCGAGGAGATTCGAAATGTCTGATCTTGGAAAACTGTCGTATTACCTGGGAATAGAGGTGGTGCAAGGAACAGATGGGATCAGAATAAAGCAAGAAGGATATGCTCAAGGAATCCTAGTTGACAACAAGATGGAAACATGCAATTTGACTCACGTACCCATGGAGTCAAAGCTGAAAATTTCAAAGGCTGAAGATGAACAAGAGATTGATGCTACTGCCTATAGAAGAACAATCGGCTGCTTGAGGTACTTACTCCATACACGTCCTGACTTGTCTTACAGTGTCGGAGTTTTGAGCCGGTATATGCAGAGTCCGAGAATATCTCATGGACAGGCACTCAAGCACCTTCTGAGGTATGTGAAAGGAACCACTAAATATGGGTTACTGTTCAAGAGAGATGGAACAAGAAGTGTGGTTGGATATAGTGACAGCAGTCATAATATTGATGTTAATGATGGAAGAAGCACATCAGGTCATATCTTCTACTTTGGTGCATCTCCAATCACGTGGACTTCACAGAAACAACCAACGGTAGCACTATCATCCTGTGAAGCAGAGTTTATGGCTGCAACCGAGGCTGCAAAGCAAGCTATATGGCTAAAAGAATTGTTGAGAGAAATCTTAGGAAAAGAAGACGAGAAGGTCACGCTAAGGATAGACAACAAATTAGCCATTGCCCTCACGAGGAACCCGGTATTTCATGGGAGAAGCAAGCACATACTCTCACGGTATCATTTCATACGAGAGTGTGTGGAAAACCAGCAGATTGAAGTTGAACATGTTCCAGGATTAGAGCAGAAAGCAGACATTCTCACGAAGCCCTTAGGAAAGAACAAGTTCAGAGAAATGAGAAGCTTGATTGGAGTTCAAGAGATTGTAGTACCCGAGATTCATGTTGGAATTAAGGGGGAGAATGTTAGAAAATTCCAAATAATAATAGGATATATCTAAATAAGGGGAAGCTTAAGAGATAGAGATTAGGAAAAAGGAAATCCCATTAGAAAAAGGAAATAGGAAGGAGCCTAATTTCTATATAAAGGGTTGATGAGGAGATGTCTCAACGGAGATTGAGAGATTTAGTTTTGTGTAGTTTTCTAAATCAATAAGAAGAGAAGTTCTTATACAATCGATCTCTATTTTACTTTAATAGTTACTTGGAATACCAGTCGTAGAAGAATAGTGTTCAGGCGATCCCTCGAGTAAGTGATGATGCTTTGCAAGGTCGTCTCCCAATCTAGAACTTGGTTTGGGATAGTTTTTGTTTTCATAATATTCAGATTTGGTTAGTAAACAAATAGCTAAAATAATGAAAATAAGAATTTTTTTTTATAGAGAAAAGAATCTTTTTTATTAAATCACAGAAAATTAATCATAGAGAGTTTTTCAAATTGATGTTCATAGACATTTAAAAATATCTTTATAAGTGACGTTCTAAGAAGGAGTAAGTAGGTCAGTGGTTACCACACCTTTGCTGCCATTTTATCGGTGTCAAATTCGACTCCACATACCTTTTATGTGTGGGGGTATTTGGCTACTTTTCTAAAAACTACTCCATTTTTTTAAAACAAAAATTTATTTTTGTAATATTTTGAAGTATTTTTTATTTATCAGTATATAAATATTATTCATATGTTTTTTAAGTTTGTATATGAAAATGGATCAAAATTGAATTAAGATATTTTTATTTTTTAATCAAAATACCCATATCCGAAAAGTTCGAATATCTAATTTTTCGAAGAGGATTTGGTCAAATCTGGAATTGGATTTTGGATCTTGAATATTTTTCTCAACCTTAACTATATATTTTTTAATATATATGAGAGAAGATAAAAACTTTAGAGTAACAATTATTTAAAAAATTATGGAAGAAGGTGTTTAGTTGAGTTGAGCATGTAATTAAATAGGCAAATTATTAGTTTACCTACGCTGTACTTTGTTTGGGTCTCAATACGGTTTGTTTAGGGACACGCGTGTGGAGAGTCAGAGCATGACAGCATGTGGATGCTCAAATTGCAGAGAAGGTTAAATTTTTTTTTTTTTAAACTATATTAAAATAAACACAGTTTCACAATTTTATGGACATCATCATAATGTTGTGTTTCCTCTGTAAACTTTTGAAAAATATAATTTCTTTTACAGCATTTGTTGTTTATGTCTGAACTTTTTATTACGTCATTAGGTATACCTAAACCTCGTTCTCAACTTTAATAAATTACAAGACCCGAGACAAATAAATAGCAGCTTGTGGTATGTCGATGGTATATCTTATATCTATTTTTAATTTGTTTTCTAATAACATTTTCGGATCTTATATCTCTTTGGAAGCCTTGTCTTCTATTTCAGCGTGCAACAAAGTTTGCTAGAAAGTTCAGAGTTCTGGCTTCGTCACTATATTTATGTTGTTTCTATGAAGTAGCTGATAAAGGTCATTGTTATTTCAACCAACTAAACTGCATTAATGTTTTTGATGAAGCTCTTACCACTTACGGTCAAGTTAACGTGGACTCATTATGAAATACGTTTACGTAGGTAAAGTGCATATCACATTCTAGACCGAATGTTTTATTTGATGTCTATTGTGTTGAGTTGTAGAGCACAACCTTGTTGTTTGATCCGACGATTGGACAGCATGCATGCTGATTGACCTGAGCGATCATCAAGTAGACGTAGGGGTTGGAATAGAGGTGGTTCCGCCTCCGGACAATTTTTTACAACAAGGTTTGTTTTCAAGCATATTTATATCTAAAATTGAAAACATTAATTAACTAAAATTGACAGAAAACTTAAATTATGGATTTGCTGCAGAAATTTAATTTCGTAACCGCACATTTAGAAGTTCGAATTTTGAGAAAGAGCCAATCTTTCTTAGTTACACCATTTTTGTTTTCTATATTGTATGGATTAGATACATGGATGTTTAAGTCGTTGAAAACGAAAACGATAAACCTTTGTCGAAATTAAAGTTACCTATTGTTTTTTTGACTTAGAAATCAAAAGTCACCTATATACTAATATGTTTATATAACTCGATTTATCAAATTGCTGAGTATTTAATATAAATGCAATGATTATTCTATAAGTTCAGTTCTAACGCTATACTTTTTGGACGTATCTACTACATTATTATTTGGTTATTATATTAAAACGAAGTTAAAAGAGTACTATATAATCTTTATATATTTTCGGTAAGAGACAAGACCTACGGCACTTAATCATGATTAGAGCCACAAGTTAACATTAATTAGATACAGATACAATACAGGTCTGGATGATGAGTGCAACGTTGAGTTGTGCCGAAGTCAAGTGGAGGCTTTTTCCAATTTTAATTTGTCATTTATCTCAAATTATTTCTAATAATTAATTTCTCGATCGCCATACGACTCTCTTCCTGCCAATGAAGCATATATTTGAAAAAAACTGAAGGAAAATATTAAGATTATTTTCTATTACTTTGAACCATGTTGTGAAATAATGCTATATCATGATTTCAATCAAACTAAACAACAATGCTCTATCATAATTTCAATCAAAATTTAATTTTTGAAGTTCAAGATGATAAATATTTACAATAAAAGCAAAAAGAATTTATAGTAGTAATTAAACTAGTAATCAAACGGTAGAAGAGTTTTTAATAAAATTATGCTTTTAAGCAAAAAGAACTTCGCAATCGACATCTTTATATCGTTTACATTATACTTAAATTTAATTTTAAGAATTTGTTTCATACGTACAAATCATTAGTACGGATGTCGTTTAGATCATTTGGGCAATCCTTCTCATAGTAGTTTTTTTAAAACTCGCATTATAAACTTAAATAATTCACATATAAGATCATCAATACATGCCCGTGTACTTTTAGACACGCATATGTAAATTATGTATCCATCTGAATCGGTTGACATAAAGAAGAGACCCAGCTTGGACCATTATTTATAGTTTATTAATTATATGAATTTTAAACTTCAGTCTAGTTTGGATTTAATGTCGGTTTTTATATCAAAATAATTGATGATAATGTGAATGAAAGGACAAGTTTTAGTGAAGTATATGAATAAGAAAACATGATTAGTGTTAATAAATATTATAATGGATTTCTCGTATTGGATTAGAGAAGCCGTTGACTTTACGAAAACACTGGTATACGTTTATAAAATGTCTAATCATAACTATAAACAATGCCTTTTTAATATAACCCACAAGGAGTAGCTAGCTAGATGATAGTAGCATACGTTAACACCATCAGCTTACGAGTTACGACCAAACGAAAGAAACCATCTTACTTCAACGTAAGCACATATAGATTATTCCCGTCGGCCATGTCTTTGTTGTATAGAATAAGCTTAGCAACGTGTTAAAGACAGTACGTAGTTATCATTAAAAATAAAAAAGTGTAAAACGTACGAGTAATACAACGAAATGCAGTTCAAGTGATCGTTGTTAGCGTATTTGTTGTTTTATGGAGTATGTTTGACAATTGGTATCGTGGTAAAAGTCCATATACACTATATTTCATCGATTCTCTTCATTCACGTTTCAAATCATGCATGACTACTAAAGGTAGATGGTTGTGAAGTTGTTCATTTGTGTGTCTATATGCATATATTGTTAATATACAATTATTCTCACCGAAATACATCCGAACTCATTAATAAACGCTAAACACATACAATATATGTTTCCTGGAAAATACGTTAGTCCAAAAATTTTGCTTGGTAACACAACGGAATTAAAGAATCATGGAAAATGAAATCGTACGTAGAATCTAGTTTAAAAGTGTTTCGACGAGATTCTGTGATTGGTAAGAAGCAATAAAACCGTGCATTTGGTTTAGAATCTACTTCTCCGGTTTAGAGAGGAAAGAAAAAGGATTTGGATCATTGCTTGTAAGTTAATATACGAAGATTGTAGGTGCGTGTAGAGTTTTAAACAAAGAGGAAACACAATTAAAGAGTGGTTTTAAGAGGCATGTGATGAATCTTCCCACGCGTCTCTCTTTTGCACAACACACCTCTTCACTTGTTTCTTCCCATTCTCCCATTACGCTTCTCAGGCCCTGACACGTGGCATCAACATTTCATGTGCGTTTAAAACCCAAGGTATTCCTTTTTTTGCCATTTGTATGATCTATCAATAAAAATAGATTCAGTTTGTCCTTATCTTATTTTTAATGATGAAACACATCGAAACCCAAAACAAAACAAAAAAAAACAAAAATACTTTGCAACACAATTGTTATTTATTTCCTAAGAAAAAATATCCCAAAAAAAAACGAACAAAGACAAAAGGTTTAATCTTTGGACTATAATGTAGTATATATATACCTGAAAAGAGTGATGGATTTTTGCCTTTGTTATTGTCTAGGTTCTATTCACGTCTATAAATATATAACAAATGGTTTATAAGCATATAAAATTATAAACATAAACCTTAAAATCTCTCTGCAACTGTGTTTTTTTTTAAATAAAAATTTGAACACACACAATTTCATGATTTATTTCTCCTCTAAAACCCTCTCCAAACCCAAAAGCAGAAAATAAGAAAGAGCGAGAAGCGCAGAAGTAGTGACGCATTAGAGGTCGACCACCTCCATTGAAGTGAAGCTCATAGCCAAAGAAACCGGTAAATCAGAAATCGAGAAAGAGAGAGAGAGAGTGAGAAAGAAAGAGAAACGAGAGGGAGAGAGAGATTATAGTGTGGTGCATCGTTACAAAACATTACAAAATCCGTACGCGAAAAACACAGAGATTTTTGTTTTGTCTCTTTCCGTGCTATGACAGAACTCAACTTCCTCCCATTAATCTCCGATCGTCTCTCGACCACGACGGCGACGTCGCCGTCTTTCTCGTCACATTCCCTTCTCTCTTTCACAAGGCAACGAATGAGACAACGAAACCAACCTGTTTCCGTACGCATGGAGCAGTCACGACGGCCTCGGAACTGCAAAGACAAAATCGTCGTCATCTTAGGAGCAACCGGCGCCGGGAAATCACGGCTCTCAGTCGATCTCGCCACTCGTTTCCCATCAGAGATCATAAACTCAGACAAAATCCAAGTCTACGAAGGATTAGAGATCACAACGAATCAGATTACGATCCCCGACCGTCGCGGCGTTCCTCACCACCTCCTCGGTTATCTCCGTCCCGAAGACGGCGAACTCACAGCCGGAGATTTCCGTATCGCCGCTTCAAACACCGTTTCCGACATAATCTCCCGTAAAAAGGTTCCGATTATCGCCGGCGGATCTAACTCCTTCGTCCACGCACTCCTCGCCGAAAGATTCGACCCAAAAACCGATCCTTTCTCTTCCGGGTCCTCGGATTCATCATCAATCTGCCGTGATTTGCGTTACGATTGCTGTTTCCTCTGGGTGGATGTGTCGGAGGTTGTGCTTTTCGAGTATCTTCTGAAACGGGTCGACGAGATGATGGATTCGGGTATGTTCGAGGAGCTATCCGGGTTTTACGATCCGGTTAAATCGGGTTTGCCCCGGTTCGGGATACGGAGAGCTATAGGCGTCCCGGAGTTCGACGGTTACTTCAAAATGTACCCACCGGAGAAGAAGAAGAAGAAGAAAGGTGGAATAAAGTGGGACCCAGCAAAGAAGGCGGCGTACGATAAGGCGGTGGAGTATATCAAGGAGAACACATTGAGGTTAGCGAAGAGACAAATAGGGAAGATTGAGAAGCTGAGAAACGCAGGTTGGGAGATTAAGAGGGTTGATGCAACGGCGTCGTTTAGAGCGGTTATGAGTTCGCCGGAGAAAAGAAGAGAGTGGAGAGAGATTTGGGAGGAGCAAGTGTTGGAGCCAAGCGTAAAGATTGTGAATCGGCTGTTGGTGGAAGATTAGGTTATTTTCCAGCCATTTTCCAGCTCATTTTTTTCTTTTTTTCAATCACAAAACAACATTTTTTTTGTCATTCACGATAAAAAAAAAAACGGGTTCGTTAAGAGATCAAAGAAAAAAGGACAATTTTTTTTTGTTGGGTACTTTTTTATTTTATTGCAAAACATATAATACATATGATCTCCGCCATTTTTGGTACTCAAAACCTCCGTTTTTCTAAAATGATGGGAAAAAAAAAAGTTTTGATCTTTATAAAAAAAACTAGGAATTTGACAGCTTGTAATTGTTCTTAGTCTGCAAAAATGTGTGTGTGAATAAGAAAAGCGTATAGAGAAGCAACGGCATGGAGAGAGCAGCTAAAGTTGTTAGCGTGAGAACAAACTAAACCTTTTTGTTGAATTTTTTTGGGGTTATTGTAAAATCTCTTTCTTTTATTTTCTCTTCATTTAGTTTTTGGAAACAGAAGTCGAGGGCCCTAAAACCTCAACATCCGGCTATCTAGGCGTCATCATTTCGTTTAATGTTTTTGTTTTTTTTTACAACAAACTTGATTGTAGGAAAAGATAATTGCACGACAGTCACTTTTTAAAGTTTTATCACGTTTTTGGCATTTTTTGTTTTCGTCTTTTTTTTTGGTATGACGATTTTGGTCATGTTTTTTATTGGTCTGTGTACTGTAAACTGTTGATTCGCGCAGTACTGTATATGGGTACGACTGAAAAATCAATGTGTGTACAGTCCAAAAAGTGTTAGTTTCCCAATTAAGTTCAGAAAATACTAAAAATTTTATAAAATTTTCAAAAAGTGATTGTGATCGCAAAAACCCCTAAAAGGAAAAGAAAATTTGATTTTGCCAAGAAAAATGTTTATGTTATTTAGTTTTTAAAAAAAAAAATATTTCCGCACTTCATAAGTCTAGTCAAACTAAATGATGCAACTGGAATCAAGGTGGAAGTTCTCATGTTTAGACTCGGAAACAAAAATCTTAAAAGATGGAGCCGAACAAATATATTTCCAAATTACGATGAATATTATACTTTATGAATCAACGAGGCAAAGATCATCGCGATTAGAGGTACGAGTAAGAAGTTATGGTCGATTGATCACAAAACGAAATAATTGCAAGAAGATATTTACGGTTCAAACATCGTCTATACGACTATATGATCGTGTAGACCATTTTTTTTATAACAGTTCATGTAATCCATTTGTACTATCTCAAGTTTTTAAGATATGTTTACGATGCTTGCTTGCTAATGCATCAAATTCGGGTTTTTTTTATAAAAAGGATTACACGAATTGCCACTTTGTTGTATAATATCTGTGATTTGGAGACATACATTACAAATATTTCATTTTGACTTTAGCAGAAGAAAAAAAAATTTACGACAAATGTTCATATATTGATTACTTAGAAGATATATAAGATAGGACGTCAGATTTTTTGCAACCAGAATTTTGCAACCTGAGCCGCAAGGAGTCATCAGATTCAGACATCCCACGAACTTAATTGAAGACTTGAAGTCATATATGACAACTAATATTAATCCGAACGAAATCCTCCAAATCTTAAAAGACAATCTTTAGATAGATCTTATTCGACTAATTTTTAGTGATCTCTGTAATGATTTGTTTGGACTTTATAAAGCCCCCTTTTTGGTCCAAGTTATTATAACAGTATTTTAACTTCAATCAATTCTTCATCATAATATACATAACGAGTTTATGGATTCTTATGCATCTTCCACACGACATTATGTTCCACATCTACTTAGCCGTCATCTAATTAAGCTCTCGTCACAAGATATTGATTCATAAGTTTTAAATGCATGCACCACGTTACGATTTATAAAAAATGATAATTACTTATGATAATACTTGGGATAAATATGGAACTTAATTTTTAATAAAAAAATCATTGTTTGTGACTACGTGTGGCACGGTTTTGAGACCAAGAACGTAAATTTGTTATCTTTTGTTTCTACTGTATGTTACTATTATAACACACTCCGTATAATATATTTGGTCGTATCCCTTAAGCTTAGTATCCCTCATGAGTTTTCGGACGTTTCACCAATTTTTTTTTTTTTTTTTTTTTGTCATCTAGAAATTTTTATTAAAATTATAAGTACGGTATTACACAACCAGCAAGAGACTAAGATTTTTCGGAAACAAAGCCACCGAATTCAAAGATAATTCCTGAAGCTAAAAGCCGGCGAAACAAAAATACATCCCCAGAAATTAAAGCAAACTGACAAACTAGAAAACAACCGAAAACAGATCAAAAATTTAACAACTAAACACCACTAATTTTACCCAAAAAAAAACTAAACACCACTAGACGGTGAAAACAACCATGAAAAGGACGTTTCACCAAAACTTATATTGCTAAATTAATTGCAAAACAAATTACAACGTATGTTTCCTCTAATAAATTTCAATACTTCCATAGATCTCTATCACTCATTTTTTTTTTTTCGTTGTTCACCATTGTTCTTTGGAATTTTGTAAAAGCGTCATCATTTGTGATGGTACTTGATCAAAAAACAAGACAATAATATTGGCACGTAAGCTGTAGACTGCAGGGGTTGCTATCAAAACTTTTTACCATTGATGTAGGTTTGGTCAACAACGCTTTATATACAATTATTTCTTTCATTCATTCCAATCCAAGAAATGAAATATTTACCTAGCTAACTCATAGACACCTCCTCTCATGTTCAATTGGATGTTAGGTTGTGTATTGCCCGCAGTGTAAAATTAGAGTAAGTGGTCCCATACTCCCATATGTATTGGATATATACGTACTATGCCAATTACTTCTATCCAGATTTTGGAACTATGACTTTTTCGTCTTCTTATGACTCGGATATATACATATTAGTTAATACTAACTTACACTTAACTCATACTCCATTTTCCTAATGAAAAAAATAACCAATTTGTATACGTCTTTAGTGTTATAACTTTTAAGAAAGTTAAATTTCCATTTTATCATAATTGTGTCATACTTTACCCCAAGCGACTACTAGGAGTAGCTTGAAATTGGTTGCTTTCGAAGCATTGTAGCAACAGAAGGCTAAATCCATAAGGCTGTCTATATCAGACATAATAGCACATCCTTCTGATTGTTTAAATGCATGTGGGAGAATGAACCTGTCTTCTTCTCTAGGACTAGGAGTTTATTTTAAATAAGCTTTATGTACCTTGCCTTTGATGATTCGTATTCCATGGGAGGAGACAAAGTTTTGTGCATTATTTTATTTTTGGTTTTAAATTTATATTACATTAAATAAAATCATCACCACGTAATTTTTTTAAAATTTACATAAACTCATTCATGCCGTAAAATACCGGCATCCAATAGATGGTAAAATATAAAGTCATTTAAGATTTAAATAAATTTTCTCAATCCGGAAAGTTGAGAGAAATTGGAGATGTATTAAATGAATTCAATGTATAAAAAAATTACTCCAAAATATTGTAAAATATAAAGAAAAATAAACAGTTTATAAAATTAGAATTTAAATATAATCTCATTCAATCGAAATATTAACTAGCTTTTTTTAACATAAACTGTATTGAATATCAAAGCCCATCATAATATATGGTCGCATGGTGGTTGGAATTTGAATATTGTAGATCTTGTAATTTATAGTTAATGAAACAAAACAGAAAAGATATTTGTAATTTATGATGAAAGAAGAAAGTAAACTCTCATATATATATATATATATATACGTAATANAAACTTCGAAAAATAAATTATTACATAAACAAATATAGGTTTCATATACTAAAAGCCATATAACACAAAAGTGAATACTACTAGTATAGAACCGGTCGTATTTTGGGATCTCCACGGTTTAAACTTTAAATCCCGGATCTAGAACACCATTTATTAAGAAAACGAAACAAGAAAATTTCTTGAAAACAAAATAAGTAATACTATATAGTAGAAATATAAGGTTTGATGACACCGAGTGGTTTGCTTGATCTCGCCTGATTAGTTCCCTAATCCGATTTGCATCTCCCCTGGTTGGAAAGGAAGCTTCTCTTAATCTCCAAATTGTCTAAATGCATGCAAATGACAGCTTTACATCAAATGGAAATATAATTATCACTTTCTATCAGATTATTCGATCTTTGTTCATATACAATATATAAGGTCTACGATCAAAGTATACGGACTTCTTTGTACATCTCTCCCAGTCTCGCCGCATTCTATTCTATACATACTTAAAAAGTCAAACCACTTTGTCAAAAGAATAACATAACTAAAAGTCAAACTTTTAACACATGCCATAACTATAACAAATAATTATGGCATGCGCAAGCGTATGGTTGCGACATGCGACTTATGGTCGAAATGTTTTGTATACAAGGGTCATGGTGTGTATCTTCATTAAAATAAAATCGAAATGGTCAATTTTGTGTTCAATGGGCCTGTGTGAAGCAAAAGATAAAAGAAAGAAGTTTATTGGCAAAAACTTTCAGATCCAATAAAATAGCGCGAGTGAGCTTCACTCGCGGTGATTTTTCCTCCTGACACAAATCAAGCGGCGCGACTCAGATCTACCGAGCTCGGAGGTTTTTCTCCAGCATCTGGCCTCTCGTCGGTGTTGAGGGAGAAGCCTCCCGTCTATTACAACCGACGGCGCTTCATCCATGGAGTGGATCACTTTTCCGGCGGCGATTGGCGACATAATCCTTAGCTCTACGGTGGTGCGGCTTGGCGGTTGCGGTTGAGTCGACGTCGTTCTGCTTCTGTGAGGACGTGAAGTGGTGGCGAGTCTTCCTCCTCTCTCTGCGGTGTCCCTGCCGGAGGTGGTGACGGTTAGGTTTCAGCTTGCTGGTGACGCCGGATCTGAAGTCGTGGGGGGTGTTGTGTCGGCAAGTGGGCTTGCGGAAAGAGATACTCCGGATGTTGCTACGTGTGAAGTAGATCTGCTCGGAGGCGGCGGAGATACAGACGGCGGAGTTTCCCCGGAGGTTTCCCAACCAAAGATTCTTTCCCCCTTTGCCAGCGCTTGCTCTGTGGAGTAGGTTAAAGTGTTCTCGACGGTTGTCTACGGTTGTCATCGGCTCCCTACCGGTTTTTGCTCTTGGATGGCGGTGGTGGTCATGTTCCACCGTGGCATAGGTCCTGTTCCGTCTCCTGGCTCTGATTGTTGTTTTCCCCGTTCCCGGGTCTCTGTTCGTAGCGGCAGTCCTCTGTGCTGCGGTTTTCTCCGGTGGTAGTTTTCTGAGCCATTGGTTTCTAGCGACGGCGTGTCTCTTGTAGCGGTGGTCCTGTTTCGTCAAGGGCTTCGTTGTCTCCGGTTGTTCGGGTCTCTTCTCGTGGTGGCGGTTTTCTGTGCCGCGGCGTCTCAGGTGGTGGTTTTCTGTGCCTCTGGTCTCTTGGCGGCGTCTCTCCTGCGGCGGTAGTCTTTCTAGGGTTCCGTCTAGGGTTTTGTTGTCCCTCGGTTTTTCCGGATCTCTCTTCGATCAGAGTCGGGTTTTGTGTTTTCAATTGTGGCTCGGTCTGGTGTTTTAAACCAGGCCCAACCGAGAATTTTGGTTCGGTTTTTAATTTTCTATAATAAAAAACAAAAAACACAAAAAAAATTTAATTTGAAAATTTTGGTCAAAAAAAAAAAAGTTTATTGGAAATAGGTACGACTACATTGTAGGGAGAAATGATTGTGTAGACATTGGGAGTCCCAATTTGGACTGCATCTGTTTTTTTCATGCATTCCAAACTATTTGTTCATTTTTTTTCTCTCTTCAGTATACAATCTAAAATTCTAAATTATTAAATTTAATCGCTACACAACTAAAACTATTAATTTTACGTAATTTCACATATAAAATTAAAATTAATTTCACATATAAAATTAAAATCAAAAATTAGATTTTGTAATGAACTATTGGATAGACTCGAGAATAAATCCGGAAACTTTTTTTGTTTATGAGGGTTAATTTTTTCCGGTTTGGTTTGTCAATCGGGTTCCGGGTTTATTTTTGAATCTATCCAATCGTTCATTACAAAACACAATTTTTTATTTTAATTTTATATATGGAATTACATAGAGTTAAATAGTTTGGTTGTGTAGCAATAAATATTGATAATTTGAGTTGTATACTGAAGAGCGAACCAGCACTGCTAGAGAATCAGAGGTTTCATGTTGCATTCTATGTTAAAATTTGATGATTTTAATGTACATAAATGAAAATTTACCACTAATGCTTCTGTATGCGTTGAAATGCGTTTCAGATTTCTTATGTTTGATGCAGTCTTGTGCTTTTTTAGTTTGTTAGGAATTGTTGGTTGGTGCTGGTTTTGTGGACTGTTGCTGTAAAATTACAGTTTTGAGTGACATTTGTTTTTGTTAACTATGGTTGTGGCTTTGAAATAAATTGAAAGCAATTTATTTATTAACTTTAAGAAAAACAACAAAGAAATAATGGTGGTACGACTTGTCTATCCATTAAAGATGTTCCTTTTCAACAAGTTGTAGGTGGTGATTAGTTAGTGAAAGCCCAAAACAATTTTAATGAAGTTGCACATAGAACTTTTAAATTAAACAAAATCTTCATCTAGCTACTACATGGGATTCAAATGAAGATTCTTCTCATTTGAACGATCGATCATCACCTCGAACCATCAAAGGAAGTAGAAGAAGTAATGTTGTTTACTTCTCATATCGTTAGTTGAAGTGGAGGACATAGAAGATATATAAATCACAGCGACTACGATATACCATCATGTTACACTATAGTTGTCTGCAAGACGAGTGTTTTGTGAACTTCCTGACGCCTACTTACGTATTAGTTTGTTATATATATATTTTCATGGTTGATATTTAGTTCTTCCAAATATTTCACGATATTGAACGGTTTAAAATTCCTAACTTATAAAGTAACTATACATGATTAGTGTTTTTCATAAAGAGAAAAATATGGCAAATTTAAAAACACCTAGGGAGTATGCTAATGTCTAACCAAATATTCACACATATATTTTGGGTATAGTTTTACGACGACAAAAAATATATTCCTATTGCTTGTATAAGATCCTTCTCTTTGCCTGAATTAACAATAGAAGTTGTACTATCTTTAAGCCTTATTATTTCGCGACGACTATTTTGGGTTGCTATTGGAAACTTTTATTAAATTTGTACAAAAAGGCTTTTGACTTTTGATAAACAATTAGGGCTTTATACAAGTCGTCTTCAATTTTCATGGCGCATGTACACATTATATAAATATCATATAGTATGTCATTATTATTGCGTGGATGATACACAGTTTAATCCTAAAAGTAACTATTGCAAGAGCACAGCTAACGAAGTAGTAATGTAGGGATCGAATCTACAAAGACCAAATGCAACACTACGAAAATGCAGAAGGAAAGTAAATCTAAGACGAATGCAATGATTTGTGGTTTGTAACTTCTAAAAACTAAGAATGACAAGTAAAACAATGTAAATTCAAATGGAGAAAAGCGTTAGGTCTTCAGGTAATTCGCAGGAAATCAAGACTCACTAAACATATTATCGAACATGGAATGAATTAAGTACCGTTCTCGAATTCAAACATGAAAGTCTAGCTAGCCCACTGTCGTGACACTAACTACTATGTCAATCAACCTAAGAATCTAAACTGTCGTTTGACCTTAAAATTCTAGGCACGCATTAAAGTTCAGGTTTGATAAGTTCATAAATCGCCTTAGCATCAGTTTTCGTTGGCTAAGGACAATTTGCTCATCTAAGTTCTTTCAGGAAATCTAAAACACTTTTGATGAATAGATTAATCCTAAGATCATAAACTAGGTGATCAGTCTAGTATAAGCCTTAAACTCAACAATAGATGAAGAAGTCTATGTAATTCCCTATTCTAACAGATCCATTTCAGTGATTCATAAAAATCCTTTGAAACCCTAAAAACTAACAGAGAGATTACTCAGACATGATTGCAGAGAAAACACAGAGAGATGAAAAGAAAGACAAAATTAAATTGACAAAAGTAATAAGAGGGTTCAAAAATCTTCTCCAAGTTTGTCAAAAGTGGTTCAAAGATCTTTTCCCAATCATACAATTGAAAGAGATGAAAGATGTCTAAAAAATAAAGCTTAGCCCTCGAAGAGGCTGAAAAAATAAGTATATATATGTCATGGGTCGAATTGGTTAAGTTAGGATGATTCTGGGGCAAAATAAGAAGTTTAAAAACTGCAGAAATTGCCTTTTTCGTCTGGGAAGTGCATCGATCGATGCAAGGTATGAATTGGTCGATTTTGAAGCTCCTGGACATGTGCATCGATCGATGCAAGTCTGCATCGATCGATTCTAACCTCTCTGTTCCGCGCATGCTTCTTCTGCGAGGCATATTGACATGTCTTCAGTAAATCGGGTATAACTCTTGATCGCACCGTTGGATTTTCTTCAAACCACTTGAAAATGAAAGATAATTCAAAGCTATATCTTGTGTAAAAATTTTAGCTCGATCCATTGGTGGGAAGACCTTCAAAGACTGACAAACTTCAGACGATTTTGCATGACTCTGCATTCTCAGTTTTACCTTTTGGAATCAAAACGCCTTGTTTTCTTCCAAATCAACCTAAAACCTGTAAAGACTCGATAAAAGATTAAAAGACTATAAAAACACACTTTGACTCAATAAAAGATTCAAAACCAACACAAAAACATATGTTAGAAAGCGGTAAAAACCGAGTACATCAGTGAACAAAAACCAATATTTTGTATATATATCCTTGTAGTTAGGAAATTGTGTGGAACTATCCTACTTGTTACAAATATCATTGAACATACTTTGGTTTTGGTTTTAATAAAATGTAAAGACAAGGACGCAAGCTATTTTAAATTTCAATTCATCATTCTCTTCCAGGTTTTGTCTTCGATACATGCACATGAGACAACTCAGACAAGTATATATGGTCTGTGTGAGCACTTAAAAAAAACAAAGATATATAAATAGCTCAATCGGAGCAAAAGTCAAATTCTGTCTTAGTAATTTAGAATCCCCAATTGGAAAAGAAAAATCATCTGTTGTTTTGTTTATTCTTCGCAAATAATAGTGTATGTATATAAGAACATAACAAAATGATGTCGTTGATAATCATTATAATAAACAGAGAGCAAATATATTAATGGTTTCAGCTGCTTGTAAGTGGGTTTAATTAAAAGAAGCCGATAGTTTTGAACATTTTTAAATTTTCTTATTACGTAAAGGGAGAGAAATGAAGCCGTTTCAACTATTTGCAGCCAACCTTGCATGGTCACAGCCAGTAATATTCAAAATTCAAAGATGAACAAAATTAAAGAACTCTCTATCAAAATAATATTACAAATTCGTTTTGGATACTATCGAGCATTTTTGAAATGATCATTACAATCCATTTAGTTATTAACAATTAAATTGAGGTTGTAGAAAAATTACAAAGGGTAGATACATATTACAGAAAACGTTCGCAATTAAAATTTTAAAAAGAATAAATAATTTAAGGGAATTCAATATTAAAATTTTAAGAAAATATTTCTTTTAAGGAACTTAAGAAAAAAAGCCCATGAATTTAAAAAAAAAAATTAAACTATTGTTCAGCAGGATATACCTGAACCATGTCATGTTACTATTCAAAGACAAGGACCGTGTTCTACTTCAAAACTCTAATCATCTAAAGTCAACGGTCAGAAACGTTGGCTGCAAAATATTATGATTTCTTTTAATTATACTTACACGCATATATATAGTTCTACATATAATCTTTTTAATGAATGTCTTGTCTGAATACACAAATAACCAAAACTACATTTATCTTCAAAAACATTCCTTTATCTTTGCTTCTCCATCTCTAGTTCTCTATTTACACATTCTCTTGCTATTACTCACCATGATTCCTTCAAGATACCATGATATCAACGGCTCACATCCTCCGTCGCTGAAACTTGCCGGAGAATCGCACTCCATCAAGAAAACGACGTCGTGTAACGTCGAGAAGCATCCACGGCGACATGGACGGGCGGCTCCAGTAATCATATACGCGCATTCTCCGAAGGTGATCCACACGCGCGCCGAAAACTTCATGGCCTTGGTTCAGCGGCTCACGGGTCTCGAGGAGATTATTAGACGGAACCCTAACGACGTTAGCGAATCCTCCTCTGTAGTAACGGAAGAGGTCAACGTCGGTGATGATGACACGAGCCAGGAGAGACAAGAACGACGAAACTTAGCCGATATTCCATTGTTCACGCCAAGCTCGATGACCTTGTTTGGTTCTCCAACTAAACTTCTTTATTTGTCACCGAACCGGACCGATTTGGTTTAAACCCTCGGTTTACAATTTCATAAAAGACTTCCCATAAAATACTTCTATGGTTTTGTTTCATATAAGCTCAATTATGCTTTTATTTGTTCGTTTGTTTGTTCATCCGTTCTAAAGTTGCTTCAACTAGTCATGGATTATAAAAAATTGTTCAAAAAACTAGTCATGGATTATTTGGTGTAAATGATACTTAGTTTATGTATTTGGTTGATTTGAAGCGTAACAGTTTTAGAGTTTAAAAGAAAATATAAAAAACCCGTTTCTTCAACACTTCTTGTCAAAATTTTACCTTTAGAATTGGCGTCTCTCATAATAAATTTGACTATAAGAATACTAACTTTTAATTTATGAAAGAATATAATATGATACAAGAGGCAATATGATGTCACAAAATTAATGTTGCTCATATATATCGCAACTTCAAATCTGACGCAAAATCATCGTTATTTGAGATGGACTAGTGATGAGGTTTGGAGATGGAAATACGCCACGTTGATTTTTCTGTTGCACATCTACGATGATACTTATGGTCTTTACACGTTTCTACCTCATATTTTCATTAGTTTTGATTTCACTTTGCATCATTCGAGAGTTATATATATGCATTTTAGCTTCACTTTTGTATTGTCTTGCATTGTAGAGTTTTATGTTGTATTTTCATTCATAGCATGCATTTGCATAGTTTTTTTATGTTTTGATCTTCGAGAATACATAGAGCTTAAAAAGTGATGAAAGACATGTTTTTAGACGAAAAGTGTAGAAAGAAAATGTAGAGGCCATCTGAAATGACTGAAAGATCATGTCAGATGAAGGCTTTCCATTTGGATTTAGATTCGGAGATCTTGATGAAAGTCATAGATAATCGAATTAGTTTTCATTTGACGCTTTTTTCAAGTCATTCCGAGAAGCGGTTCAAGAGATACAACAAGTTTAGCAAGAACATGTCCGTCTGGCGCGCATACGAATCTCCAGTGACCTGCAGCGGCCAGCTGCAGCGGTTTCCTGAGGCCGCTGCAGCCTCCCCCGAAGCTAAAGTTATTGATAGATCCTTCATTTAAGTTGTTCTTAATGTTAGTTTTGATTTGATCTCTCAAAATCTAGAATTTAGGCATTTCATGCCCGGAATGTGTTTATGAAAATGCTTGAACCGAACCTTTTATGAACTTTACATACCTATCCAAATTATTTCTTAATGCTTGTTGATTATCTAATTGTGAACGAAAATTTATGTTGATTAGGTAATTAGTGAAGTGATTAGTGTCATGGAAATGGATTAGTCATATTTGTGAATTTCATGGTCTATGATGGGGCTTAATTTATCTTTGGCATTATTTTTTAATTGTTAGCTCATTCTTATGGTAGTTAAATTCATGGTCCAATGTTGTTTTAATTCTTGCATTTTACTTTCTTAATTTGTAAACTTAAAAACCTAGAAACAATTGCTCTAGATTAGTTTGTATCTCACATCTTTAGTTCTCTTGGGATCGACACTCAAATACTATCACGGTGATCCATGCACTTGTGGTTCTATTCGAGGCTTATAAATTTTGAAACTTCGCCGCCTTAGTTGGATCGTCACTACGAAGTGACGGAAAAATTAAGGCGTGTCATACGACCAAGTTCTATTGCAACTGAACCGCAATACATCAAGAGCCACAATCTTAATTTTGCGATGGATATTACATCGCACTACCAGGGCCGGCCCTGAGCCCAAGCAAAGCAAGCTTAGGCTTGCGGCCCTCAGTTTAATACAAAATTTTCGGCCCTCAATTGTAAAAAAGTCTACTTAGTCTAGTGGTATAGTGTTGGTGATGATTACTACAAGATCGTGGGTTCGACTCATGAATCTATTTTGTTTTTTTTTTCTTTCAATAAACCGAAAACTACTAAAAGTAAACCAACATAACCAATATAAACTAAGGCAAACAATTAATATAACATAAATAATTCCTAATTAAAACCTAAATACCTAAATCGTAATCATCTTCTTCTCCAACACTGCGACATAGTTTCAAGACGACGCCATCAATTTCTTCTTCTCTCAGTTTCTGGCCTTCTTTTGTTTCTTCCTCCTGGTATGAAACTCCATCAGGGTTACAGTAATTTATTCTTTTCGCTTTTTGTTTGATTGTGTTGAAATTGAAATCATAGAACTGGGCTATTGATCGATTACTAATTTACTAGAGAAAATTGTTTTTTTTTGCACTACGAACTGTGTACGGCATTCGAGATTTCCCACCTTCTTCTTCGATTGAGAGAAGAATTGCTTTGTGTGATTGTGATTTGTGTAACTTGTGTAACCAACCATCGTTGCTCTTTAAATTAGCATTGTTTGGTACTTTTTCAACTTGTTTATTCATTGTGATTTGTGACTCATCTATTTAACAAATATTTTAATTGTACAGAAACATGTCTTCGAAACGAATAAAAAAAGTGAAGGGTGGTGCGGAAAAAGTAAGGGACAAGAAAAAACAAGAAGAACTGACAAAATCTTTAGCTAATTCAATGTTAAGGTATGTAACAAGATCTTAAACTCCTAAAATTGAAGAGGTTTTAGAAGATGAGATCGACATATGTGAAGAGAATGAGAATGAAAATGAAAATGAAAATGAAGATGGGAATGAGAATGAGAATGAGAATGTCGAGAACGTCGAGAACGAGAACTCAGACGAAGATGTGAATGAGAATGAAGAAAAGGAAGCATTTGATGTTAAGAAATATCTAATAGATGGGGATATCAATGAACCTGGAAATTGGGAAATAATTGACAATAAATTGAGAGATTTTCTTGTTGAAAAGGGTCCAGTGACAAGGCTTCCGGTTGATTATCATTTTCCAAGAGATTCTATTGGCAGATGCTTTTCTCATTCGTCTTATACAAGAAAAATAACGAATGGAGAAAAACAAGATAGGCGATGGCTAGTTTACTCAGAGATAAAAGATAAGATCTTTTGTTTTTGTTGTAAATAATTTCCGCAAGACAAAAGTGTTTATCAGTTGTCAACTAATGGATACAATGATTGGAGAAATATTTCACAAATGCTTAAGGAACATGAAAAAGTCATAAGCATATCATATGCATGACTCAGTGGATGGATCTAGAAGTGAGACTACAGACGAATCAGACTATTGATAAGCATATTCAAGAAGAGATTAACAAAGAGAAAAAGAATTGGAGAGATGTGTTGTTGAGGATAACTGCATTGGTAAAAGGTCAGGCTAAAAAGAATATAGCATTTCGTGGAAGGAGTGATAAGATTCGTGAGGATGGTAATGAAATTTTTTTGGGCATGATTGAGGTATTTGCAGATTTTGATCCAGTGATGATAGAACACGTTAGACGAATTGAGAAACGTAAAACTCACTATCATTGTCTTAGTCACAAAATTCAGAATGAGTTGATTGAGATGCTTGGGAATGAGGTAAAAAAAAATGATCTTAGAGAAGATTCGATGTGCAATATATTTTTCAGTTATTCTTGATACTACTCCTGATATCAGTAACCGCGAAAAAATGTCCTTAGTTATCCGATGTGTGGATATTTCTGACACTTCACCAAAGATTGAAGAATTTTTTTTGTCATTCTTAGAAGTGAAAGACAAAACCGGAGAAGGGCTTTTTGACACCCTTCAATTTGTACTGCTTAATCTTGGGTTGAGTATTGATGACATTCGAGGAAAAGATTATGATAATGGGTCAAAAATGAAAGGAAAAAATAAAGGAGTACAAAAGAGATTGCTTGAAATTAATTCAAGGGCGGTTTACACACCATGTGGTTGTCATAGTTTGAATCTTGTACTCTCAGATATTGCTTCCTCATCGACGATAGCAGTATCATTTTTTGGAATTATTCAACGCATATATTGTTTGTTTGCCTCTTCTACAAACAATTGTGAAGTTTTCAGAGAGATTGTGAATGGTATTACAGTCAAGCCATTATCACAAACTCGTTGGGAGAGCCGCATCAAATGCGTCAAAACAATACGATTTCAAGCTTCTCAGATACAAGATGCTTTGTTTCATTTAGCAGAAAACAGTGATAATCCGAGAACAAGAAGCGAAGCTGAGTCTCTTACAATTAGTGAAATCCTTGGATTTGGGAGTTTTGAGTTTTTGTTTGGAATGATTATTTGGTATGAACTTTTGTTTGTTGTGAATAAAGTAAGCAAGATCCTGCAGTAAGAAGATATGGATATTGATATCGCTATTTCTCAACTGGAAGGTCTAGTTTCTTTTTTAAAATACTATAGAGAGACAAGTTTTGAAGCATCAAAAGTAGAAGCTGAGCGGATTGCTATTGGAATGGAAATTGAACATGTATTCTCTGTCAAAGCAAAACGTCTTAGTAAAAGGAAACGATATCATGATGAAGAGCCTGAAAAAAGCGGGGAAGATGTGATATTAACAGCGGAAGAAAATCTCAGGATCAACTACTTCATCAAAATCGTGGATCAAGGTTTGGTTTCTCTTGAGACAAGGTTTGATCAACTTCAAAGTTATGAAAAGACTTTTGGATTTTTATTTGACTTGAAGAAGCTGAAGTTAACAAACGATGACAAGTTGATGGCTTCTTGTGCCAACCTTGAAGTTTCTCTGAAACATGGTAATCATTATGATATTGATGGTAATGATTTATTTTTGGAGCTAAAGCTTTTAAGAGGAGCTTTACCAAAGAGATTAAGAAAGTAGTCGAGATACTGGATTATCTGAAAAAGATGGAAAGTTGTTATCCAAATACATGGACTGCATATCGCATAATAATGACGATTCCAGTTTTAGTTGCTTCCGCAGAAAGAAGTTTTTCAAAGCTAAAGTTCATAAAGTCTTATCTACGGTCGACTATGTCACAAGAAAGACTAAATGGATTGTCGATGTTGTCAATTGAAAGGAGTATGGCTGAAAAACTTGATTACACATGCTTGATGAATGAGTTTGCGGGTGGAAATGCAAGGAGGATAATATTTCAAGAATAATGTATTGGTTTCTTGTATTGTAAAATATTTTATAGCTTTTGTTTAACACATTCATGAATCATGACTTATTTTTAAGTTTAATTTTTTTTTTATACAAAACAGCCCATTTTTTTTCTCTAACTTGCGGCCCCTTAAAACTCAGGGCCAGCTCTGCGCACTACCTTGTTGAAATATTATCACAAAATGCAATCTTATAATCGTATTTTTTTTCTTTTAAAACACGTTACTTCCATGATTAACGTCTGGTAGAATGAATTGTATTGATCACACAATGAAGTTGGTTGATGATGGCGATGAAAAACAGGTTGTTGCGTAACCCTAAGCTCATGATGTCGTAAGATGTTGCAATGGTGGCATAGCAAGTGAATTTGGTCGACATCTTAAAAACAGTGTTGGAGAATGGAATCAATAGCCTTAGAATTTTTCAATAATGTTAATACATATCTGTTGATCTAGAAAAATCTAAAGTAGTTTTATTGTTTGAACATATAATTATTGGTATAACGAGATTTTAGAAACTAAGAATAAAATAGTTTGTCTATTTTTATCTCAATATTTGGGTTTTCCATATCTAAATTATACTTGAGTTGGGACGTTCAAGATCAAAGTAGACCAACATATTTAATGTACAAGTTAAATTATTGTTGAACCTTTCATATTTAACATAGTTTGAGAGAGTCGGTTAAATAATTTTCATTTTCGTAAACCCCTACAATTTCATTTATATTGTGTGACATTCATATAGCAAAATTGATTAAAATACAATATTTTTGTTATTTGAATACTTTTCGTTATTCGTTTTCCATAGTTATGTCTTATGAGTTATGAGAATCGTCGATAAGTGTAGTATGGGTCTTTTCGGTACGTTGTCGATGCGCTGCGTCAGCGATCGCGACCAAAAATTCAAACATCATCAGAAGCAAAACAAACGGTGGATAATTGAAAAAGATGACGTTGCGGTCATTTCCACCGGTGTTGCCAACATCATAGGTGTCGCTGAAAAAAACAACATCCATTTTTGATGATTGCGTCAGTTGCTGCGATCACTTTCGCAACTTCACCGATGTTACTCTCCACAAATTGGGGGCTTAAATTACTTATTTTTTTTGTGTCGCCGATCGCTGACGCAGCGTCAACGTACCGAAAACAGACCTTATGTCACCTCAACATATTAGTATTTCATCCAAAATTGACATCGTTAAGTGAGGCAAACAAAATACTTATCTCCAAAAGTCTTCATATATATTGGGCCTTCTTGTTGAGCCCAAATGTCAAACTGAAATATACTTCTATGTTCGTTATAGATTTAGGGCCCGTTACTAAAATCTACCAGCATTTAGTTTTAAGTTTTTTTTTAATGGGTCTATGCAGAATAGGGGTTTCTAGTAGATAAAACTAACCAAACCAAATAATACTGCAAAGTGTATAATTCTAAGTAAAATTTTAAAACCGCCGAAATCTCTCCTCTCTCATGGCGATTGATTAAGCGATTCATCTCATCGAGAGAGGGAGATTCCTTCGGCCCTTCCTAATGATGATTTTTTTTTTTTTTTACTTTTTTATTATCCTTTTTGTTCTTTGTATCGATGATAGAAAAGAAGAGCGATTGAGAATATGTTTTTCCGTATGTGTTTGCATATTCTCTTTCTTTGGGAATTTTTATCATCGGTATCCGGCGGTTTATTCAGTATGGTTAATGGATCTGACCAAGGCAACCTATGGTTTGATCTGTCAACGGTTACGATATGATTTTCTTCGTCATCTATGTACGGGGATAATGATTTCCGATTTTGATGTCGGTGGGGAGCGATTCTATGACGATTCCATTCAGGCATCTTCAATCTCCGTGGTGGAAAAGGTCCACTGCGATGTCACTCTAGCAAGATATTACCAATTTTGTATTGCACTTGTAGCGATTTCTTGCAAATGGTGCCTTGGTCGAAGAATTTGGGACTCGGAAAATCATATGTTTTCGATCCGGGGATTGGAGTGATTAGGGTCAACAAAGATGATGGACGGCGAATCTGGAATTTTAGTTCGATTCTTATCGGTGATTTTATTCTGCTATATATGACATTTCTATGGAAGCAACCACCATGGAAACCGCCATGGAGGGTACGAAGATTTGGAGAGGAAGATGTAATTTCTTTGTTTTATGGCGACATTCGTACAGTCGTTGAAAATTGATAATCTCATGTATTATTTCTATCGAAAGAATCAATAAATTGGGTTCTTATTCGAAAAATATTTTTAGTTCTTACTTGGGGATGTGTCAATGTAATACAACATGAGAAAGATTGGATAATAGCCAAATATCGCATCAGATCGAATGCGAATATGAGAAAGGGAAGTGTGGACACTCTTTTAGCGAGTAAAACTTTTCGGATAAAAGGATCACCAAATTTCATTTTCGTTGTTTTATTGCTTGTAAATTAATTTTCTATTTTATGTATTATGTTTGTTTATGTAACTTTTTCTATTTGTATCATCTGTACGTTTCCTGATTAAAAAAAAAAAAATAACCAAACCAAAATAAGTGAACCATATTATAATAAGGTTAAAATTTTGTTTTTTTCTACATCTGAATTACTGAATCTGAATATGAATCAAACCGAAAAAAAAAAAAAACCATTCTAAAACCCATATTTTTTTTGTAAAGATAAAAATTTTGTTTGACTGAAACCAAAATTGAAATCGAACTTAACCATCCATAGTATATTAGATTTTACTTTGGATACTATTTTTCGTAAACCGAAAACCAAAAAACCAAACTAAGATTGTTAAAATTTGGATTAAACACCGCCAATGCAGAATATGTTTTTTTTATGTGGAGTGTGGACTATTATGTCCACACACAAAATATATAAACCAATATTGCGTTCTAAACAAATATGTTGAAAAATCGGACATAGAAAAGTGTAGAAATTTCGAAAGAAAAAAAAGACAAGTGTATAATAAAATTTTTTTTTTAAAACGAAATTTGTTTTTTCTTATCTATTGAGATCACACCCATGTATCGGATCCAGTAGAACAATAAAGCAGATACAAGATATTCCCCAATGTATAAATAAACACAACCCTCTTGAATCTTGATGTAATACTATGTTCTATTACATGAACTTTTTGGAATCAACTAGTCCTGAAATAATTTTCACCTTAGTTTAGATTTTAACTATACAGTTTCCTGCAGGCACTTCCAACAATCACCGTCACACACCGGCCACATGAACAATCTCAATCAATTACAAAAATCACAACACCGCTAAGCTCTAAAAACAATCACACAAAAAAAAAAAGTACGTTTTATCTCTCAAAATAAAATCTTCCATTTTTTCTTGTTTTTCTTTTTGGCGTGCTTCTCCAAGAAAAATACGAGCAACATATATGATATCATTTTACCAAAAAAAACATATATGATATCATCACCACAACAAAAGACAAATATCTCAACCTCCTTTAGTCATTACAGTGATTCACGCAATCGGAAAGCAGTCCAAAAGGTTCTCATTTTGTTTAATGAAAAATTATCATATCTCAACTATTTATCTTTTTTTTTTATCCACAGATTTCCAAAATTTCATGTTTCGTATTCATTACCAAGATTCCAAATTTTACATTCCAATAAGACTTTCTCTTCAAATCTTTTATAAATGGTGACTCTAAGTCTAACCTAAGAGTTCTAAGAAAAGAAGAGACATTGGAAAAAGTAAATGAGATGGACTGTAAAATTGTACATAAAAGCCTTTTAGCTTGGTCAATTAGTTGGCTATCTATATTTGGTAATCTCACGTATTACGAAAATGTTTCATGTACATATATCAATTAAAATTTGGAAGCGTAATTCGTTTAGTGGTTGATCTAAGGATCATTGTTTTAACACTATGTGTCGAGTTTAATTTCCAAAAAATGTAACTTTTTGCTAATGCCGACACAAAATTTTCAGAAACACTTAGTGTCTAGTGTGTTGCATGTTGACAGAAAAAACACTAGTGTGTTAGCATGTTGCATTTATTAACGCCGGCGTCATTACTCTCCACAATCTTGCATTCAAAGCAACAGGTCGCAACAATTATCAAAAGAAGAGGCCAATATAAAACTGTAGCTGTGTTTAAAAAGTCTTCCAAGGATTTTATAAATCAAGATTAGTGCGTTGAGCCAGCCCTAGTTAGAAACTTGGGAAGCATGTGCTTCCGGCTGCTAGACTCTATTAATATTACAGGCCAGTTTTTCGGGAATACTTCACAGCTCTATTAATAATGGACGGGATAATGGTAGAGAATATTGTGGGTTCGAATCCCCACTTGCAATTGTTTGAATCTGTTTTTTTTTATAATATAAATTAGTCTTTAACAAAATTTATTTTTTTTGCTTCTAGGCATTAAATTTCCAAGGGCGGCTCTCAGCGTGAATTTATAAAAACCAATGTTCAAAATTTTGCTAGCGCTAATCGGACGGTCGAGATAGGCCTAGCGCCTAGCAGAAAAATTGGAGATTAGTTTTTAGATTTTTAAAATATTAGATTTATTTTAATTTAAAATTATTACAATTAGTGGTTAAATAGTTTATTTTTTTAAGAGTTTACTATATATGTTATGGCTCAGTTGGTTATACACTCAGCATGAGGGAATGAGGTAGCAGGTTCGATACCTAGAGTGTGTCTTTTTGTTCTACTTTTTTTGTCTCATCTTTAATGAAGGGTAAATCTGTAATTTTTCTTATCTTCTTTCTCCTTCCCGAGCGACATCAAACCCTAGCCGCCGCTGCATTTTTTGTTCTCACCTAATTCGCCATTTTCACTTGTTTTTAAAGGTTTTTGATACCAAATCTTTCTAGATCTAACATATTAACAAAAAATAGTGTCAATTTGTGTATCCAAACTTTAAAACAGACAAAATCGACTAACATAAATCGCTGATTTGTCTCATAAATCGGTCAAAGCGGAAATAAATCGGGAATCCGCCCAACATGAAATCGGAAAAATCACCGACTTTTAGAACAAGGATAAAAACCAGTATATACATTATGAGTGTCACGCGAAGTTAGTATGTTTATTGTAGAATATATTTTTTTATACTCCATCTGTTTCAGAGTGTCATTTTGACATATTTTCACACATATTAATAAAACTATTAAAAGTTCTACATTATCCCTTATTAATACACTAAATAATTTTTTTCTTTCTAATTAGTACACTAAAGCAATAAGGTTAAAATTAGAATTTTGTTTGATTTTTTGCATTGAAAATACAAAATGACACTCTTTATGAAACAAAAATAAAGTGTTAAAATGACACTCTTTGTGAAACGGAGGGAGTAAAATATTTTGTTGGGACTCGTATAGTCATTTTTTGAAAACATACTTAAAAATCTAACACTTTATAATAACTGGAAAAAATATCTAACACTTTGTGTACTGTACCCATGTATAGTACTGCGTGAATCAACGTGTGTACAGTACACACATGTATAAACAGGAGGGGTAAAATCGTCATTTCATAAGAGAAAGTGTTAGTTTATTTGACAAATTTCGAAAGTGCTAGATTACAAAAAGAGTTTTGAAAAAGTGACCCACATCGCAAATACTTATATTTTTTTTTAGAAGTATTTGCGTGTACGGTCACTTTCCCAAAACTCTCTTAGTTTTCTAACACTTTCCAAAACCCAGAATATGATCTAACACTTTCTCTTGCATAATGACGATTTACTCCCCTGTTGATATACGCGTGTACTGTACACCCCTTGCTTTCGCGCAGTACTGTACATGGGTTTGACTGAAAAGTCAAGGGGTGCACAGTACATAAAGTGTTAGGTCTTTTAGCAATTTTTAGAAAGTGTTAAAAAACTAAAAAGGTTTTTAAAAAGTGACAAAATAGCAAAGAATCATTTTTTTTTAATCTTATTTGACATTTTTTTTGTAACGGAGCTTTGTGATATCTTGAAGTTACGCGTATGATCCAACCGTGATATAAATATAAAAATTATAAAGTAAATTGTTATTTGTAATTTGTTAAGATTTTCTACTGAATGTTGTAAACAACATGTAGCAAACGATAAACAGAAAATATAGTCCATCCATTCTAATATATATGTTGTTTTAAGATTTTTCGAGCAAAACATATTGAATCAACTTTTGATTTTTTTTTTTACATCAAAAACTCCATATTTTATTATGATGATTCAAATAGGTTGGCTTCGGAGGTTATCCAGTTCAGAATCAAAGAGTCTACATGGGAAAAAGCAAAACCGCGTGCTCGGACCCTTTTCGCAAGGGCATCGACACGGACGTTTAGCACACCAGGAATATAAGAGATATTAAAATGAATAAAAGTAGAACAAAGATGATAGAACTCATCAATTTCCGAAGCCAAAGTAGGTCATTCTTCTTCCATCGACCAACTTAACCATTTGGAGGCAATCCGATTCGAACGACATAGATGATTCTCCCATCATTAGGACGGTTTTCATGGCCCATAAAAGCGTATTAAATTCAGTATAAAGGGGAGATAAAGTTCTTTCTTTCACAAAACATATTGAATCAACTCTTGATTTATGTTTTTTTTTTTTGAACATCATTCTCATTAAAAGACGAAAGGATTACAAAGCAGCAGGAGATACAGAGAACTCTTGTAAGGAAGATTTAGCTAGAGCATTTGCCTCTAAGTTAGACAGACGCGGGATGAAAACAAAGGAGATAGAGAGGAACAAAGATACAAGGTTGTTGATATCATAAAAGAGTCTGTAAAGCTCTTTATTTTGTTCCCGAGAGTTGATTGCTCGGATGAGATCCTGAGCATCAGATTTCAAGCAGATATCGGAGAAGCCCAAGTTCAGAGCATGGAGCAGGGCTTCTATAATTGCTAGAGTTTATGCCATGAGAGGAGAAATCACAAAGGATTCAACTGAGTTACCTCTTGCTATTTCACTATTTGATGAGTTGTAGAAGATCCAACCAAAACCAGCTGATTTTGAGACCTCGTTCCAAACTGCGTCTGTGTGAAGACAGATTGTCGCTAGTCGTGATGGGGGAGGGATGAAGCCACTTGGATTGGGTAACTGGTTTTTAACAGTTACTTGAGCTAGTTGCCATTCTCGGGCATCAGATATGGCTTTGAGAAGTGTTTTCTCCGGCGAGAATCCTCTGTTTTCAAACAACAAGTGATTCTGTGAAGACCAGATTGCCCAATAAATCCAAGGAAATAGAGGGTCCGAAACTATTCTCGTTGGTGGAAGACAAACCATCTGTTTTGAGATCTCTAATCCTGTCGCAAAATCATGGATGATTAAAGATTCAACTACATATATTTAAATTCAAAAATGGAATATGAGTAAATTATATATATATATATATATATTACATGCATTATGTATATTTAAATTCAAAATGGTGACAAAACGACGTTACAAAAACAACATTTACACTATATATAAATAAGATATTTTCTAATCAAAGTTTATATTAAAATCATAAAACATCATTTATTATAAAGTAAAAATGTAGTCTAAAACGATATTTATACGATATGATTTAAAACATAAACATACGAAACACCGGTGAAATTTCTTACCTTCATGGTATACGAAAATAGTATGAGTTTCTTCTCATAATTTAACAAGCAATCGGGTGTAACTAAAATGTAAAACTAAAGCCTATTTAATTAAATGCTTAAAGAGAGTTGTTTGCGTGAAAATGTGAACCACACGAATAAAGAAACGTGACTTCCAAAACCAAAGAACATAGACCGCTCAATTCAAGGCGGTCAGAGTCTCACTCATTTAACTTTTTTTTCATTTGCCTAATGTATCCCCGATCAACACGTTTGGGGTTTTGTTTATACCTCACAATCAATTTAGAAGAGAAATACTCGTTTTTCTTTTAAATTCTAACTAACTAATTATTTTAAATAGAAAATTAAATAAAAGAAAAATCTAGTTATTGTTGGAAAAAGTCTGATTCTTAACTTTTCCAAGTTTCTATTTTGTTAGTACTAAAATATTTTTATTTTGAACCCTATATGGTGTGAGTGTGACTAGTGTTACAATTAGAGAAAAAGAAAACTAAAATAAAATAAATTCAACAATAAAGTTGGAAAGTGATTGTTAGAGGTAATATTTCTCCAAATCCAAATGCATATACACTTAAAATTCATACCCATTTTTTTTACTTCAAAATTTATAGGGTTTGAATATCAGATAGATAGCTCATGAAAGAGACATACAACTTTTCAAATTTAGGTTGGTTTTGTTCTCAAAACGATGTGGAAGGATCAATTATGGATGTTAGGAATTTACACATAATTCTCTCATCGCTACACTTTGAATTGGAAAAACTAATGTAAACAATACTATATCACACATCATAAGACAACAGTAACTTTCACAATAGACTATTCCAAATTGGGGAATTCCAAAGTTTTATTTGTTAAGTTCGCAGCTTGCGAACTTAATTCCGATCTAGGTTTAACGTTTGCTATTTTCAGTTATTTACATATGCATGCGGATTAATTTGCTTTCTCGATACATATGGATGAAATAACGAGGAACAATGATTAGTTTTTGTTTTTCTCTCTTCCATTATGCGTAATTCAAATTTCAAGATAGATATTTTAGTAGATAGTGCTAGACAATATTGTTAATAATAAAAACAAGTGATATTTTTTTTCTTTTATATTGGTTTTCCATTTTTTCACCAGCTATATATTCCACCAGTCATACATACCCATATATTTCACGACATTATTTTCAAAAAAAAACCTTTAACATTGTGGTTTCTGCCCTAAATACTTTAATATCATCATATAAGTAGTTAGTGCTGTCAAAAAGGGCGGGCCGCCCATAGGCTGTCCGTGTCCAAATTATTATGAACCGGACATGGACACGCCCATATATGAAGCGGGTTTAATGGGCTTCATCCAATTTTTCCCATGGACAAAACGGGTTTGGACAACGTGGACATGGTCTGTCCAAAATATTTTTAAAACTAGGTCAAAATCAATTTGGGGGAAAAAAACTGATAAAAAAAAAGAAACTCTCTCGAGTCCTCGACGGCGACGAAGCTCTCTCACCGTCTCTGCTCTCACACTAAGCTCTCTCGCGAATTCAACACCCATCACAGCTCTGTATGAGTCGCCGAAATCAAACAGAACCACCGGTAACTCTCTCTATCTCTCTCTGTATATAGCTCAGATTCTTTCGTCTTTTGCGATGAGACTTCCGTCTGCAAGGAAGCAATCTTGTCTTCCCTTTCTCTGAGAAGTTTCTCCTTCTCTGCTACTAACTCGTATTTGCCCTTAACTTCATGGGTTTTCTCATTGATTTGGGATTCACCAAATAAACAAGGCTGTATCTGAAGTGGGTTTTGCGATTTTCTTCTTGTGTTTTTGGTTAAAGTTCGTAACTTTCTCTTTTAGTTTCTGGGATTTGGTCTGATTTAGTGTATTGTGTTTATCATTGAAAAAAGAAGAAAAAAGAGTTTCATATGTGTTATTGTTTCTTGCTAGTTGCTACAATGATTGGAGATTCATAATAGTTTCTTGCTACAATGATTGGAGATTCATAATATATGTGTTATTGTTTCAGATGGATAACAAGGATACTCTAAACCTCAACGATGATGACTATATGAGTGGAGATGAGATGATGGATCAAGATGAAGAGAATCCGGTATAAGTTGATTCACTAACGAGTACGACGGAGAACAGGATGAGAGGTAATAAACGTAAGCGTTCAAAGTGTTGGCGGAATTTTAAAATCATTGGAGATAAATTGCCTGATGGTAGGAATGATGTTAGATGCAACTATTGCAACCATAGCTATTGCATAGATCTACGTAGAAGTGAAATCACTACTTTGCTGCGTCACATGAAAGTATGCTCAAAGAATCCTGGAAGTACTCCTGTGTGTGGAAATAGGAAGCTAGATATGATGGTGTTTAGGGAAATGATTGCAGTAGCAATCATTGAGCATGACCTGCCTTATTCATTCGTTGAGTACAAAAGGATTAGAGAGGCTTTTCTCTATGCTAATTCTAGTATAGAGGAATGGAGTAGGAATACTGCAACAGCCGATTGTCTAAAGATCTTTGAGAAAGAGAAAAAGAAACTTAGGGAGATCTTGAATGAAGTTCCCGGTAGATTTTGCTTTACAACTGATCTTTGGAGAGCAGTCACGATAGAGGGTTACATCTGCTTGACTGCACACTATATTGACAGTGGCTGGAATTTGAAGAGTAAGATATTGTCATTTTGTGCTTTTCCTCCTCCACATACTGGTGCCGCTATAGCCATGAAGGTTATGGAGTTGTTGAAAGAATGGGGCTTAGAGAAGAGAGTTTTTACAATTACAGTGGATAATGCTTCATCAAATGACAACGTGCAAGGAATTCTCAAGAGACAACTTTGAAAAGACTTGGTGTGCAATGGAGAGTTCTTTCACGTAAGATGTGCATCACATATTCTGAATCTGATTGTGCAAAATGGGCTAAACATGATCGATGGAGTTTTGGAGAAAATCAGGGATAGTGTAAAGTTTGTGAAAGTGAATGAGTCTAGATTAGAATCGTGGCAAACTTGTGTGGAAACTGTGGGAATTGAAGGTAAGGCAGGACTGGTTTTAGATGTAACAACCCGATGGAATTCTACTCATCTGATGCTCTATAGAGCCATCATGTATAAAGAAGCATTTCGCCATCTTGCAGAGGTAGATACAAGTTATCAAACTTATCCATCAGATTTAGAGCGGGCAAGAGCAGAGTTGATTTGTGAGTTATTAACCCCATTTGCAGAAATGACAAATTTGATCTCTGGCTCATCTTATCCGACTGTTAATTTGTATTTCATGCAAGTTTGGAGTATCGAAATTTGGTTGAGAACTCATGAGGAATCTGATGATGAAGTTATTCGTGAGATGGTGGAAAATATGAAGGTGAAGTTTTACAAGTATTGGGATGATTATAGCGACATACTTGCTATAGCGGTTGTTTTTGATCCTAGGATGAAGTTTACTGTTCTAGAGTATTGCTTCACTGCCTTAGATGCATCCACTAGTAAATCAATGTTAGATAATGTGCGTAAGAAGATGATGAAGCTTTTTGAGGTTTATAAGAAAAATCCAAAGAAAACCGCAAGCCTTGATTTGCGCAAGAAATTGGTTATGCGGATTTGAAGAGATTGGTAAGTTTTTTTGTTCTTTTGTCATCTTTGAATCAATTGGAATTGAATTTCAAGAGATTAGTAAATTTTTGTTCTTTGTTGTGCTTAGGTGATCAATTTGAGTTCATTGAGGAAGACAAGGAAAGAAAAGAATGAAGTTTAAGACATTTGTGTCTTTGGATTTGTTTTGTACTTTGAGTCAACAAGTAATTGTACTCACTGCTTCATCATATGAAATTAGTTTTTGATTTTGATATGTGTTGTTAATTAAGTGCATAAATAGCATTTACTATTTTGACTTACCATCGCTTAAAAAACATACACGGTGCTAAAGAACAATCATGTAAAGCTAGTTGTTATCGGTCATTGCCAAATGGAACGGCCAAGAGTAAACTCAATATTAACGAACTCTATTATTAGATATATATAAAATGGGCACCAATGGACATCCCATTTGGACATGGTCGTTAATGAACATGTCGTTAATGGACATGAACGTTAATGGACATAGACACCATTTGTCCACAATCAAAATGGTTATCATTGGACGGATCTAAATAGGCGTGGACAGCCCATTTTAACATCACTATACGTAGTTATTTGTTTGGAAACGTATTCAAAACTCTTAGGCGGCAACATTGTCGCATTTGAGCCACACAACATCATATACTGGTTTTATTTAATCGTAATCAAATTTCAAAATAAAATTTGAAGAGAAACAAAACAGACAAATTATTTACAAAACGTTCTCGTTTTAAATTTTCGCGTTGAATCTTTCGCCGTCCTTACTTTACAGACGCAACCGTCCCAATCAAATCTCTTAAATCATTAATCAATGCCTCTCGTCAACGAAACCGTCAGCCGCGATAACGACGTCAGCGTCCCACCAAGTCTCCCCGTCGGTTTCCGTCAACGCACCGTTAAACTTCCTCAGATCTCCCACGGCGATTTTTCCGCTAACGTCATCCCTGACGTAGATCTTCTCCACGCCTCCGACGTCGACTCCGATTATGTTCCCGAGCAACCTCCCCGGCTGCCTCCACTCCGCCAGCAACGCCGGCATACGAAAACCGGCGCGTGGATCGCACGCCTCGACTTTGACGGCGTCGGTTCCTTTCTTCTCCGCCGTCAGAAAAAACGACGACGAAGAAGAGCCGCAGTTCCTGAGAAACGATGCCACCACATTCCGGTGATCATCATCAACTCCGTCGCCGTCGATATCTAGATGATCCCAAAGCTTCACGACCCCGCTCGATCCGATTCCACCGAGATCTGGCCACGAGAACAGGTCTCCGAAGCTGCCACCGAAACATGTGAAATTCCCGTTTTGCCCCTGGTCGTTATCATCGTAATAATTGGATCCTCTCACGCGGAAACCTCCGTTGACCCGTCTCCGATTATAGATCGAGTCAACATTTTCATCTTCATCTTCATCGTCTTCATCATCTGAAGAAGCCGGCGACGAAGAACACGAGACGTCGGAATCGGTCTCGTAATCATCGAAAAGAGTCGGAGAAGAGATAGATACATCTATTTTTCTTAATCTAGCAACTAAACTCTTGATTCTAGTGACGAAGTTTGTGAAATAAGCTAAAAATGCGATAATCAAAGCTCCCCATTTCCAGAAACCGTAAGCTTGGTGTAGCTTTCCGATCCCGGAGAAAGCAACAGATCGAGAGAGATACGATGGATCGTTTATAGAGTTTATGCCGACTTCGAAATCTCTTATTCTATTAATCACCGGAACCTCCATAGCTGCAAATTTTGAAGGAGAGGAAACACTAATTAGGGTTTGATTTTTTGTGTATAGATAAAAATGGTTTGAGAAAGAGGATTCAATGCAAGAGATGAAACAAGCCTTTATAAAAGGGAAGTGAGAGAAAAGAGATATGACGTGTCAGATAACTAGTGGATCTGTGCGAGTTTTTTGGGCACACGTAGGATAAAGTGGGAAAGATAAGGCACAATCCCAATGAGTCAGCCTCTGACAGATGTATTCTCTGTTACTACCATTTAATTTAAGTACCCCTCTCCGCCACAATAAATAATTGTTTTTTTTTCTATCTTTGTTTTTGTTTTTGTTGTTGTTGTTAAATCATAAATTTCATGAGTAGTTCGAACCACCTACCCACAATATAGCTTTATATTACTATTTGCCTTTTTCTTCACAATTATTGAAATAAGGTTTGGATTTGAGGCGTCCAAAATAATTGTGTTGGTGGTTCCTTTGTTAAGAAGATCATTGAGGTCCTCTCAATGAATAAGATATTTTTGTTTGTTTTTTAAGAATAATACGTTATATACAATTATATTAGGTCCCGCGTAATACGTTGATAAAATCTAATATATTTGGACTCTAAAATTAATAACCCGTATAATTAAATTTTATGAAAAAATCCTCGTTTAGTTTTTAAGAAATTACGTTTTGTAATTTTCAATTAAAAATTCAAAAATTGATCTATATCACCCATAAACTATTATTCTAAATGAATGAGAGGGTTCGAAAACAAATTTCAAATCTTATATAACTTTAAACTAAATCTAACTGATAAAACCAATAGTTTTTATAACAAATTAATACTTTTCTAATTTAATATATTATGAACCTTATATATATTTAATAGTTTACATTTTTTTATTTGTAGTTTCTACTTGATTCTAAATTAAAGTCAATACTCATAGTATCCTCCTCAAATTCTACTAATTCACCTGCCATTACTTTTTTTCTCGTAATTTACTTTTTTGATTTTATTAGTTTCTATTTTTTTTTAAGACAATTTGCTTTTTTTTATTATATTATTTTTTCTATTAAAATAAAATAAAAAAATTGGAAAGTTTATATTATTACATTGACACATGACGCGATCTTAATTAATAACGACACATGTCACGATTTCGTGAGTAAAAATTATTTTACGTGTCACGCTCACGTTAACAGATTTAGTTTTATATAATAAGATATGACAACTGTTTTTTACCATATACATTTATTTTCTTATCAATATGTATAGTGGAAAAATTGAATATAAATACATGAGTTTTCTTTGACAAATACTCCCTCTGTTTCACAAAGAATGTCATTTTGAAACATTTCACACATATTAATAAAACTATTAAAAGTTCTACATTACCCCTTATTAATACACTAAACAAATGTTCTCTTTCTAATTAATATACTAAACTAATATGGTTAAAATTGGAATTTTATTTGATTTTTTGTATTGAAAATACAAAATGATACTGTTTGTAAAACAAAAATAAAGTGTTAAAATGACATTTTTTGTGAAACGGAGTGAGTATACTTTAAAAAAGTTTATAAATAAGTGAATTTGACTATATGTGGCAATTATTTATTTAGAATGATAGTTAAATTAACCAATTTGTATATGAGTTTTCGGAAATATATTAATACTTTTAGGAAATTAGTTTTTTTTATGTATTCATGAATTTTATACACAAAAAGGTGCTAGAAACTCTTATGGGCCCGGTCTGAGACAATTTCGCATTGTAGGAACAACGACAAGTTAGCCACATATTTTATGCCACGTGTCTCTCCTGAACTAGCCGGAAAACAAAATAGCCATTTATAGCCATTAGTTATAAGGTGATTCCCACCAGAATGAGCTGGACGTAGATTTGGTCCAAAATCACAATAAGACGTTTCTGGTTAGAAGCACGCCACGGATTTCTTCAATGAGAAGGCATCATCAGATTGAATCTTACTTAGTTAATTTAGGGACTTATCAATCCCGTTACGTTTTGATCGCTACTTAAAACTTGTGTGGTCTACAAAAGAATTCGAAGCAAAGTCTGATTTGTCTTGTTTAGGTATCTTTTGGATTCTGTTCGGATAGTTAGATTTTAGTGCAACATGTATTTTGGAGATTAAGAATTTCAACAGCTAATTAAAGCTTATCTCTCTCATGATGGTATATTACCCTTACACTACGTAATGTGCCACAATGATGAATTGAATCAACCAAATCCATTTAATAGTGAAATTGATCAAGTATCTTTCAACCCTACTAGTAAATGAATTAAATTGATTTAACAAAAACAAACTATTGAGTCAAATGGGCTACACTCATTAATGCGTTAATGAATACTAAAAATTGAATTCTTTGAATGGATATTTTCTACTTTTTATAGTTAGTTATTTGTCATAATATAATTTATTTCTTTGACTAATCAATATTTAACATATCAATCCTCACAATGTATTCAAGAGTCGTTTTATTAATAATGATGTGATGGTGGTGATAATTCTGATTATTATGCATGGAAGTAACGTGGTATCAAGTTGAGATGCATGTTGGATAGTGAAAGTTCAAGAAAGTCATTCATTAGAATAGATAATATGATGAGTTTATGATTTAAATAGGAAAAGATTAATGAACGAATGTTTTTGAGAAAAGAGGAAGCCACCAATTTGACCGCCGGAAAAGGTTTCAGAATTGGGCCAACTAGTTTCAAAGGAGACTCAAATTCAATAAACCAATTTGTTTTATTATTGAGCCCACAAATTGACTCGCGAACCATACGCTAAGCATGTTTAACCCACTTCTATTTTTGATTATAAACTATATTAGGACTTAATCCGTGCTAATTATAGCCCGAATTTTGTTTTTTTTTAAGAAATCGTTTTGAAATTTAAGAAAAATTACTTTTATTTAAATTTTATAATATTTTTTAACTCATGCATTTAGACAGAGTTGTCAAACAGAATAATTTGTCTATTTAACCTGTTTTGCAGTTGACTAAAATATTATTTGGGCTAACCCGCAAAACCTATAATCTTGAAAACATAACTCTAATATGCACCATTTAATGACTCTAATTTTGTGGTTAGTTTATGAACTGTTAAAAAAAAATTAATTTTCTTGTGTTTAATTTTTTATAAAATTAGTAATATATTTTTCAACTTTTATTTTGATATATATTCAAATAAAATATAATAAATTATAGTGAAAAATATAGCAAGATTTCGAATAGATTTTTTTCTTTGAATATATATGGATGGATTATTATTTAAAAATATATAATATTAAAAATAATTAAGAAACTAATGGTAAATAACCTCTTTAATGATAAATAAATACTTTCAATATTCTCATCAATAATTTTAAAAGACAATTATATCATTTCCTATTTCAATTATCTTTTTTTATTTGTAATGACATAATATGTAATAACTTACAAAACAAAATTCATTTTCAAAAATGTATTTTTAAATAATATTATAGAGATTTTAGAGTAAAATGTGTTACAACCCATCTCTATTTTCACATCTAAAATAGAAGAATGCTATTTTTTTATCTACATTTAGAGGAACTCTACTTCTTACTCTAAAATAGAGGTGAGCTTTTTAATTTATAGAATGGTCCTCTAAGTTTTAAATATTTTTATTTATAACTCAAACAAACAATAATTTTAATAAATGATATTAATCATCATTAAAACTTTTAAGATATTATAAATGATATAAATCACCATTAAAAACTTTTAAGATATTATAAACCAAATTATTTAGTTGAGGAAAAAGAAAAAAATTATCTATATCGTGGACTATTTCAATTATATAAGATTTCGCAATATTGTATCTCTTTATTCATTTGTCAAAATCTACTATGTTTTATTATTGCTATATGATGTAGTGTAATTTTCTGTATATAATAAATGTTTAAATTAAAGAATATCATAGTTTATAGAAATTTGGCAAAAAATAAAAAATAAGTGGGGTTAAATTGTAATTTCTTATAAATAAAATGTATCAATAATAAAATAGAAATAAAATTTATTTAGAAAATTTATTTTTTAAAGTAAAAAATAGAATAATGCATCGGTGAGAAACCCATCTCTATTTTAGAATAAAAAATAGATGATTACATTGGAGATGGTCTAATAATGTGATGAAAAATAGCCAATTATACGAAGTACATTATCCTCATGGATACTCGACGAAGTCTCGAACTAATCAAGCTTAGTCAAAATCAAGGCTAATTAACATTGACCCAACTAGCATAAAATAAAATAAAATAGATATATTTTAAACGAAATGGACTGAAACGACATTAATTTAAAACTGCATTTGTGTTGGCATTCATTTAGGTAGTATTTAGTTATGTTTAAAACTGCGTTTCCGGTGACTGAGAGATAGATCAAGAAATCTATAATCTATATATATAAAGTTACATTTGCTAACTCTTCGTTCTGCCACCTCAGCAACTATTTAAAAAAAAAACACAAAAATTTAAAAAATTTCATAGTTATAATCTATGAGCTTCAAGTATAAATTGTTTCATAGTTATTTCTATGAATTATCACACATTCACACTAACGGACAAACACATAAAAAACGCACACACCTTTATTTCCAAAGTTAACATTTTTGGTTCAGCTGCCCATGACAAGAACGATACAACATCTTTACTCATCTACACCATAATTGAAAAAAACAAAGTTAAAAACTATGTATTAACTCCATGAAAGGTCAACTCTAATAAAATTCTACGGTTTCTATAATTAATTTCTTTAGCAGAAGAAAGCTAACATGTGCTTCTATTGCAGGGGTTCCATCTTCATCATTGAGTCTTTGGCATAGAGATTACTCCACCAGGTAAATAAAGATTGTAGTGTAACCCTTCTCTTATCTATACCATTGTAATAAGATATTATCAAAAAAATCAACAAACATGTAATAAGAAAATAGAAATATACCAAAGCTTATTCCAACCAATTGGACAATCACGTGACAATAGTAATTTGATCATTGGGAGGAAAACAAAAACACCACAATGACAATTAAGAATGATTGGCGGTGACTTCAACTCTCGCTTCTGTCTTCTTCTATCGGTAGTTGCTGGATCCGAGAATCAGGAAAAACTGCCAGTTGATCTGTGATAGTTTGACAATCAATAGACGGAATTTCTGCAGCCGCCGTGAATATTACCTCCGATGATGGCGGCAAAATCACATATTCTCAACTTTTTTTTTTTGATTGGGGTTTTCAGACGTCTCCGACTTCTGAATGAACGACGTCCATACTTAGGGAAAATTGATTCAATTTGATAGATTGTTAAATCTAATATTGGGAAGTTGGGCTTGGGCCGTAACAAAACATTTATATGTGTGTTAAATTTCCATTTTCATGTACATATATGAAGATAGATATTACAAATAAAAAAGTTCGGAAAAAGTAAAACCAATAAAGAGGATTCAAATCCAACGTAAACAATATTGGAAAGAATATTAAAAATTGGGAGAAAAAAACAAAAACACAATATTTATCGAGGAAGACGAGATTACCGATCCTAAAATCCTATGCAACTATCTCCATCTCTACGCACAATATCTGACCCTAAATCGACGATAAACTCACCACTCGCCACATATGTTTCATATTCCCCCGTCTCGGTCTGCCACTCGCCACATGTGTGTACTAATAGACGGAGTAAATATCCATCCATTTACTAACCCGTATAAATTGCGTTAAAACAGCAAATCTATACAGAACTAATAACAAAGACCAACTAAAAAATGAACACTTCCCAAAACGTAAAAAGGGCAAAAACTTTCATTTAAAAAAAAACAATTAATTGCATAAACAGACAACCAAAGAAAAAAAGGTAAAATGTGCATCATCCACTAAACAACACACATAAATAAACTTAAATTAAAAAAAAAATTAAAAAATAATCCACATTTCCTAAGCTAATAGAGACGAATCAATTAACTACAATACTAATAAAAGTAAAATAATATTAGATAATTAAAAAGTTTTAAAAATTATGTTTCACGTCCGCGCGTAGCGCGGATCACACACTAGTTCGATATATAATTATATACCAACAAGTACTATTATTCTCATTTGTGTGTTTGTTGCTATTTTCTGTAGAAAGATATAAGATGAGGCATAAGTTTGTGAAGCTATGTGATGTAGTTGAAGAATGTACTTAGTGACATGATTCGGCACTGCCATTTTCATCATATGATACTAGTCAAGGGGTTGATTAAAATTTTTAAATCATTCCTTCCCAGATTTGCGTTTAGAGTTTAGAGTAAAAACAACAAAAATATTAATAAGAATGCGTTTATAATCAAAGCCCCTTTTTCTGAACGGATCTAAATATGCAGTCTAGGTGTCTACAATCACTTCATAGCAAGTGTGGTCAATTAGGACATAAGGCTTCTAGGTGTCTATAATCACTTCCACTGCCTCCAGTAACCGTCACAGAGATTGTTTCTAAAGTTAACTCTCACACTGTAGCGGAGACAGTATTGGAGGGGCTGTGAGAATCAGTCAGTATTGAAGGGGTTCCAATTTTGGCCAATGGAGGGGCTCCAACTTTGGCCAATGGTTATGACACTCTAACATCAGACCACACCTCTGAAGAAACCAGTCAAACGGGTACTTCAATTACTAATCCCACACTCTTATCACTTCCTGCAATTACATGGACAACTATCAATGATTCTCCAACTCCTAAGGCCCCATCCAAAGAGGCTTCTACTTCCACACATGTACCTACTTCATTTGCCCAAGAAGAACATGGTATTTGCAGAACTTTGTCTAGCTCTGCTTTGAGAAACAACATGTTCTTATCTCTGGAGTCTTCGGACGATGAAGAAGATGAGGAAGATGAAGAAGATGAAGCAACGGTGATTGAAGATGAGCGGAACCGTCTGATTACTTCAACCCTTCGGGTAAAAGAATCCTTCGGGAAAGGCCGGTCAAACCATCCACCAAGGTAAAAGAGATGCAATGGAAAGTAGTGACAGGTGGCCGTGGCGGCCGTGGTCGAGGAAGAGGTGGCCGTGGCTAAGATGACAAATCATTTTTTTCCTTATTTGTAATCGAAGCGGAAGATTCGATTACTTTCTTTTATAGTACTTGCAACTAGACTTAAGTTTTTTTTAATGTCTTCTACTACTTTATCTGTATGACCCAAAAAAGTCCTAGCTTGTAATTAGTTTCTTTGCATTCTAAATACAAAAGCCCTTAGTCAAAAATAATAAAATAAAATAAAATAAAAAATAAATATGCAGTCTAACAAGACTTATAGTTATTTGTTAGTTGCTCCTAAGGAGAACTTCTACAAATAAATGGCATATGGTGAAATTAATTACTAGTCAGTGGTCACCAAAATCACAAAAAGGTAATTGTCTCATTCTAAACACAGTAACAAGACAAGAATTTTTAAAGCTGTAAAGATGATGAATCTATGACCAAAAACACGTGGCTCTCATCAGCTCTCACATTATTTCTTTTTCTTTTCTTTTTAAAAAGGAGTAAAAACCAGAGCAAAATGATTCCTTCTATGCACATTGAAGAAAGTAAAAGTGCAACAACATCAGAAAGAAGGTTAACAAAAAAAACAAACATGAGAAAGAAAGAAGAATCGACTAAATAAAAACTTTAGCTTTTTCAAAATTTCGGCAAAGACTCCATCAATAATGACACATTTGGAATTTCATTGGAAACTGCGTCGTTAAGGTCCACATTATTCCATTCAAAGCACGCACTTTTGAGAAGAGACTGCTTCAAAAGAATATAAAGAGGTTTGATTCTCACTTGCTATAATTACGAGGCACACCATTCATTATTAACCCAAGTTTTTTCAAATTCCCAAATTCATGGCGACGTTGCAGAGATTCAAGTTCCTAGCGACGCAGTGTGGAGTTGCACAGAGCCCGACACGAAGTCCAAGCCCGAGGACAAGCCCATTGGTACAGTTTCGTCGCAAGAAGACAACCTTAAAGATGCTTTTGAGTCTTAGATCCCCGAGCCGCCGAGAGCAGCCGCTGATTCGTCAGGGACGCTCATCGGCGGCTGACAAAGAAGACATAGCTGGTCGCAAACTGAGAGACCTATTCGTCTCTTCGCCTACCGTAGAGGAGGAAGAAGAAGAAGAGAATGAGAGACGGAAGGGGAAAACAAGAGAAGAAGTTCTTGCCGCCATGGCAGCTAAATTGAATGCAGCTGCTAGTCTCCAAATGGAGTCCGACGCAACACCGGTTTGGTTCGGATTCAGCAAGCGGCTTCTCCAACGAGCTTGGCGTCCTAAGCTTGGTACCATTCCAGAGTAATGTAATCAATTTTCTTGTCTTTCTTATGTGACATTTAAAACCAGTTTGGAAACCATTAGTTTCCTATATGAACAAATAGATATGCTTTTATCAAATCTCGTATCTTCGCAACAAATCTTATAAAGACACAACAAAATTTACATTTACATACACTTTTTCATCATGTGGCCAAAAACCATTTAATATATGGTTACTAAAAGTAAGAGAAGGAAAAGGTTACAACTTGATCACTACTATGATAAGAAAAAAAAAGGTTAAGCCTGTGTAACCTTTTTGCTTCCGAAAGGGATTGGGGAAGTATTAATTTGAGTCTGTAAATCTCTCAAACCCAAGTCTTGAGTTCTTCACTGTTAACTTGATCACGGTTATTTGCTTCCGGGTGTTTCCTTCTCTGGGGTGACTACTTGTATAAGAAACCTATGGATCATCTCTTGGCTTGTAAATGTAATAACCGCTGATGGTGTTGTTCACACTAGGTTAGTTGGCACAGCATCGGTAAAACCCCGGGAATCGCTTCTTTTCTAAACACTTTCTTGGTACAGTACATGACTACCGAATACCGAGCCTCTACGTTTCTTACTTGCCCTTGCCCTTGAAGCTTGGACCTAACAATCTGAAATGTTAACAAAGAGCATTGTGTAATTGATGACAGAGCAAGGGAAAGTGACCTCGTGCGGGTATGTCAATACAGAGGCGATTACTTTAGATATCGAAGAGGCGACTGCGACATTCCCAGGGCTCAACTTGTCCACACTTGTATTACCTGAGAGCTCGAACTAACTATGATCAGAAACCAGTGAGATCACGGAACAAATATGACCTGGAGAGATCATTGCTTACCCACGTTCACCATGTATTGCCTGGTCTTTTCATATGCAGGAAACTGGTTCGCTACATGGCTTACTCCCACCAAAGAAGGTAAAACGCTACTGTTCCAGCACAAAGCAAATAACAAACAACATATTAATAGAGTTTAAAAATTTAGCTACTGTTTCTTGAATTTCCAGCTTCATTGGAGACACTGACCCGTACAACCCTCGGAATCCTTCTGTATGCTTTTACAAGGTACCACATCTGGTCTCATTCCTTGTTTCTGGGAAAAAACAGGAGAGATATGACACAATACAAAAGACATTAGAGACTCAAACGCAGCTGCTCCACGTATAGTCGTTTCCGCATACATTTTCAATAACCATCTGGATGGAACTGAAACCGAAGCAACAAAAACGAAGCGCGTGAGTAACAATATTTACCATTGATCTTGTTTTGACAACCCAAAGCGGATAAGTTGCAATAGCTGTGGAAGCACCAGCAGCTACCATGTTTCACCCCATACTTAAACTTTCCATCTATCACTAGAATATTACACTACGTGATAAGAGCGTCTATAAGCTTACACATCTCATATTCGATAAAAATAAGACATCAAAATTGTCTAATACCTCTTCAACCTGACGTTGGAGTTTCTGCAAGGCCAAGAACCAGTAACCTTGTCTTGATCACATCCAATGGGCAAACAAAAGTCGCAGCGATTGCACCTGAAAGTTCCCAAATAAATCAAGAAGACAGATAAAGTAATAGAATTGACCAGCGGCGGGATTGAATCTCTAATGCTTCCGGAATCAACGGTAGAGCTCCCAGCTTCTTCCCTCATCTTCCGTTAAGTTTAAACCCAACGAGGCTCAATAATTGATAATCTCTTAGAATCGCCGTTCATAAGTAGAAAACAATTACAAAGAAAATTACAAGAAAAAAAAAATACAAAATTAGTAATATAAATAAATACAATTGCATTACAAAATCAACTAAAGAATAAGAAAAAAAAGTCAAAGAGAGAGGGGAGGATATAGTCAGAAGAACATGTGAATATTTGTAAAACCTCAATGCCACAACGGGTTTAGGTATATGATGATCATTGTGTTCGTGTGAACTTTTGTTTGGGATTTATGATTTTGAGGTTTTGTGTGTGTTAGGATTAATAATTTTTGGTGTTTTTGTTTTTATTTTTCGTGTGTGCGTGAAAGCTCTGTGCTCTAAATGAAGCGTTTGTATAAGGTTTGTGTTGGGAATATGATTTTGGCGTTTCGTATTTTGTGTGTGATATGGCGTGGGCAACGTTTTGTTTGAGATTCGTATTTTTTGTGTGTTATATGTTTGTGTAATGTTTTTGTGTGGGATTATGATTTTGGTGTTTTGTATTTAATTTTGTGTGATATATGCTTTATTATTAATGGTATTAGTGGTAATTTGATGATGTTTCGCTAATAATTTTTTTGAGAAATCTGTAAAACCTTAAAAAATAAAAGAAATACCGAAGAACCTAAAGGGAAGAAAAGACTTAGCTTGCGTAAGACGGAACCAATGCACTCTTTCGTTAAAGGCAACTGGAGAGTACTGTTAAAGTTTGTTGATTTAGCTCAAATTCTACAAAAAAAAAAAAAAAAATGACTTCAATCAGCAAATAGAGCTGACATCATCTATCTCCTCCTCGATAGAGACCAAAAAACGAAATTCACCTAGATAATATACAAATACATGATTGATTATGCTCTCTAAATCACAACTAAGAAAGACAAAAAAATATAACGAACAAACCAAAAAGAAAGATAGATGTTATCACAATCTCCATACATGCATGCTAACATTATCAACCTCCTCTCTAGTATGTTTCAACAGTGTTGGAATGAGACATATAGTTGTAAATTAGATGTTTGAATACCCATTTACCTGAAGAATATGTCAGTGCTCTCGACTTTTTGTTTGTCTTTTCTGAAAGAATATGAGCAATTTTTCCTATGTAACACCATCCTCAAAATTAGACTAATTTCAAGAAAAAACAATATTATCTCAACAAGTTTAACCATATAAAACTTGCCCATCTCATCCAAGACCACTAACCATCATAAGTCTAAAAAATACACCTTCTTAAGAGGATCCAGTATATTGTCAGTTGAAATACTCGTAAGCTTCATCTACCATAATAAACACTGCAAAATGAAAAACAAGAGAAGGCTTACAAACCCTAATACTCTTATTCATAATCTGAACGAGATTATGCCACAAAAAATATCCTTACATATGCACTGTCAAGAGAGGGTCCATTATCATCTATAGGATTAGTACTGTGTGAAAACCTTCACACTAGTCATGCCATGCGTTATCATAAGAATGCATCATAAGAATGCTCTATACGTTAAAAAGTACATGGATACTCAAGAAAGAGTCTTACCGAAGTTGCATGATCTTTGAATCAAATGGTATAACCAATTTCGTCCCATAGCTTGACTCAATTCTCTTCAGCCACTCTCTCGGAGGAACCTGCAAATCAAACTGTAAAGTCAATAGTTTGTAATTAAGCGCGAATTCAAACTAATATGCCATATTGAGACACTACTATTCAGACTTGAACTGTAAGAGTTGGTGGAGGAGAGAAAACTAACTTGACCAACAAGGCGCTTTGGCTGACTGCAACCAATAACACGGCCTCTTTCAGCCATCCAGCATAAGGCCCTGCAAAATAATATAGACATAGAGTGATCAAAACTTAGACAAATGGACATAAAGACACGAAACTAGAAGGTCCAACTAGTATTTGAGTTATTTGGTTTCAACTAGAATCTCCTATCAAACTTTGACAATTGGTGAATAATCGTGAATTTAGTTGAGTTATTTGGCTTCAACTAGAATCTCCTATCAAACTTTGACAGTTCGTGATCGTTAATTTAGCAAAAGCCATGTGTTCTCCCCAAAATTTCACAGCGGACAAAGAAAAAGAAGTAAACCTTAGGAATATGTGAGAGATTTGCTACTGCTTGTCGGCCGTCACTCAAACAATAATGGTGGTGGCTTGAGTCTCGTCACTCAAACAATAATGGTGGTGGCTTGAGTCTCCACGAAATCTTGTTGATTTTACAATAATAATATCTCCTTAAGAAAGTTTGAACATGAAACAATGAGAAACAACATTAGATATATTACATCATCTACTCTAAATTAATGTAAAGATATATTTATCGAGATACTAATGAACATAAACGATGATACTAAATTAAAACTAAAACAAATAACTAAATAAGCAAGAGAGTAGAGTGAAAATTTTGACGACTTAGCTCAAATTCTACCTTCTATAAATAATACTTCAATCAGAAAACAGAATCAACTCCTTGAGATTCAGCATCATTCATGAGTTTTCACTAGCAATATAGAGGATTCATAATAAATTTAAGGTTTTGCACGTGGAAAACTTTCTGCATCACCATGAAACGAAACTGCTTACGGCTTGAAAGAACTTGACTTGATTCAGCTTCTTAAGGACACCATATGTGAAATCAAGCCAACTTTCAAGTTTTAGCTGTAAGGAGGGTGAAAAAAAAAATTACCACACAAAATTTGCAGGTAAAGTGCATGGGGAATAAAGCAAACGAGAGAAAATATCATAACGAAACTTACACATCACTTGGAAATGAAGTAAAAGAGTTGGATTCAAACCCATGGACGTCATCCCGTTTCCCTTTCTTGATCGAGAACACAAATTGACTATCTTCTCTACATCAACTCTCTTGCAGCAACCGCTAATCAAATTGTAAAATAAATAGTATGTAGGAGAGACACACTAATATTCACACTTGATCTGGAAGATTTGGTGTAGGAGAGAAAAAAAACCTGGACAATGAGGTGCTTTGACTGTATGTAAGTAATAACATGGTCTCCCCTTCAGTCATCCAGTAAAATGTCGGTTGAAATAGATATCCAGTGAGCTTCATCTACCATAATAAACACTGCACAGTGACAAATAAGAGAAGATTTACAAATCCTAATACCCTTATTCATAATCTGAACGAGATGCTATGCTGCCACACAAAACAATCCTTACATGGTATAACAACTTTGTCTCCATGCTCGACTTTCATCTCTTCATCCACTTTCTTGCAGCAACTGCTAATCAAATTGTATGTGATTAAGCACAAATTCAAACTTATATCTCTACCTGAGACACTAATATTTTGACTTGAGTGAAAACAAACCTTAACAATGAGGCGCTTCAGCTGTGTGGAAGCAATAACACGGCCTCTTGTAGCCATCCGGCTTCTTTAAGGTACTACAAAATAATATAGACAAAGAGTTTTTAAAACTTGGAGAAATAAACATAAAAGCATGAAACAAGAAGATTATGGTTTTGGTGTTTCGTATATATTTTATGTGCTATTAATGAGATTTGTGTAGCGTTTAGGTTGAGATAATTATTTTTATTTTTTGTGATTTTTTTGTGTGTGTCTAGTTTTGTTTGGGAATGTAGTTTCTATGTTTGGTATTTTTTTTTTTTTTGGTGAAATGTTGGTGTAATATTTAATTTGTGATTATGATTTTGGTGTACTATATTTTTTCTATGTTGTATGTTTGTGTTATTAATGATGTTCGTGAAATGTTTTGTAACTTTTAAATAATACTTGTGATGCAAAGAAGTTTTTGACAATAGAGAAGACTTATGATAAGTATCAAATAAAAATAATGAGAGGAGAAGACTTAGCTCTTTGTAAGATGGAACCAATAGCTCTTTTTGTGGTGGAAGTTTAAAAATTATATTGCAATAACTTTAAAGGGACTGCAAGCTAAAAGACAATGAACCTAATACAATACGAAACAACACCATATTTACTTTATTAGCAAAATCACAACACAACAAAACTAAAAACGGGAACAAAACCTCTGAGCAGATATTTTATGACATATATGCATAATGCAGTTAAAAGTCAGAAACATTAAAAGACTACAAAAGAAACCTTGAATTCCAAGAGCATTCCATCGAGCTATCTTATCCGAATAGCTAACATAGAGTGTTGTTTCACCGCAACCAGGTTTTCTTTGTATCATGACTGTTACTCATGAGGCATTACCTGAAATGGAGACATTTACACATCCTAAGTAAACTGATACCAACATCAGTGTATCCTCCATATGCTAAATTGAGTAGATGCAACCTACTCCGAATCAAAATCCCAAAAAAAAACTAAAAAGCGTACGACAAAAAAACTTAAAATTTTATATGTTGTTTTAAGCTCCTTAACATTCACTAACCATCATGTAAAATGTCAGTCGAAATAGAGCTCTCATAATGATAAGCTCAAATGTAATACCCTAAAGTACTAACAACTTTGTCGATTATAGTATTTAGGGGTCAAATCCACAGAGACTCAAGAATCACACAATAGATTTTAAAGGTTCGAATTAAGCTAAGTGATCAATGTAATTGAAAACAATAACGTAAATTAAACAGTTGTAAATTCGATGGAGGAAAGATAGGTTCAGGGTATTTCTCAGGAAATCAGAGAATGCAGATAAACTAACTGGTCAAGGTTCAAGTTAAACCCGGTTCTTGAACTCAAATCACTAAGCTATAACTAACCAACTGTCGTTGCGAGAGTTATCTAAGTCTAAATCTTAGAATTCCAAATCTCTTTGCAAATCCTAAAGACTAAACTAGCTTTAAGTCCAAGTTTGATCTGTTCACAAAACAACTAAACGAAATTTCTTTGCAGATAGTTATTTTGCTCACCCTAGATTCTATCAGATTATCAATTGCACTATCGTGCCTAATCGATTAACCTAAGATCTAAGTTCCAGGTGATCAATCTAGAATTAGCTTTAAGAACAACCTAATGTGAAGAACTAATTCATATTATGAATCCTAACCAACCAATTAACCTAGCATTCAATGAAATCCCTTATGAGAACCCTAAACCTAACATGAGATCTACTCAGACATGGAGATTGAAACAATAAACATAACTGAATAAATATCTGAAATAAATAAATAAGATGAGAGTAAACAAGGGTTCGAAATCTTCTCTCGGATGAACATAGTTTCAGATTTGTCTCCCTCAGAAAGCTCTCTCACAGAAAACCAAAGTAAAATAATACGTAGCCAACCAAAGTGGCTGAAAAATCTAATTATAATCCTTAAACACGTTCTGGGGCTTCTTGTAATTATTAAAGTCTTCTGGGCCAATGTGCAATTTCATCAGACTTGTAAAAAGTCGCGATCCTTCTCTTCATGCGATGGGTATCAACCGACACCATAAGTGGTATCGATCGATACCAAGCTTCTGTGTCGATTCTTCAGGCTCGTGTCGGTCGACACCAGGATTTCAACTCGATCCTTCAGCTACATGATCCTTGCTTGGCTCCAAAATGCTCCAATATCTCCAATTCAGCTTCAAACGTACCTAAACCTGTAAAGACTCGAAAAGACTCCAAAATACTAGAAAGACTCTATAAATAAGACTTATATCATGGTTAAAAATGGGTAAAAACCATGATATATCACATAATCTGACCGACATCTTAGAGCTCTCATTAAATGTCAGTCAAAATAGAGCTCCTTAACATTCACTAACCAACATTGTGCAGTTTTTATGTACCTTAGTAACACTGCACAATGACAAATAAGAGAAGTTTTACTAATACTAATACCCTTATTTATAATCTGAACGAGATTACGATGCAACAAAATCCTTACATATACTATTCAAGAGAGGATTCTCCATCATCTCTAGCATTAGTACTATGTGAGAACCTTCACACTAGTCACACCCTTTTCAAATAAACAGTCACACCCTATTCTAATAAAGCAAAAGGTATTTTGAGGTATCATAATAATACTCTATGCTCTATACGATTAAAGTACATGAAAGTTCAAGAAAGAATCTTACTGAAGTTGTATGATCATTGAATTAAATTGTGTAACCAACTTTGTGCCCAAGCTTGACTATCATCTTTGCAGCCACTCTCTCGCAGCAACCGCTAATCAAAATTGTAAAATAAATAGTATGTGCGTAAGCACTCATTCTAACTAATATCTCAACCTGAGACACTAATTATCTGACTTGAGATGGAATATTTGGTGGAGGAAACAAACCGGGACAATGAGGCTCTTTGACCCTGTGCAAGCAGTAACACAACCTCCTTCTGTAATCCTCTAAAATTTCATTCAAAATAGATATCTCGTGAGCTTCATCTACCATACAAAAACATTGCACAATGAAAAATTACAATCCTAATACCCTTATTTATACATTGAACGAGATTATGCCACAAAAAAAAAATCCTTACATATAATATGTCAAGAGAGGATCCTCAATCATCTCTACGATTAGTACTATGTGAGAACCTTCACACAAGTAATACTTTGTGTTAACAAAGAAAAAAATATTTTGAGACATCATAAGAATGCCTTATACGATTAAAAGTACATGAATGTTCGAGAAAGAATCTTACAGAAGTTGTTTGATCTTTGAATCAGATGGTAGAACCAACTTCGTCCTCAAGCTTCACTCTCTCGCATAAAGTGCTCACTGTATGTGATCAAGCACAAACTCAAATTAATAAATACTCAGACTTTAATACTCAGAGTTGAGCTGTAAGAGTTAGTGGAGGAGAAAAAACAAACCTGGACAACGTTTTGACTGTGTGCAACCAATAACACGGCCTCTTTCTGCCATCCAGCTTCTTAAAGGTATAGTAGAATAATATAGGCAAAACGTGATCAACGCTTAGAGAAATATACATAAAAGCACGAGACTTTAAACTAAGTGTATAACCATGATTTTGAAAAAAGCCAAGTGTTCTCCCCGAAATTTCACGGTTTTTTTTGGGAATGTAGTTTACGCGCCGTGAATTTTTTTTTCTTCTCATTTACCCAAAATCTATATTGTTGATTTTGATTTTAGTAGTGGTTAGGAACTTATCTCTCAAAGTGTATGTGATCGTTGGATTCCATGTGGTCAATAACAAGCATTTCGTGCTCATCTTAGTTCTTCTGATCAAATGCAATTCTTTTTAGTAAACTAAAACTTCAGAGTTGGGGGAATATTCTAATTGTCAAATTAATCGAAAATTTGAGTGTTAAAACTAGCAGAAAAGTGAAAAGACAAATGAAACTTGTGACACCTCTAACGATTTAAAAGACATGATGTCCATGTCTGACATGGTTTCACAATTATACAGTTAAAACACAAAATTTCTTTTACTAATCCAACAACATAAACTATTCCCCTAAATGGTTTGTGATTATGTAATATTTAGTTTGTGATTATGATTTTGATGTACTATATTTGTTCTATGTTGTATGTTTGTGTTATTAATGATGTTCGTGGAATGTTTTGTAATTTTTTGTTAAATATTTGTTATTTTGTGTGTCTAGTTTTGTTTTTTGTGATTTTGGTGTACTACATTATTTCTATGTTGTATGTTTGTGTTATTAATGATGTTCGTGGAATGTTTTGAAGTTTTTTAAATATTTGTGATGCTGAGAAAATTGTCGATAGTAGAGAACACTTGTGGTAAGTATCAAATAACATAAAAGAGAAGAGAAACTTAGCTATGTGTAAGATGAAACCAATATGCTCTCTTTCTTTAGTGGAAGTTCCAAAATACCATTGCTCTGTATAAGGGGAACTACAAGCTTCAAAGACGATGAACCTAAACCAATACAAAATAACACCATATTTAATTTATTACCTACTTTCATCATTTTGAGCAAACACGGTTGCATCATTATGAGAAGTTAAGTAGATGCAACCTATAACCTATTCATAATCAAAATCAAAACGAAACCAAAAAGCGTTTTAAGCTCCTTAACATTCACTGACTTATCATGTAAAATGTCGATTGAAATAGAGTGCTCGTGATCTTCATCTACCACAATAACACTGCACAATGAAAAATAAGAGAAGGTTTACTAATAGTAATAACCTTATTCATAATCTGAGCGAAATTATGCTGCATAAAAATCCTAACATAACTATGTCAAGAGAGGATTGTCCATCATCTCTGTGAGGACCTTTACATAAACAAAGCAAATGTATTTTCATCACAGTGAACAAAGAATGAGAAGAAAACCTGAGGAACCTGTATTGTTTTTCCACTCTCTGTCTCTCCGACGACAATGTTGATGGCGTTAGATTCTGCAAAATACAAAATCTCTTCTGGGGAAAATTTGAACCTGAAAAAACAAGAAACGACACCAGTTTTGTATCATTACGCAATCTCAGTTCATGTAACAGTAAAATTCATGAGATACTAATCAACAAATAAACAAAGATGCCGGTACCAAAACAAAACTAAAACAAATTACTGAATAATCAAGATCAAATCACACAACCATGTTCTAGTGAGAAGACAAACACCAAGAGCATCAAAATTAAACCAATCAATATTGAAATTGAGCAATTAGAGACAAACGTTGAGACAATCGTAGGAGCCAATTTCTGATTCCGTGATTGAATTGTGATTTCTTCGCTACCCAAACCCCAAACGAAACATCTATTCAATCTGCACATAATACACTACTAAAAATCTCACGTCGGAAACGGCGCCGTTCATCTCTCGTCACAGCCATAGTGAAAATCCTAACCCTCACGCAGTCACGCTCCCTTTCCACCCAAAGCCAAGTGAAACATAATCTCCGATCAAAACGTTACGGCGGAATCGGTATCGTTTTTCATCCCCGCCGATAATTAAAAACCCTAAGCGCCAATAACTGTCCCCTTCTCTTCGGCGACTCTCTGTTTTCGCGACCAAACATAAAGCAAAGATGAAGAAACGCCATGAAAAAGTCTCCCTCACGAAACGATACTTACACCACATCTGCTTTATCAACGATGGATTCGATTCCAAATCGCATCACAATTATCAATTAGAAAATGAGAGTATAAGAGAAGAGACGATGATCGTGCGAGGAAAAAGTGAAGAGAGATAAATGTTTGGTTTATCAAAATTCAAATTTCAAATATATAATCAATTAATAATTGTTGATCGTATAAATCACACAAGGATAGAAAGAGTTGAAAGATCGATCGATATCTCGTTTTTATTAAATCGAACTCGTCGGAGTTTACAAAAATATTCTTAAGTCGAAAATGAAGTCGGAATCGGATTTCGAGCTCTCACTTTCTCTCTCTAAAATGTATTTTTTCTCCCCCTCTTAATGTAATCGGGACTTCGTTATTTATAAGCCTCCTCGGCCGGTTCGACAAGTTCCCCGAATCCGGGAAAAGCTCCGCGAATCCCGGATTAGAAAACTAATTAATCTTCATTTTCCGTGTTTTCCGTACAGTTCCGCGAATCCCGGAAGTGGGTTATGATTACGACAGGTCGATACCTACGAGCTCGACACATCGCAGGTCGGTAGTAGCATGATGTATTTTTCTTTACGGATCTCGAGCCGTCGTCGATCGGGATCAACTAGACCGATCTCGGTTCGAGATAAGGATTTGAGTTCAGCCTTCACCGAGCTCGATGGTTAGTCGTTTTAGGACTCTTTTTACCGATCTTGAACCGTCGTCGATCGGGGCGTGATTCGCCGATCTAGGTTCAAGTTGTCATTCATTCGGATTCTTGCCGAACTTATCGGTTAATAGTCTCTCGTGGACCATTCTTTCAAGTTCGGAGGTCGGCGACCGTTTCGTGGTCTTTCCTTCCGGGTTTGAACCGTCGTCGACCGGGATCAATTGGGCCGGTCTCGGTTCAAACGGGCTAAACCAGCGAGTGCTAAACTCACCACCAACAATTAGTCCCCCCTAATTCGGCGAATGAGTCTTTTGAGTTCGGCGAAGTTACTGAAGAAATTTTAGTCCGGTTGGAATTGAGATCGGTTCTTTTCTTGATCCGAATTTCAGCGGTTTCTTCATCGAATATCTTTTGAGTTCAGAAAAACTCGAAGAGACGCGTCGGTCCGGTTTCCATAATCGTTGTGGAAATCAAGGGATCGCGACGATCGGCTCCTTTAACCATCGCAGAAATCAAGGAGTCACCATAATTGCTTTTCTCTCTATAAATACCTCGACCCCTTCCGATCCTTCACTTCATTATCTCGCTTATAAAAGGTACGCCACTTTCTCTCTCTAGCGCTCTCCCTTCTCTCTAATTTTTTTTTGCGTTTAAACTTTTCCAATCTTCCTCCGCCGTGATTCCTCTGATCTGCTTCGAAGATCTTCAAACTTTTCGATATATCTTCAAGCTGTTCTTCATCAAGTTGCTTCAGTTTTATTTCACTGGATCGAGATGAGTTCCGGTTCTTCTTCGTCTTCTGTTAATGACCGAACTCCTTCTCCGCAAAATCCGAACATCGATCTTATGTTGTTCGTCTCTTCGTCAGATCCGGCTGATTCATCTGATGACGGTCTGAGTGGCGTTCGACAAGAATTAATCAGTCGGATCTCGCGCCATGCTTCTGCCGGTCCTAGTTGTTCCCGAGCTGCTATTCAAGTTCCGCGTCTTATGGAAAGAGATAGTCGGGAAACGGATGCTCGAGTTCGGTTCGTAGATGAGCATGTTGTCGAAGGTGATCAAGTTCGGCCTGAGTTGACAGCTGACCTCGGCAGTAGACAACTTATCGAGGTGAGCGAGCAAGTTCGGCTTGATGGGAGGTTGGCTATCGAGCTGGCCGAGGCTGAAGAAGAAAAAGTCTCTCCGGAAGAGAATGTCGTTCCGTTGGCAGTTCGCAAAGTCATAAAGCCGCCCACTGTCGGGCCGACCCGATCAACCATGGTTACTGTTCGACAAACTTTGGAGCGATGCGGAGCTCCTGACGATATTTTCTTTTGTATCCTGGATGAGGATCAGAGCCCTTGGGATGCTCCTAAGGGTTACGTCTGCGTATATGAAGATTATTTCAGAAGTTGCGGACTCAAATTTCCTCTGCCCGAGCTGCTTTACTTATACTGCACACGCCGTGGCGTAGCGATATCCCAACTTCAACCTGCCACGATTATCAATATTGTCGGGCTTCTAGTCCTTGGGGAGGATTGCGACATCCCGGTTGACATCTAGGTGTTTGAAAGGCTCTTCCGCGTGAATATTGCTAAACAGAAGCCTTGGTACTTATCGGCTAACGCGAAACCGGAATATGATCTCGTGACGGGAAACAAACCGAGCAAGGTCAACAGCTGGAATACTCACTACTTTTACCTCCAGATTGACGACCTTTCAGTAGAACGGCCCGATGGCAATTACCGGACTCGATGGAGGATCCCCATCGGTAGATATCGGTCTTTGCTTAGCATTTCTTCATTTTATCTTGTCTAACCGTTTTCAATTTTTTCTTTTCAGTTCGTCATACCCCGAGCATCCTTACAACGATTGAAGGTTTTACGTCTGAGCACGAGAACAGGTTGAGTGTGGCTGGGAAGATTCGTTGGCCGGAAGCGTATCAGGAGAAGCTCGATCTGAAGGCTAAATGAGTTCTTAGAAGTACGTCTTCGGCAATTATTTTCATTTTGTTTGACATCGGTATTTCTCTAATCCCGAATTGCTTGTGCTACAGCCAATCCACTTGGTAGGAAAAGGACGAGGAAGATGAAGATCGATGACATTCCTGACATCGATTACGATCTGGAGGACGACAAGGACCTTGCCGAGGTCTCTCCCAACCAGCAGATCGAGCAGGTCGTCACTGAGGAGCGGGCTGCCAAAGAGGAAACGGTCGGGAGAGAAGAGCCGGTTGTTGAAGGGGATGCGAATCCTGAAATCGATCTGGACGCTGAAAGGCGCAAGAAGAAGAAGAAGAGGTTGGCAAGACAGGCGGCGAAAGGACCGAACTCGCCCCAGGCAGGCGATAATATAATGGCGATGCGTGCTGAGGTTGATGGGGAAAATCACTCAGACGGGTCTGCCGTCTCGAAAAGACAACGAACTGCCGGACCATCGGCCCATTCCGTCTAGTTCGATTATGACAAGGACGAGCCCGTTATTAATGATGCGGGAGCGTGCGCCGATCTGTATCGTCAATTGACTTTCGGCACCCAAGAGCTGCCTCCAACCAAAGACCTCTTCGAGTCTGATGCTTACAAGAAACTAGCTCGTATACTGCCGACGTAAGTGAACTCCCGACTTCACTTGTTTTTTTTTTTTTTTTGATTTGAGGTTCGGCGTATGACGACCTTCTTTTATCCCCTTTGCAGATGGTGGCTCAGACGAACGAGCTCGTTGGAACTTACGACCGCGAGCTCGGTATTGCGCGTCGTGATGCTATCGAGGTTGGAGATGTTGCCAAGGAACTGCAGAAGGAGCTGCTTGCTGAGCAGGCGAGATCGGAAGCCGGCGACGTGGCCTTTGCCGAACTTAAAATGGAGCTGCTCGTCGCAAGAAAGGCGTATGCCGAGGTTAAGGCAGACAGGGACGCGGTCGTCCAAGAGCTGAAGGACGAGGTGATTCGTCTGAAGGGGACCCGCACAAGGGAGATCGAGAAGAGAAAGGAGGTGACGGAGAAGTGTCAAGCTCGCCTCCAAAAGGTGAAGGAGCATCTTGCTACAATTGATCGGCGAAAGACACCGTTCTTCGGCATCAACTAGCTCCATGGAGTTCTCAGCTTTTGTGACGTTCTTGAAAAGAAATACGGCATCGCTGTTCCGTCGGCCCGCATTGAAAAGCTGAAGAAGCTTAAGGCTAAGAAGTCGGCGGAGTATGAATCCATTGCCTGTAAGAGCTTATCGCGGAGGATCTCAAATTATCGCCGTTCATCGAGCCCATTCATCCGGAGATCTCCCAGCCGATTGGGGTAGAAGTCCCTCCGAGTCTGGATACGTTTGGTTCGAATCAGCCCCCGATCTCGGGCGACCGAGCAAGCGAAATGAGAGATCAAGATGTCTGTTTTTTTAATATTTGCTTCTGCTAGTTTGGTGATCTCTTTTATGCCCGAGGGGCTTTCGTGTAAACTCTCCTTTTTTTTGTAAACTCTCTTTGCCCACGAGGGCTTTAATGAATTCGGTATTACTTCTTCCGTTTTGTTTCAGTTTTAGATTTCGATCTCGGCTTTATCTTGTTCGTATGTGAATATCGAGTTTGGCTTTTTGTGAGGTCGTAAAATGATACGATCCTCTCGAGTTCATCGTATACCAAAATAGGGCCGTAAATAGATACGGTCTTAGCCGGGGTATAAAGGATGTTCACGATTCTACGATCAATTCGAGATCGGCGATCATTCGTAGATCGGCTTACTAGTTTGCGATTGTTGAGAAATCGGTTTATCGATTTTGCGATTCTTGCGAAATCGGCTTATTTTTGCGAGAGGAAACGTTCGGCTTTACCTTGGAGCTTAGCATAAGAGTGCATTGGTAGCTCGTCTTAAGATACTCCAGGTCTTCTCAGATCGAATCGGAGTGTGCGAGACTGACTCGGCTTATTTAGATGATCTGAGAGCGGATATAGTGCGGAACTGGTCCCAGCTTAACATGGAAAGTGTGTTATCCATAGCACCATGAGGATGCATACGAGACAAAGCTCGGCTTGTTCATTTATACCGATCGCCTGGCCAGGGCATCGATGTGGAAAACTGCGATGGTTTAAGTACGAACTTTTTGAGTTCGGTTTTTCGAAGATTCAAACTTTTCATGTTCGGCTTTTCGAAGGTACGAATTTTTTATTATTATTATTTTTTTTTTTTTTTTTTGAAAGATCGATTGTTTCGAGTTTGGTTTCTCGAAGATGCGAAATTTTCGAGTTCGGTTTTCGAAGGTGCGAACTTTTCGAGTTCGGCTTTTTGTTGTAGGTGCGAACTTTTCGAGTTCGGCTTTTTATTGAAGGTGCGAACTTTTCGAGTTCGGCTTTGCGAAGATGTGGTGGGTTGTCTACGTACATGTGGTGGGTTGTCTACGTACCCCCGTGAGAGAGGGATCAAGCCAATCGTAGTTCATCTTACATTTTTTTTTTTTTTTTTTACCATGCCGAACTTAGTAATAATAGCGTTTGAGATTTATTGAGTTCCATGATCTCGAGATCGGGGTTCCGTCCATCTTCATAAGTTCGTAGACGCCCGGTTTGACGACCCGCATTATCTGATATGGGCCTTCCCAATGGGTGCTGAGCTTGCCAGCGTTTTTCTCTTCGGTCCCTTGGAAAACTTTTCGTAGATCAAGGTCACCATCTTCAAAATGTCAACCTCGTACTTTCTTATTGTAATAGCGTGCCGCTAAGTTTTGGTAGTTCTGTATTCGGAGTAACGCTTGTCCTCGCAGTTCCTCCAGGCCGTCGAGATTGTCGAGCATCATTTTACCACTGAGGCCGGGATTTTGTGTTAGCATTGTTCTGCGTATGGTCGGGATGTAGATCTCGGCCAGACATAAAGCCTCCGAGTCCGTCGATCACAGTTTTATTAGTCGCTTCTGCCTGACCGTTGCCTTGTGGGTATCTCGTTGTTGAGAAATTTCGTCGGATTTTCCACTTTGCACAAAAGTCACCGAACGACGTCGAAATGAACTGTGGTCCATTGTCGAGGATGATCTCATATGGCCCTCCGTGTCGGCATATGATATATTTCCAGACAAAATTCTGAACATTGAGAGCTTGTATCTCGACGTACGATTCGGCCTCAACCCATTTGGTGAAGTAATCGGCCATAACGAGGATGAAACGCCGTAGTGGACCGATGATGTCCATCGCCCATATCATAAAAGGGTAAGGTGCAGTTGACGTTGCTAATAGTTTGGTTGGTAGATTGATCATCGGACCGTGTCGTTGGCACTTGTCGCATTTTGCGACGAACTTCTCACAGTCTTTCAACATGGTCGGCCAATAGTAACTGGCCTTTTTTATTTTCAGAGCAAGGGAGTGCCCTCCGGAATGATGTCCTCCTGTTCCTTCGTGCACCTTTCTCATGACTGTGTCAGTGTTGTTACTCGGTACGCATACCAGCAGGACTCCCGCGGCGTTCCATCGGAATAATTCCCCATCGAGGACGACGTACGAGGCTGATCTCATCTTAAGTCGCCGAGCTGCCCATCTGTCCGTTGGGACCTGTCCGTCGCAGATGTACATTTTGAGTTCGGTGGTCCAATCCTCGGGTTCCTCGTCTTTTTCGGCCTCAATATCAATCGGGACGTGAAGTCCCTCAGATTCTACATCGTTGTCATCGTCGGACTGATCCCGTTGATCGGGATTTTGCATAAAATCTAGCTCGGGAGTAGTTTCCAGGTCGGTCTGCCGGGATAGTGCTTTTCTAGCCTTTCTCGTTTTGAGTTTTGTAACCGGTTGTTCGTCGTAATTACGGCCGCGCGTTGTTACTAGACATGCTTCTGGTTTCTCGATACTCGGTTTTGGAATGCTTTCGACCGAGATTATTCGCTTCAGATGAGGGTCCAAGTTGGATACAAGGGCGGCGAGTGCGTCGGCAGATGCGTTCTCCCCTCGTGGAATTTTGGTAAGGTCGAAAAACTTGAAATCGGTGGTGAGCTCCTTTACGAGTTTGAGGTATGAATCCATTCGCTCGTTCTTCGCGTCGTACTCTCCACTGAATTAGCTTGCGACGAGCTGAGAGTCGCAATACGCATGTACCCGAGTCACTCCGATGGCCTTAGCCAGTCGTAGTCCGGGGATTAGTGCTTCGTACTCGGCTTCGTTGTTTGATGCATTGAATTCCAGCCGGAACGATTGCTCCAAAATTTCTCCCGTTGGCGACTGTAGACGGATGACCCATCGACGTGCAGGATCCATTACTCGGTGGTTGAGATGTCGGTATTGATAAATTCTTGCGGCAGTTCGATGAGGAAATCGTCGAGTACTTGTGATTTGATAGTCGTCCGACTTTTGTAATCGATATCGTACTCGCTTAGCTCGATTGCCCATTTGGCGAGTCTGCCTGACTGACTCGGACTGTATAGAATAGCTCGCAGGGGTTGGTCGGTGAGGACGGTGATTGAATGTGATTGGAAGTACGGTCGAAGCTTTCGGGCTGCGGTGACCACGGCAAGGGCGAGTTTTTCAAGTGTGGGGTATCGTGCCCCGGCCTCGCCTAACGACTTGCTAACATAGAAAATAGGCTTCTGCTCGCCTCGGTCTTCCCGAACCAGTACCCCGCTGACAGCCGAAGTGGAAATCGCGATATAAAGGTACAGAGTTTCTCCGTTCCCAGGTTTGGCCAAGATCGGGGGAGTCGACATGTACTTCTTAAGCTGTGTAAATGCGTCTTCGCATTTGTCGTCCCATTCAAGATGTTTGTTACCACAGAGTAGTTTAAAGAAAGGTAGGCATTTGTCTGTCGATCAGGAGATGAATCGATTAAGCGCGGCGATACGGCCAGTCAATCGCTGAACTTCTCGTTTAGTTGTTGGGGATGGCAGGTCGATGATCGCCGAGATTTGCTTGGGGTTGGCCTCGATTCCCCTCTGAGTCACGATATAGCCGAGAAACTCTCCGGAGGTCACCCCGAATGTACACTTGTTCGGGTTAAGTTTCATACCGTATTCATTGAGTATATCGAAACACGTGTTAAGGTGGCCGATATGATCTTTAGCGACAAGGGACTTGACGAGCATGTCATCGATGTATACTTCCATAGTTTTACTGAGTTGACTAGCGAACATTCGATTGACGAGTTGTTGGTATGTTGCTCCGGCATTCTTTAATCCTAACAGCATGACTTTGTAGCAATAGATGCCTCGATCCGTGATGAACGATGTCTTCTATCGGTCATCGGGGTGCATAAGTATTTGGTTGTATCCTGAGAAGGCGTCCATGAAGGATAGAAGTTCATTACCGGCTGTGGATTCCACCAATCTATCAATGTGCGGAACCGGGAAGCTGTATTTTGGGCAAGCTTTGTTAAGGTCGGTGAAGTCAACGCAAATTCTCCATTTCCTGTTCTTCTTTTTCACAACAACCGGATTAGCTAACCAGTCTGGGTATCTTACCGCGGTGATTAAGCCTGCTGCGAGTAAACGTTCGACTTCGTCATTGACGGCCTGTGCCTTTTCTGGGCCGAGCTTACTTCTTTTCTGCTTGATCGGTTTGAAGGTAGTGTCAATGCCGAGCTCATGACATGCGATTTTTGGGTTGATCCCGGTCATATCCGCCATTGTCCAGGCGAATGTCGAGACGTTCCTTTTGAGGAAACGGATCAGATCGCTTTTGAATTCTTCATCCAGTTCGGCTCCGATACCGACGCATCTTTCGGGATTGCGCTCGTCGATACTGACCTGGATGATTGTCTCGCGCGTGGGCAAGTCGGGATCCATCTTTCGATCAAATGGATATGCCGAAGTTCTGTTCGCGTCGATGACGCATGTACGGGCTGCCGTCCTAAGTTTGCATTCGTTGATATAACATGTTCGGGACATTATCTGATCGCCCTTGAGGGTGAAGACTCCGGATGGTGTTGGGAATTTCAAGCATTGATGGTAGGTCGAGACAACGGCCTTCATCGAGTGGATCCAAGGTGTCCCGAGGATGACATTGTAGATCGCCGGCCTGTCGAGGACCAAAAATTTGACCACTCTTACAAGTCCGCCGACGTAGATCGGTATTTTGACAGTTCCCGTGGTCATGGTCTGTTCGCCTGTGAACCCAGTGAGAGGTTCAATGTTTTCTTTAATGTCGGAGTCCGGGAAATCCATGTCTCTCAATGTCTGTCTGAATATCACGTTTACCGAGCTGCCGGTGTCGATAAGGATTCTCCCGACAGCAACGTCCCCGATAAGCAAGTTAACGACTAGAGGGTCGTTATGCGGCATGTGGAGACCCTCCGTATCGGCCTCATAGAAAGTTACCGATACCCCGCCTTCTACAAGTCGGTTCTGCCGTCGCGCCGCAATTACTTCTCTGTTGTGCTCTTTGATCGCCCGGACTGAGTAATTACAGGACTCAAGGGCTCCCATAATCATGTTAACGCGCTTCCGGATATGCGGGATGTTCTGATTTTAGGGTTGGTCCTCACGATCTCGTTTTGGTTGCTCCGTGATAATTCTTTGTCCCGAACTTCCGACGGCGTTCGACCGACGGCCTTCATTATTTTCATTACGGCGAAATCTATTGCCAGGCCGGAATGCTGCCCGACCGGGACTTCGCCCTTTTTGTACTTCAACAAGAGGAAATCTTTGAGGTGTCGGCATTCTTCGGTGCTGTGACCTTCTCTGTTGTGAAATTGGCAGAACGGTTCTTCGCTTGAAGTCGGCTCGTTCGGTAGCTCGGGCCGGACCCATGTATTCCAATGTTGTGGCTGAATAGTGCTGACTTGTTGGGTCGTGGTTCGTCTTTCGTAATGGGGTCGGTTCTCGCGATACTCTTGGCTTATCTCTGGGTGCAACCAGCTTCGAAATAGCGTATTGCTTATCCTTTGCGGCTGTTTCTTCTTGTTCAAGGATGTAGACGTGCGATTTGTGTAAGATGTCCTCTACAGTGTTCGGCCAGTTGCGCTTGATCTCCTTGTGAAAATCCGATTTATACCAAGTCGCCTTGTAAAGGGCTTCGATCGCGGCTTCATCGTCGATCGTGCAGTTATACACTATTGCTTTGAATCTGTTCATAAATCACGCAACGGTTCATCGCTTTTCTGCTCGAGGGCCCATAGGTCGGCGTTCCGAGTTTTTTGTTTGATGAACATGGTGAAGCGTTTGAGAAACTTGGTAGACAATTCGGTATAATTGTCGACCGAGTGCGCATCTAGCTGTGAGAACCAGTCGAGCGCGGTTCCGTTGAGGTTCTCCACGAAGAGTTGGCAAGTTACGGCATCTTTTTCCTCCTTGGTGTCAAATCGAAAGCGGTTCATCATGAAGCCGAACGAGGTCATGAAATGGAGAGGGTCGGTGTGCCCATCGTACGGTGAGATTTTGATCTTTTCCAATCGCCAGATCGGTGTGTTGATGATCCGATGTGTGAATGGTGTTTTTTGGGTTTCTTGAATAACGCGGTCAATCTCGGGTGCCGAACTGGTAGCTTGGTGGAACTTGGATTTCATGTCTTGAAGTTGGGCTTTGACGTTCTTGAACTCTTGATCCAGAGATGCCTGATCGGTGATATGTGTTTCCGGGCTATCGGCATATCTTAATGCGGGAAACCGAGCTGTTGTGCTCTGATTTCGATTTAGCTCGGTGATAAGGCTTCGGCGAAGAGGAGGTGTTACTTCATCGGGTCGGAAAGATGATGGGCTCTGTCTGAGTTCGCCGACCTGGTCTCAAAGTTCTGTCTGGTTGGCGAATAGAGAGTTGAACCGTTCATCGTTCTTTTTGGAGAGTTTGGCGAGTTGTGTTGCTAAGGCCATCAAAAGAGTGGTTCTCTCTCTAAAATGTATTTTTTTCTCCCCCTCTTAATGTAATCGGGACTTCGTTATTTATAAGCCTCCTCGGCGGCTTCGACAAGTTCCCCGAATCCGGGAAAAACTCTGCGAATCCCGGATTAGAAAACTAATTAATCTTCCTTTTCCGTGTTTTCCGTAAAGTTCCGCGAATCCCGGAAGTGGGTTCTGATTACGACAGGTCGATACCTACGAGCTCGGCACATCGCAGGTCGGTAGTAGCATGATGTCTTTTTCTTTACCGATCTCGAGCCGTCGTCGATCGGGATCAACTAGACCGATCTCGGTTCGAGATAAGGATTTGAGTTCGGCCTTCACCGAGCTCGATGGTTAGTCGTTTTTGGACTCTTTTTACCGATCTTGAACCGTCGTCGATCGGGGCGTGATTCGCCGATCTAGGTTCAAGTTCGGCATTCATTCGGATTCTTGCCGAACTTATCGTTTAATAGTCTCTCGTGGACCATTCTTTCAAGTTCGGAGGTCGGCGACCGTTTCGTGGTCTTTCCTTCCGGGTTCGAACTGTCGTCAACCGGGATCAATTGTGCCGGTCTCGGTTCAAACCGGGCTAAACCGGGGAGTGCTAAACTCACCACCAACAATAACCTTTTTTGAATTTTTTAATTATAGTCGTTGAATATTTAATTAACTAAAGTACCCCGAGCAATTGATAGATCGGTATATAAAAAATAGTTAGCTCTCAGTTCAATTCGTATATAGTTACCTATTAACTGATTCAATGTGATGTTAATTCAATCTCATGTTAATTTTTTGGTGGATTTGATCCAAAATCAAACCATAAAATTCTTATCCGAAAATTGAAAATTGAAATGAATGTGTTTTTTCTTATATGCAGCAAACCAAATCAAACCGAACGGAATCCCAAAAAAAATCCAAACCAAAAAGAATAGATTTGAATATAACTGAATTTGATCCGAAATCGAAAGGTTCGAAATATTGGGTTTTCCTATTTTACAAGTCATTTCTAGTCAGCAACATTACGCGTTTATATCTCCACGTCGAGCTTCCTTCTTTCTTGCTTTGGGAATTCTATAATATTTCTTATATTTTTTGTCCTTATTTGTGTTTGCCTGAATCAGATATGCACTTGTTGTTGTCTTCGCCACCGAAAAATCGTGAGACAGACATTCTCTCGCTTGCTTCCCGAACAAAGAGGGACAAGAAGAACATCAAAGCCCTAAGTTAGTTTTGCTTACTACCCATTTCTCATAGAGTTAAAAAAAAAAGCTACTTCCTTTATCGAATATTTTACTCCAGGATTCACATTTGCTCTTGCAAGTCAAGTTTGTAGCTTCAAGTTCGAATTCGAGGAATCTCGATTGCTACGGGTTCTTAGCTACAACAAATTCATGACTTGTCTCTGAAAGATTGTTTTTTTAAGTAGAGGGTTATAAGATTTGAGATTGTTCTAAGGTCTTCTCGGGTTTAAGAAGCTGTTGTAATGGAGTCTAGAAAAGGAAAGAGGTGTAATCATAATCATGAGAATCTTATGCCTCTCGTTGCTCTGCTAAGCAAAGAGACGAAGGCTGCTAAGATTGAGAAACCGATTGTGAGACACGGGCAAGCTGCTCAATCTAGAAAAGGCGAAGATTATTTCTTGATCAAGACTGATAGTCTTCGAGTTCCTTCTAATTCTTCAACTGATTTCTCTGTCTTTGCGGTATATACCCTTCAAATTTTGAATCTGAAACCTCTGATACATAATCTTTGCAGCTTACTTTTTATATCCAAGATACGATATGTTGCGCCTTTTCGCATATGGTCTACTGAATTTCTTGAGTCTCAGTTTAATTGATATGCCTTATTAAGTCTTGGGGGTCCAAAAGTGAATCTTGATCTTCACTGTTTGATTGTTCAGCTAGATGATTTGTTTGGGATAAACACCGTTGATGCATCTATCTTGTCCGTGTCATTTGTTTATGTGTTATGGTTGTCTATAGTTTTGTGTTTCTGCACTGCCTGATATTTGATGGGCACAATGGAAAAGCTGCGGCGGTTTTTACAAGGGAGAATCTGTTGAACCATGTTCTTAGTGCTCTTCCTTATGGGCTTAGCCGTGATGAGTGGCTTCACACATTACCCCGTGTGTTAGCATCTGGATTCGTGAAGACCGATAAAGAGTTTCAGAGCCGAGGTATGTGCTCTAAGAAGTATTAGTCACTCTTTTGATCGAATCCATGAGTTATATGTGATTGATTCCTTTCTTGATAACAGGAGAAACTTCCGGAACAACAGCCACATTTGTGATAGTAGATGGATGGACTGTGACTGTTGCATGTGTTGGGGACTCGCACTGCATCTTGGATACTTCAGGTGGTTCAGTTTCCAACCTCACTTTGGATCACATGCTTGAAGATAATACATAAGAGTATGTACCTGAAATGATCTATCTTTCTAAGCTTTTGTCTTTGGATCTTAAAGCAACATCTAATCCCTTTATCATCTAATTCAGGAGGGAACAGGTGACTGCTAGTGGCGGAGAAGTTGGCAGACTAAGCATTGTTGGAGGCGTTGAGGTGTGTTGTGCTCTCTTTTATTCAAAATATGTGTTTCCATTAACCGGCTCACTATTGAGCCTTGAGAAAACTATGAAATTCTGTAGATTGGTCCTCTACGCTGTTGGCCTGGAGGTCTCTGCCTTTCAAGGTCTATCGGAGATATGTATGTCGGGGAGTTCTTTGTTCCAGTTCCCTTTGTAAAGCAAGTGATGGTATCTATATATATTCAGTGTTTCCTTACAGATTTGTTTTGTCATTTGCAAACAAACTCTCATTGCGTTCTTCACAAATGGTGTGTGTATTTATATAAAGCTGTCAAACCTTGGAGGAAGGCTTATCATCGCCTCAGATGGCATATGGGACGCTCTCTCCTCAGAAGTCGCAACTAAAACTTGCCGTGGATTACTCGTTGAACTTGCTGCTAGACAAGTTGTTATAGTGATTGAATTTTTTTAACCCAATTTCAAATCGTGTAATCTTGCTTGTGAATAAGTGATTAACAAGTCTTGAGGTTTGGGTTGCAGGAAGCACTGAGAAGAAGGGGATTGAAGGATGACACAACCTGCATTGTGGTCGACATAATCCCACCCGACAACTCGCAAGAAACAACGCCTTCTCCTCCTAAAAAACACAACAACTTCTTTAGATCTTTGCTCCTTAGAAAGAAATCGAATTCATCTAACAAACTCTCCAAGAAACTCTCCACTGTCAGTATCGTTGAAGAACTCTTCGAAGAAGGTTCCGCAATGCTCGTTGAAAGGTCAGTCCTTTTTCTCCCTCGAAAACAAATTTCTCTTTCAGACTCAGAAAATTGCTGCGGTTAAGTCCTCTCTAACAACTTTTCTATTATTTCTTGCAGGTTAGGATCAGGTGACTGTTCTAAGGCATCAACAACAAGAGAAAGAATATTCACGTGTATGCCAACTAGACTTGGCTCCAAGCGAAGGCATATCAGTCCACGCGGGTTCGATCTTCTCAACGAGTCTAAAGTCGTGGCAAGGTCCGTTCTTATGCACAGACTGTCGTGACAAAAAGAACGCAATGGAAGGGAAACGCCCAAGCGGAGTGAAGGTGATCTAGAATGAAGATGGTACCTGCTTCTTCTCACACACTCTCTATTAGTTCATTATAATTCTTTCTTCTTTGGTTCTTTGATATTACATCCATTCCAATAAATTTGAGTTGACCTGATTCTTTATTTGGAATTGGATTGATGGGTTACTATTTGAAAAGCTCGTGTTCATACTGAAGCAAAACAGATATATGAATAGTTTGGGAAAACAAAGCTCCCTGTCTTCTCTTTGCCATTCTTTGAAAAAGTATATTTTGTTTTTGTCAACAAAGCATAAAGTTAATACAATTATATTTCGGGTGATTTACATAATAAGTCGCTTATGTGAGTTTTTGTTACAAAAAACACACTTTCAATTATTTCACTATTCTTTTTTGTAAATCCGAAATTGCCCCGCATAATCATGGATACAAGGTCGTTCATAGTCAAGAATCTGAGAAAATAAATTATTACCCCACCTGATTTGTTTTCAATTTTTTATAATGTGAAAGACATTAAACAATTTATTTGGTAACAATGAATGATAATTTTATTTTTCCTACATTTTAAGATCCATTTTGCTATAGTTTTGATGTGAAACAAGAAATCTAAAAAAAAAAAAAAAAGAAATCTAAACATATGAAATCCAGATCGACGTGAACATGAAAACGTGGACAATTGTGTGTGGACAGATGATAATCTCGTATTATCAGTGTGGATGGTCATGTGTGGATAGTAATTTACTTGATCTACATCCACACATGACCATCAGTAAATTGCTATCCACACATGACCATCCATACTAATAATACGAGATTCCTATCTGTCCACACACAATTGTCCACGTTTTCATGTCCACGTCGATCTGGATTTCATATGTTTAGATTTTTGTTTTTTTGTTTTTAGATTTCTTGTTTCATCAAAGTTATAGCAAAATGGATTTTAAAATGTAGGAAAAATAAAATTTAAAGTTACCAAATAAATTGTTTTATGTCTTTCACATTATAGAAAAATAGAAAACAAATCAGGTGGGGTAATAAATTTTTTCTCAGATTCTTGACCATCCATGACCATGCGGGGTAATTTCCGATTTACAAAAAAGCAAAGTGAATCATTGGGTAGTTTGGTCTTTTACTCTCATAAAAATACACCAATAGTTAAAAGTGGTTTATTGTGTAATAAGAAAATGTAAAAGTGGTTTATTGTGTAATTGTTTCTCAAGGTTTATTATTTCAACTCATCAACTATTTCCGATTGAAATGGTTATTGTGCTAGAAAAAAAGAAAAGAAAAAACGATTTCAAATTGAACTAAAAAAAAAGATGTTTGGTCTAAAAAAGAATACAAACCCGGCCGAAATGTTGTCGATTCTCCTGGACCAGACCAATTGATGTCTCTAATCACAAACTATATAAATGAATGGGTAATGTGGAGCCAAGGAAGACACGAAATTGTTATGATTTGGATTTCAATACTTGTAAAGGACCTACGCTCAAGCCTTACACAGTTACGCTCCATTTTGTTCTCCTTTTAGCATATTTTTCTTATTACTCAATCAACTTATGTTTTTGGAAAAGGCCTAAAGATTATATTCTAGATAAATACCCTAAAATATCACATATATATTTTTATTTTTTTCAAAAGTAGCACTCTACATTTAAAATTTCGAAAATAGCACAAATAATTATGTAAAAATATATGTTTACTCAAAATGAATTTAAAATAAAATTAAACATTATTATTAGGTTTACTATTTTTAATTAAGGGTTTAGTTTTTCTCAAAGAATTTTAGGTCATTTTAATATTAAATTTTGTGATATTATTGTCATTTTCAACTAATAATGCTAAGTTTGGAACAAATTTTTTTAAAATGTGCTATTTTGATCTATTGTCCTAAAAATTTTTCTCCAAAACATATTTTAAAATAATAAAAAAATTAAATCATGAAATTATGGGACTTTATACTTTTTCTCCAATTCACTCATTATTAAATTGAAAACCAAATTAGATATGTCAGAATTTTAGTATTAGTTAAAAGTAGTAGAATTTGTAAGGTTGCGACTTATGTATGACGGGGAACAGTTTTGCATGAAAAAAAGCAAAGACATAGTTCAAAAAAGAAAAAGCTATTATGAAAGAAAAAAAAAAGCAAAAAGCTCAGCTTCTGCAGCGATAAATCAACAAACAAAAGAGTCTCGAGAATCGTTGAAGGCCCTCACTTTTCGCTTTATTTACTAGATTGTCCCTCCTCTGAAAATTAGACCAAAAAAAAAAAAAAAAGGGTTTTGGAATTGGTTAGATTTTTGACAAAGAGTAATTATGAGCATTAATCTTCTTCACGTGGAAGAAAAATCTATAGAACTAACACGTGAGATCACAGGCACGCGTGTGTGGGCAGAAACAAAATCCCAAAATTATCATTATTACTTACCGTTACGGGGAAAATCAAATACGACGCGAAAATACCCTTTGACATTCGAAACTGTTTTTAAAGCTGGTCAAATCTGAAACGATCGTACGGTCTACATTTGTCAGATGTATGGTAATATCAAAGAAGGGTACGTTAGTCATTTTACAGATATTAAATTTGCGTTACTTGCGGACAATAAAGCCACAAATCTTTTGTCTTAATTACGACCATACCACATTCCTTCTTTGATAAACTCTTTGTGTCTTGGAATCCTCAACGCTCGCTTCTGTACTCTTTCTTTGCTATCTCTCTTTGTCTGCGAATTTGGAAGAGCGACAATGGAGAAACTTTCGCATTTGTGTCTCTCTCTACTCCTTCTTTCTCTCCTTCACTGTCATTTCGCTTTTTCTTCTACTTCCACATCCGATTTAGAGAATCTTCTCGATTTCAAATCCTCCGCCGATTCCACCGGAAAACTTAACTCGTGGAACTCAACCACCGACCCGTGCAAATGGACCGGAGTTTCCTGCGTCGGAAACCGAGTCACGCGACTCGTCCTCGAGAACCTCGAACTCACCGGGTCAATCGAACAACTCGCCTCGCTCACTGAGCTCCGAGTTCTCAGCCTCAAGCGAAACCGCCTCTCCGGTCCCATCCCCGACCTCTCAAAGCTAACAGCACTGAAGCTACTCTTCTTATCGGAAAACCAATTCTCCGGAGAGTTTCCGGCGTCGGTTACTTCACTCTCTCGCCTTTACCGCCTTGATCTCTCCTTCAACAACTTCTCCGGCGAGATTCCACCGACTGTAACTCATTTAACCCATCTCCTCACTCTCCGGCTAGAAACAAACTGGTTTTCCGGCCAAATACCAGACATCAACCTCTCCGATCTCCAAGACTTCAACGTCTCCGGCAACAACCTTGAAGGACAGATACCAAATTCCTTGTCCGAATTCCCAAAATCCGTCTTCGGTCAAAACCCATCTCTCTGTGGAGATCCATTGCTAAAATGCACGAGGCTCTCCAGCGATCCAACGAAACCGGGTCAACCCGATGGAGCAAGAGCTTCTCCTCTAGACAAACCAGAAACCGTACCTTCCTCTCCAACCTCAGTTCACTCCAACAACAAGGACGACAACAAAAGCACGACGAGAATCAGTACCGTGGCACTCGTAGCCATTATCCTCGGAGACGTTTTTATACTAAGCTTCGTCTCTCTCCTTCTCTACTGCTGCTTCTGGAGACAATACGCAACAAACAGGAAGAAAGACTCAAAGGTTCTTGAAGGAGAGAAAATAGTCTACTCATCGAATCCATACCCGAACGCGGCTGCGAACAACCAGCAGCAACAAGGCGGTGAGAGGGGTAGAATGGTCTTCTTCGAAGGAACTCGGCGGTTTGAGCTGGAAGATCTTCTCCGAGCCTCGGCTGAGATGCTCGGGAAAGGAGGATTCGGGACGGCGTACAAGGCGGTGCTTGATGACGGCAATGAGGTGGCGGTGAAGCGGTTGAAAGACGCGGTGACAGTGGCTGGAAAGAAAGAGTTTGAGCAACAGATGGAGGTTTTGGGAAGGCTTCGTCACGCTAATCTCGTGAGCTTGAAAGCTTATTACTTTGCTAGAGAAGAGAAGCTTCTAGTCTACGAATACATGCCTAATGGTAGCCTCTTCTGGCTTCTCCATGGTACGTCGTCGTTTTTGATTCCTTCCTTCTTCTATTATAATTGTTACTAATTCTGGAAATTTAATTACAATCAAATTAAAGATTCAGGGAGGATATTATGTTACCAAAAGTTGGCTTAGGTTTATGTTTCCATAGGAGGAGAAATTATACAAATGGTAGGAATCTTCTTGTGTGGGCCAAAAACAGGTGATTCCTATTTCCTGGTACATGGAAGGAAATGACGTTAGTGTAACGCCAAAAGGCATAACAGGGATTAGGGTTAATTTTTGGACTTAGTGAGAGATCATATTTTATTATAAACTGTTGAAAAAATGAAAAATCACTTTCATACGGCATTCTTTATTATAATTAATTAGATAATGAGAATTAAAACACTCTGGAGAGTGGTGGTGGATAGACACCACCATTGGCAACAAGTTGGACAAATAAAGTCCTGATCTGTCTCATTTAATCGCTTTTTGTTGTTTCTTTGGCTCGACTAGTGTTTTATATCTCTTCCACCTAACCCTTTTTATTTTAATCATTCATTCATTGTATTAGTCACTAATCAAGCGACTAATTACATTTTTCGAGGTAAGTGGCAAATTTGTAATATTTGACAATAAAAAAATATGGTGTCTGATTTGGTTTTGGACCCGTTGGTGTAGGAAACCGTGGGCCGGGACGGACTCCACTGGACTGGACTACGCGCCTCAAGATCGCAGCGGGGGCGGCGCGTGGCGTAGCTTTCATCCACAACTCATGTAAAAACCTGAAGCTCACACACGGCGACATCAAATCAAACAACGTCCTCCTCGACAGCTCCGGCAACGCTCGCGTTTCCGATTTCGGGCTCTCTATCTTCGCGCCGTTGCAAACCACCGCTAAATCCAACGGCTACCGTGCGCCGGAGCTGATCGACGGCCGAAAACCCACCCAAAAATCCGACGTCTACTCATTCGGAGTGCTCCTCCTGGAGATACTCACCGGGAAATGTCCAAACCTCGTGGATGCGTGTCACTCGGGCGAGACGGTGGATTTACCGAGGTGGGTCCAATCGGTGGTGAGAGAGGAGTGGACGGCTGAGGTGTTTGATTTGGAGCTGATGAGGTATAAGGATATAGAGGAGGAGATGGTGGGGCTGCTGCAGATTGCAATGGCCTGCACGGCGGCGACAGCGGATCACCGCCCCAAGATGGGTCACGTGGTGAAGATGATTGAGGAGATACGTGGTGCTGGCGGTGCCTCGGAGGCGTCACCTTGCAACGACGTGATCAATTCCGCGGCAGAGTCCTCGCCGTGCTTGTCTGAGGAAACGTGCGGTGGGACTACTAGTCAGTAGTATGATTCGCTTACTAGAATTGTAAATCACGTGCCTAGCCATTTTGCCATTTTTTCTGAAATTTGAATCATAACACTTCTATTGTTCTAAGCCTTTTGTTTTCTTTTTTTAAATTCGTTTTGTAATATTGCTATTTTCTGCCCTAAAGTTATGTGAGTCTCGAATTTTGTCCAAAAAATATTAAGTAAATATATGAGTAGACTGATTGTTTGTTTAATGAATTCATAACATTAAACATCTTTCTAAAAAATGTCAATTACAAATTTACAATATATCAACCATAAACGGAAGGCTCATAGTATTTGTGTTAAGAGTTTACGTTTGCACTTTACCAAAATATTTTAGTATTTCAAAAATAGAAATTTATTTGTCTTATGTAAATATAATGCAAAAAACTAGGTTTGAAATATGGTTGCCTATTAACAAAATCATAAGGTCGTGCGAGTGAATCTCACTCGCGGCGATTCTTCCTCTCGTTTCGCCTCGATTTTTTTCTTCTGGTGGTTTCTCTCCGGCGAATCCGGCGCCGTGAGGGAATTGTGTGGACCGGCAGTGCTTCTCCCGTGGAAAGGGGATTTCTCCGGTGAGTTTTGATCTTGATTTGAGCCTTGTGATGGCGAGGCTGGTTTGCTTCTGCCGGGTGGTGGCGGGGTCTCCTTCGATCCGGACCACGAGGACTTGGTTCGGCGAGGGCTACCTTCTCGGTGCCTTAGCGGAGGTGTCTGGCGGTGTTGCTTCTGTGTGGTGGTTCTGGTGCCTTAGATCGGCGTTTGGTGAGTTGGCTTGCGGCAGGTGGAGTTGTCGGATGTCGCAATCGGCGGTTGTGGAGCCTCTCGGGGACGGTGGTGATGCGACGCGGTGGAGTTTTCCCGGTGAGTCTTCCTCTGTCGGCCTTCCCCCATTGCCCCTCCTCGCGCTTTTGGCTCTGGTAAGTCGTGCGGTGCCTTCGTCTCTTCTTGGTTTGTTGGCGGTGGTTGGTTTTGGTCCTTCCTCGTCAATGGCGGTGGTCATGTGCCGCTAAGGGCTGTGTCGGAGGTGGAAGCTCTATAGCATAAGTTTTCTGATCCGCTACGTCTCTGGTGGTGGCGTTGTCGGGTGGTGGTGAAGTTGACTTGAGGTGGTTTTGTGGTCGAATCAGACTGGTGGTGGGCTGAGTGATCGTGACTTGTGGTGGTGGGTTTGTGTGATCGTGACTTGTGGCGGAGCTGAGCGAGGTCGGCGGCGGGCTCTTCTTTGTGGCGATTAGGGTTTGCTCCTTCGTTGTTCTCTCCGGTTTCCTCCTCGATTTAAGCTCGGTTATTTCAATTTCAATTGTAATCGGTTTAGTTTCCTTTTCAGACCCAACCAGGTTTTTTGTAAAAAAAAAAACCAAAAAAAACCAAAAAAAATTCAATATGAAAAGGTTTAAAAAAAAATATGGTTGCCTATCTCGCAACTCGCAATTATTAAGAAGTGACCGTGGTCTAGTGGCATCTATAAGTCCATCAAGAAACATTATCTTGGGATCAAGTTTCCTCTCCTATAATAAGGATAATTAGGTTAATGGGCCGACTTGTTATAGTCAAAATATAAATAAATGCAAGTATATTAAACTAAGGAAGAAAGTGGTGAGTGATTAGAGAGTTGGGGCCTAGATGAAATGTAACGCCGCCCACTAGTAATGCCTTAAAGTCCGGTCCATTATTCTGATTTATCGGACGATAGAGTAGGGAAATGAAAGCATGTGCGCATGTTATCGCATAGTATGTAACATTGTCGGCTTCTAACTATTTAGCATTACTTGCATTTATTTACACGATAGTCAACCATAGAAATATAAAATATCTAATATGTGTAGTCGTTAAAGCTTGTTTCGTCGGCTGATATTACGGAATAACAAACAGTTAAATGGAATGTGTACGTAGATGAATCACCCAAAATCTGCTTAAGACTTTTTCATGAACAACTACAAATCGACGCTCCACATACAATTATTACATATCATGGTGGTTAAGTAGTCGAGAGATTCATCTCGATGTTGGAGAAATAAAATTTTGAGGGTTTTAACAAAGGAAAGAAATAGGATTTAAGTGGGTATACAATTTCAGTTATGGTTGGCAATTGACAAAAATGTTCACTTTTTCTTCGGATCTGGAAAACAAATTATTCTCAAGTTAAAAATTATTGGAAATATCTCGGGGAGCAAGACTTGTATCTTGCGAACCAAGTGTTGTGGGCTAGAGGAACCCGGTTATGAAGTGAAATTCATAAACCCAACCGAATAATATTCTTATAGATATCCTATTGTGATAAAGATTATGAAGATTTACATTATTTAGTGTTATCAATATGTTAATGTTAAACACTATAGATATGTGTCTTATAATCTTGTATCAAACCAACAACTCAATAATATATTATATTCCATAATATTTAGCATGGTATCAGAGCTTTCGATTCTAGAGGATCAGAGTTAAAGTTTTCGTTTTAATAGTTTTGTGATCGTTTGTTCGAAAACAATCATGGAGAGAGAGTCCGGAGACGAAGACGAACCAGACGACGAAGATGACGATGTGTTTGGGAATTTTTTTATACGTCCGTTTATTAATTTATTTCTTAAGTCAGGATTTTGCACTTGGTGATACCTTTAGTGCTACGTGGTTGATCTTTTAGTTATTTATTTAAGTTGGGTTTTGGATCTTATGATCTTGGTTGGTGTTACGTGGTTCATCTCATAGGTTTTTTTTTAGTTGAATTATTTTAATCTACATTAGGTTATGGTGTTTTGGTTTGGCATAAGAGTTATTGGCATATTCTGATGAATAATTGAGTTCTAAGGGTTCTGGGTTTTCACATTTTTTACCTAATTTTTGAGATTTATTTTTAAGTTTAGAATTTTTTAGAGTTTATATGTTTTGGCTTCTTCTATTACCGGGAGTTGGTTATGGTTTTAGGGATTTATTTTTGGAACGCTCATGTTTTTAGGTTATTTTTAGTCCGATTTATGGACTGTCCGAGATTAGAACAATTATTTGTGGAGTTGCATGATGCACCTACAGGATATTATTATTCCCTTTTTCAAGACCAAAGACGAGCTGAAATTTCATCTCTATTTTTTGAAGATTGAAGTTTAATCCGGAGGAGTCCGTTGACATGTTTTGTCCGTCCTCGACAAGTGTCTACGACAAAGGTGTTTTGCTTTGTGATTGCGAATTTCGTGTTTCGCATCCCACTTTTGTCGTGCGGGGGAGTATTGAAGATATCTTGGGGAGCAAAACTTGTATCTTGCGAACCGAATGTTGTGGACTAGAAGAACCCGATTATGAAGTGAAGCTCATAAATCCAACCGAAAAATATTCTCATAGATATCATAGTGTGATAAGAATTATGAATATTTACATTATTTTGTGTTATCAATATGTCAATATTAAACACTATATATATATATATATATGTCTTATAATCATTTACACTATGTATCAAACCAACAACAAATTTTTTATTTGTAAATGAATTCCAACGAACATATATCCCTAATTAATGAACATTTGACCTATACAGTAATGTTTCTGTTTAAATTGGGTCCACACTACTTATGTCTTTTCTAAAGTTTAACCTCTACTAAATTCTATTGAGGTTATATAGTCCACCAGTTTTAGATATTAAACCATTCGTGCCGGCATTATATTAAAATCTTACATCCGTCGCATAGCATCTATTCTGGATTATATAATGATCACCGTGATACGCGGATAAAAAATAAAGATTTAGATTATAAAATTGATAATATGTTTAATTACGATCCGTATAATTAGATTATAAATTAAAATTTTGTTTAGTTATCCATCAATTACGTTTAGTTAAACTTGTGTCATTGTTATTTAGTAATATAAACTTAGTATAAGTTTAGTTATATTACTTTCCTATTGTTAGTTATTTACTAAACAATCTGATAAAATTACATATTGTTATTTATTTTAATTTTAAAATTCCGGTCGTTTAGTTATTCATGAATTACGTTTAGTAAACGTAATTTTAAGAAAATTCAAAATTGATTCATATTATCCATAAATTTGATAAACAGTCTCTTTAAATGAAAGAATGAGTAAGTGGGTAAGTGGTTGTTACACCTTTGCTGCCATCTTACCGGTGTCGAGTTCGACTCCACCTGCCTTCCATGTGTGGGGGTATTTGGCTATTGGGCCGGTCTGTTGTGGCCCAAAATGATGACAAAAAGAAAATCCATTTAAATGAACGAGAGAGTTCCAGAATTACTAAACACACGATAATACATTTTTCTTCTTCTAATTTTATAGATTATGAATCCTATATATTTTGTTATATTTAACACTTTTTATTTGGTAGTTTCTATAATTTCTCTTACTTTACTTTTTCAATTTCAATGTTATTAGTTTCCATTATATAATACACCATTTGTTCTTTCTTTTTTGTTATTTTTATTTGGTATTTTTATTTTTTTTCTCTTGCTTTACTTTTTTCAATGTTATTAGTTTTCTTTTTGAGTTTTAGAAATCATGATTTGCTTGTTTAGAATTTGAATAAGAAAACTAAAAGATAGAAATACACATTTAATAATAAGATGGAAGTACACATTTAAAAATTATGATTTTTTGAGTTTTAGGAATCATGATTTGGTTGTTTAGAATGTAAATAAGAGAACTAAAAGATGGAAATACACATTTAAAAATAAGATGGAAGTACACATTTAAAAATTAGAAGGTGTAGATTATTATATAGAGTTTGGACGTGGTTGTATATTAATAATTTTCTTTTTTTAAGTTTCCTTTTGTTATAATGGAAAGGATTATAAACTTTTAAGTTTCGTTAAGTTTGGTCGTATATTAATAATTTTCCTTTTAAGTTTAAAGTATATTTATAATTTTCCTTTTTTAAGTTTGTTTGTGGTTGTAGATTATAAACTTTTAAGTTTTCTTATGTCACTTTCCTTTATTATAATTTTTCTTACTTATTTTTGTTTTTTTTTTAATATTGCTTTTTTTAGTTTAACCTTTTTAATATTTACTTTAATTTAATTTTACTTTTTTAATTAATTGACACATGTCGTGATATAAATTAACCGTGACAAATGTCACAATCTCGTGAGTGAGAATTATCCTACGTGTCATACTCACGTTGAGAGATCCAGCTTTATATAATAAGATAGTAAAAGTTAATTTTTTTCTTCTTTCTGAAATACTAAATCTATATATTGAAGATATCTTGGGGAGCAAGACTTTTATTGCAGAAATTTTTAACTTCGATCCACAAGGATCGTCCGCTCTGATACCATGATAAATATTATAGAATATAATATATTATTGAGTTGTTGGTTTGATACAAGATTATAAAACACATATATATATAGTGTTTAACAGTGACATATTGATAACATCATGCAAATAATGTAAATCTTCTTAATCCTTATCACAATATGATATCTATGAGAATATTCTTCGGTTGGGTTTATATGCTTCACTTCATAACCGGGCTCTTCTAGCCCACAACACTTAGTTCGCAAGATACAAGTCTTGCTCCCCAAACCTGTGAAACCCGAAGGAAAAATTCTCTAGATATCGATATATATATTCTTAGCATATCTACTTTATATGTTTAAGAAATTTTACATTATGTGAGTGTTAGCATTATATTAATGCTAACACTATATATATGTATCTTAATTATTCTCTCATATCAAACCACTCAGTAATATATTATATTCTATAATATTTATCATAAATGATCATTTACGAATTGAAAAGAAGAATAAAAAGAATTCAACATTAAGGTTGAGAAAAAAAATATATATATATATATATATGAATAGGAAGAATGATCAGAAATATAAAACAGTAGGTGCAAGCCTGAGCAACCTGCCAAGAGCAGTGGGCAAGAACTTGCGAGCAAATAAATAACAATTATTCGTCTCCTTTCCATTGTGGAAACACTGCCTATTCTCATTACCACCACTCCTCAGCTTCTCCAAGAACTCTTTTGTCACTTCGTATCTAATAAACCGGTTTGGGTGAGGCCCACCTTTCGACCAGTCGACCCACGTGAGAGTCCGGTTCGAGTTGCGGCTACCGAGGCTCCGTTTGATGTTGAGCAGCGTAGGGATGTAGTGCTCGTCTGTGTAGCAACCGTGGTGGCAATAACGGTAGAAGAGAGGCCAATAGATTGTGTCGGAGATGATTTCGAGAGCCAAGGCACGGTCCAGCTCGAACCACTGGGAGCCTTTGCGCCAGTGGCGTAGCTGAACACGTGGCCTCATTTCAGGGCTGTATCGGCCACGTCCAACTCCGCCGGGTTGGTCGTAGGACTCGACGTGGGTTTGAGTTGAGTTTGTGAGGTAAGAGTAAACGGTGGTGAAGTTGAAGAGAGGGATGCATGATTCGGAGAGAAGTACGAATCGTTCGTTTGATATGTCTAATAAAGCATTTGCTAGTAATCTTTGTTCTGCTTCCACCATATTCACATATCCCCAATCCACTCTCTGCATTATCAATATAAAAAAAAATTAGAAGATGTTTAAACATAATTTATATAAAAGAAAAAAACAATACATAAAGCTAATCTACTTGTGTTCAAATTATATATAAATCTTTTTTGCGGGTACCCAAAATCTGAATATTCGAAACTTCCTAGTTAGATCAAGTATCGAATTATCATAAGTATCGTATGATACGAGTACCAGAAGTTTCTAAAAATCCGAGATGTACATCCCTAAAATAAAATAATATTCAAATGACCGCGTGTAATAATAGACCAAGAAAAAAGAGTCGCTATCGAATGAGTTAGAATAAAAGTCAAATTGTTAACCAACTTTGTAGATATATCCTTGTATTAACAAGTTCTAAAAGAGGAACATTATTAGCCCCCCTCAACAAAAGCCACATCACAAGAGAAGATTGATGAATCTAATTTTGAGAAAGTCAAAGGGAAATAAATTATAACCAATTGGGATTTGATTTTTATTTAAGACACATGCGTTTGTGCCAACTAAGTAAATTAAGCACCAACAAGTAAGACACCTCCTTTTTTACGGGTACATGCGTTTGTGCCTCCGATTCTTGTTGGCAAAAACGTTAAGTTCACTAATGAAGAAACCATGCAATAATTAACCCCCCAAAAAAAGAGAAAAGAAACCATGCAATTTATTGTATTATAATATGATAGCACTGGCACCGACGGATCACAAACAATTGCTTGATGAAGGGTATAATAATATAATATATCAAAAAGCAACCGTATTGTGCAAGATAATCTACATTCCATTCACAATTTCTTATGAATTTTATTCTCTTTAATATGAGTTTTTTGTGTAGTAATTACTCAATCACAGTCAGAATGTTTATAACAAGAGCACAGTTTCCGAGTAATAAGTTTATTAGCATTTATTTAGTTTCGAATTTTGATATATATGATCATTTTGATAAATGTTAGGACAAAATGTCAATTTTGATAATTGTTAGGAATACTAAAGGTCATAAAATTCTACTCCAACGCAATTTCACCCAAAAACGAAAAGACCAATATTGGAGTGTGTGTATAGGAAGCTGACCTTGCTTGGAATCTGCCGGCCATGGAAGACGGAACCTTCGGGATCGGACTGGTTGTAAGAAGGATAGGAGTGAACGTATATAGTGAAAAGACCTTCATACCCTCGAAAGAATCTATCCCATAAAGGAGCCAGAGGTAAATGACCCTTTGTCAAGAACATGAAAGCGACCTTTGGTGTTCGAGGAAAAGGGTAATTCGTGATCTTGGGCGCCATCGAAGCTCTCCATAAAAGCTCTTCGTCTTCCATGTCGTGCATAATGTTCTCCGGTGGCCTCAGAAACCGTTTGAGCCCGTCGTGCTCGGGCTTAGAAGGAGGAGGAGGAGAAGGAGGAGGAGGAGGAGGAGGAGGAGGAGGAGGAGGAGGAGGAGGAGGAGGAGGAGGAGGAGGAGGAGGAGGAGGAGAAGGAGGAGGAGGAGGAGGAGGAGGAGGAGAAGAGGAGATAAGAAAGAGCTGAGAGATGCGTTGTATACTGAGTGAAGATGTGGAAGAAAAGTCTTGTAGAGAGGAATGGAGAAGGATACCGATGATTATGCCGCAGCAGAGAATAAGGGAATATGAAAGGAGATTGAGGAAACTGTGGTATTGGGCATTGAGAAGCTTTGCGACTAGAGATGGTGATGATGAGTTTTGGTCCTTTTGTTTCTTCATCGAGAGAGGGAGAGAGAGAGATAAAGAGAGAATTGTGTTGTGTTGTTGTTCAAAAGAGGACTGAATTGATGTAAGTTTGAATGGAGAAGGAGAGACTTAAGTTCTTTGCTTTAAGGGGAAGAGATACTATACCGCTTTTACAAGTGGAGAATTCTATTTATAATTTTCTGTTTAGTCTCTTTTTTGTTTGTCAAAATAGAAATCTATTGGGTTGATAAGATGGAATTTTCATACCGTCGAAGGAACATAAATTATATAGGGTGTAAATAGTTGGTAAATTCTGATAGAAAATCTTTAATAAAAAAAACTTTATAGTAGAAAATTGATTTTGACAAATATTCATAGGTGATTTCATTCTATCTTCAAAAGTATTAATTAGTAGAATAATTGGCAAAATACTGGGTGGAATAACTGATATTCATTGAAACATATTTTTTTGACGTCATATTTGAAACATATTCTTAATTAGTGAAATATTTTTGAAACTATTGAATATAATAAAAAAACATCGCATATTTATTTATGTTTCATTTAAATGGATATCACATGATCGTAAAATAAACAGAATATCTCCTTTAAATGAAAAGTAAATAAATCATTTTTCACAGAAGATAAAAAGAAAAACGCCAATAGGCATTTATATTCATTAGATATTGTAAAAAAAAAAAAAGAATAAAGCCAATAAACAGAAAAATATGTATGTCAAAAAAAAAATAATATATATATACGATCATGTTTTTGAAGTTGCATCAGGTTTTTTCTTACAATATGATCGTGTTTTTAATCCGCCAGTTTCGAAAGTTTAGGGGAAAAACGTCAAAAGCATTTAAAAGATATTCCAACATAAATTGGTTGACGGTTTTTTTTTTTTTTTTTTTTTTTTGAAAAAACTTTTTCAGTAACTCTTCAGCATTTTTTTTCGGTAACTCTCTTCAGCATTTTAAGTGAAAATGTCGTTACCTTTTAGAACCATAAATTTGTTGGATTAAAAAGAAGGAATCAAACTGATAACTTTATTTTTGGCATAATGAGATAATTAGTAAGACAAGAAACTTATCTATAATTACACGAATGTAGCGCTTGGCACTTGGCAGGACTTGTGCATAGTAACACCTCTAGGAAGTCATGACATCCTTGGTAGCCCGACTAACACATGTACAAATCCTACTACATTCCGGGAACAGATAAATTCGATTCAACTAATATTGTATTGGGAGATCGTCCCAAACCGAGCCGAGATTATGAGAATCACCAAGAAAGATCTAGAAGATTCAGATATACATAAATATTTTAGTTAGGAAATTTATATTTATCTCTAAATATATTATTTACATTTATATTTATATTATTTTATGAAATCTAGATTACTTCTACCGTTACATAAATCGATGTATTATGTAACTTTATTCTTATGAGAGTTTAATAATAATTATTCCTATACATTTTTGTGTTTTTATTCTCATCAATTTATCATATTGTTTCTGTGAAGACAAAAAAAAGTATACAACAAAAAAATACAAATTATGCAAATGATTTTGTTTGTGTCTGCGCACACTTCAGAATTCGCAAGTCTAACAGCTGGCATAAGCAACAAACAAAAACTGGTGATTGAGTATTTCAGATTCGTACAATTTAGGCCTACGAGTTCGATTTGTTCAGATTTTTCGATATGGATAGTTTGTTTATTTGGGTAATTCGGTTTGAAAAAATTGTACCGAAAGTAATTGAATTAAACTTCGTTTAGTTCGGATATTGGGTAGTTCAAAATTTAAAATTTCTATCAAAGTAAATCAAAATTTTCAGTTTTTTCGTTTTTATTCGGTTAATTTGGGTTATTTCGATTAAAATCGGTTAGTTTTCGGTATATTTCGGTATATTTTTGATATATGCCGGTTAGGATAAATTAAGATCAAAGAACCGATCAATTCAAACATATTTTATAACGTTGTCAATTTGTTCACAAATTCATAATTGAACGTGAACCAAAAACTAAAAATTTCGGTTTAGTTTGGTTTGGTTTGAAAAACGATTTGGATTATTATCACATGTCTTTTGTTCAATTGCAAATTCTTTTTTTTAGGTACTTGTATATTCTGGACTTTTTTATCCAGTTTTTCGTTTATGTTTGTTTCATCACGAATTTGCAATGGAACAATGATAAATCTAGTTTAGAAAAGGCTCGTGAGAGATGGCGACCCCCTGGTTCCCCGGCAACCAAGATCCCGGCTCGATTCCTCCTCCAGCTACCACTGGAGGCAGTCTCCTCCGTCCCCCGGACCCTCCAGACCCGTTTCATTTCCCTCCTCTTCCTCCTTCTACTATACCTTCCCTCTCCCGCCCCTCTTCTCCTTTCTTTTCATCTCCTTCAAAAACTGCTCAGTCTGAGCTCCCATTTGTTGTCTCTTCAACCCATCCTCCCCTTCAACCAATTGATGTGGAAGGCGTTTATCAGTCTGATTCTCCCAATTTGCTCCCATCTGCTGTGCTGGAAAACCCTAGATCTGAACCTGGTTCACCCGCTTTAGTTGCTGCCTCGGTAATAGTGCAAGAGGTTTCTGCCTCTTCTACTGCATATCCCCCCCCCTAGAGATGATATTATGGCCACTCCCTCCTTTGACTTGGCTGCTAAGCACTCTTATGCTGATATCTTGCCCATTGGTAGTGTCTCAGTCCCTTCTGGTTCTCTCCTCCCTCGAAAAAAACCTCACCCTTCAACCTTGCGGCAAACCAAAACCCCCAAAACCAGTCTCCTCAATCTCCCCCTTCCTCTCGGATTCCACCTCCTCCTAAATCCATCTCTACCAACTCTATATCTGCTCCATCCATCCCACTCGTCCCAATGGGTCAACATGGGCTCAAAAAGTTAAACTCAACACTGACAAAAGTCTTAAGAGAGAAGCACTTGTGGTTTTCTCACCTGAGGGTAAACCGCGAGTTTTCATTCCTGATGCTGTCTTCCAGCAAGGTGCTGAGGAACAGAAAGACTTTATTGTTGGTTATTTCCTAGGAAGAGCTCATGCATTTAGACAAGTGCAAAGTGTCCTCAACCATATGTGGGGTAAAGGAAAACAAATTGAAATTCATATCATCCCCTCCACTCACTCTATGCTAATCAGAATTCCTAATGACTTCATTAGGGGTAAAGTCCTTGATCATAGAATATGGTATGTTGGTGATTCTATGTTTCATGTTCATCCTTGGTCTCCTGATCATTCTGCTGATCCTCTGAATATGGATTCCATCCCCCTTTGGATCCATCTCAAAGGAGTTCCTCTTGACTTGCGAACAAATAAATTAAGGCTTAGGTCTCATAGTTGGTGAACCAAAAGAAATGAATGATTTTACCAAGAACCTGGTCAGCTTGACAGTTGCCCATGTTAAAGTGGAAACCAACCTAAATAAACCCTTACATGCTGTTGTTGAATACATTAGGGAAAATGGGCATGTAGTCAATGTTGATGTGGATTTACCCATGGCTGCCTCCTACTTGTTCCCACTGCAAGAAAATAGGACATATCGTGAAAAACTGTCTGCATCTCTCTCCCATGTGGGTTCCTGCTGCCAAAAAGAAAAAAAAAAGGGATTAGAAACACCTTCTGCTGAAGTGCCTACCCTTCAGGATTTAGGCTATACGTATGTTCATGTGGTTCCCATGGAAGAGGCTCCTTCTGTTGTTGTCCCCCAGCCTGATATCATGGTTTCTTCTGATGTTCCCTTTGCTTCTAATCCCCTCCCACCTTTTTCCTCAGTTTCCTCTATCCCCAGCCCTAATTCCCCTTCTCCTATGGACTTTAAACCCTCTTCTCTTCCCCCCATGTCCACCCCTGCCACAAAAACTCAGCCACTAGCCAAACAACCCATTCTTATTTTTAAAGCTAACAAGCAAATCCCTTTTCAAAATCCATCCTTACCTCTGACCCTAGATTCTTCTTTTTTTTAAACCCCACTGCCTTTTGAGGGAACCCCCTAGCCCAAGAGGCGAACCCATCTCCTTCCTTATGATTATTAACTCCTTTTTTTTGGAATATCTGAGGTTTAAATGACCCGGATAAGCATATCGTTTTTGTACAACGGCTTAACTCAATGAAGTACCTTTTTGGAGCCCTTTTAGAAACCCATAATAAGGAACCTAATCTAAACCATGTTATGTCTTCTACATGTCCGAATTGGAACTACGTCTCTAACCATGCCTCTAATCCGGAGGGTAGGATCATTCTCATCTAGAAGCATCCTGTCTATGTTACTTTGCTTCACCAAACTCCCCAAGCTTTAACCTGTGAAATAAAAATCACATGGGGTCATAATTTCATCTATACTGTTGTGTATGCTGCTAATATAAGAGAAGATAGAACTGACCTCTGGTGTCACCTCATGGATTTACATGGACTTCTATCTCTGGATTCTAGACCTTGGATCGTTAATGGCGACTTCAACCAAGTGATTCATCATGCTGAGCACTCTCTGATGTCTTCGTATTTTACATGTTCTAGCATGCATTTTACTTAGAGCTTGTGTCATTTGCATGCATAATCATGGTTTTGTTTTGCATTTAGGTCTCATTTAGAGTTTATGACGTTTGCATTAGGTCCTAGTGAGTTCTTGCATGTTTTTAAGTGTTTCTAGGTGTTTGGAGACGTTTTGGAGATAATTGGAGTAATGGGCCAAAAGATAGGGCAAAGCTCGTCTGAGGTGTCCGAAAAACCTAGATGAAAGAAGAGGCTCCGATCAGATTCAGCCTCAATGATTTTCATGAGAGTTGTATCCAAGTGAGTTAGTTGTCGACTGGAAGTGGTTTGAGGCCATTCGGACATGTATTCCAGGAGATATCGTGGTTTTACCGAAGGCATATCCGTCTGGCCGCTAGATCTACACCGACCGACCACAGGTCCATGCAACGAATCAATATCCGGCCAGAAGCTAAGCACCGACCTGTGGCATGTTTTACACCGACCCGTTGCGCTCCATGTGTTTGCTGCTTAGCCGAAGAAGAAGTCTACACCGATCGACCACAGGTCCATGCAACGAATCAATGTCCGGCCAGAAGCTAAGCACCGACCTGTGGAAAGTTTCACACCGATCGACCACGAAACCATGCAACAAAGCGGTGCACAAACCCAGCACTTACACCGGTTTGTTGCACTGACCGGTGGCCGAGCGGTGTGACCACCACCTATCACGACCCACTTCAACCGGGTCGGTACCCGGTTTGTTCCGGGTCGACTCGGTTCGCCCAAGACCTTATAAATACTTGAAAACCTAATTTTTGTGGAAAAAGCTTTCTTCTTTCTAGAGTTGGGTTTAATCCCAAACTCTTCTTATGATTTTGGAGGGATTTTGATTGTTCTTCATACAAATGCCGCTCTAGAGAAGATTTCTTCACCCTTGTCTTTATATTAATGCATCTTCTTTATCTTTATTTCTTTTTCTTTTATGTTCTTTAGACTTTAGGGTTTTTGTTGGATTTTGGTTTGCTTGATTTTTATGGGTTGATGATTGATTTGTGATGCTTAGATTCTAAATAATTTCTTTCCTTTCTGTCTAAGTGATCTTAATGCTAGATTGGGCTTGAGAGAGTCAATCTAGATATTTGAGAATTTCACACCCACAAGGTGTTTGATGAAATTCCCCAAAGAACTTAGAAAGAGATAAACATTCTTAACCTATGAGAGTAGTTGCTTAATGTGTTTATTGGTTGATTTGAATATTGATCTTAATGTTTGCTAATCGTTTCATCACAAATGAGAATTTGATCTTGATTTAGTGATTAGTGCATTGAGAGAGGATTAGTCATAACTAGTGATCTTAACCTAAGGAATATCATAGATTGTGTGTATTAGCATCGTTAGTCAATTGTCTTGATGGTTAGATGATGCTGAATTAAGTTGATCCTTGTTAGATCCTTCACATAGGTTGATCTTAATGCTAGTTTAGAATTGAGAGATCAAAACTAGGGCTTAAGCATTTCACGCCCGAGAGGTGTTCGATGAAATGCTTGAACCAAACCTATTGTGAGCTTTTCACATCCTTGCTAATGAGAATTGATGTCTAGGGTGATTAGTGAACTAAATGGAATTGGAGATTAATGCTCATTGATTATCTAATTGCAAACGAGAGTTTATGTCAATTAGGTGATTAGTGAAGTGATTAGTGCCATGAGAATGGATTAGTCATATTTGCGAATTCCATGTTCTAGGATAGTGTTTAATGCAATCTTTGTCATCATTATTTGATTGTTAATCATTCATTTGCTTGTTTAATCCATGATCCAACATTTCTATCTTTGTTTTCTTTCTTGCATTTTACTTTCCTAATTCAAAAACATAAAAACCCAAAACATTTTCTCTAGCTTAAGTCATTTCTTGCATTCCTAGTGTGTTGCTCTTTGTGCCTCCTTGGATTGATCCTCTTGTACTACAATGATATGAGTAGACTTGAGTAATTGATTAAAACTCAAAAAGTCTATCATCACTCTCCCCCAGCCATCAACCATCTTTCCCCTGACATGGTTGAGCTTAGAGACTGTCTCCATCAGCTTGGTCTCTTTGACCTGCGATTTAATGGCTCTCCCTTCACCAGGTCCAATAAGAATCCCTCTGCCCATGTTGCTAAAAAGCTTAACAGGCTGATGGTAAACAATTGATGGTTATCTTCCTACCTAGATAGTTCAGTGGTGTTCACTCCTCCATGCCCTATCTCTGACCACTCTTACTGCCTCCTAAATTTTGCTACCTCCCTTCCAACCCCAGGAACCAAACCTTTCAAATTTTTCAACTTCATAACCAAACATCCAAAATTTCTATCAACGGTGGAAACTGCTTGGAATCCTGCCGGCATCACTGGTCGTACTCAGGATTCATCTCTCACAGCCTTTTGTGCCAAACTAAAATTGTCACTGAGAGACCTAAACAAAGAGAACTTCTCTGGAATTCAAGAGAGAGTGAGAGAAACTAACATTATTCTTCAAAATGTGCAGGTCCAGGTATTGCATAATCCATCTCCTCAAATCATGCAAGAAGAAAAAGATCTTCAATCAAAATGGAGATTCTTAAGGGATATTGAGGAAAGCTTCTTCAAACAAAAATCTCGGATCAATTGGTTGACAGTTGGGGACCAGGATACTACTTTCTTCCACATAATTACTTTATCTAGGAACTCCTCCAATTCCATCAGATCATTTACCTCAGCAGTAGGGGTCATTATCTCTGACCCTCTGAAAATGAGTACCCATGTTGTTGATCACTTCAAATCCATCTTGAGACCTCACCATCTCGTCCCCATCTTCTGCCCCCCAGCTGGATCAAGTCTCTTACTAGCTACAGATGCAATGACAATCAAATTAACTAGTTGGTGTCCACTCCTGATGCTGCTCAAATCCAAAGAATCATTAAGAGAATGAATCCTAATAAGGCTCATGAATCTGATGGTTTTACCTCTAGGTTCTATAAATATGCTTGGGAGATTATTGGTAAAGACTTCACAAATGGCATATGTCACTTATTTGCAACTGGATTCATGCATGCTTTCACAAACTCCACCATCCTCACCCTCATCCCAAAGAAGCCAAGTGCTACCCTTATCACTGATTATAGGCCTATCTCTTGCCTGAACTCCACTTACAAGACCATCTCCAAGATCCTTGTTGCTCGGCTCAAACCAATCCTCAAAGACATCATTCTGCCAAATCAATCTGCATTCATTGAAAACAGATTATTAGTGGAGAATACGATGTTGGCTAGTGAACTAGTGAATGGTTACCATAAAAACAAGGGACAAAAAAGGATCAATATAAAGATGGACATAGCGAAAGCTTTTGACACTTTAAGATGGGAGTTTGTTTTCAGTATCCTGAGGGGTAGGGCTGGGACGGATCCGGATATCCGGCAATTTCAGGGTATCCGGATCTGGATCCGTATCCACCGGATCTGCAGTTTTACTATCCGGATCTGGATCCGGATCCGTTGATCACGGATATCCGAAAAAACAGATATCCGCGGGTCTCCGGATCCGATCCGGAATTTTTTTTTTTTTTTTTTTTTACAGCACTCGAAGATCTTTAAAATCTGAAACTCATTCATGAATCTCAAATACTAAACAAAAATATGATGATCTAGAAACACAAAATTACATTTACATACATCAAGTAGCTAAATATTTAACAAATAAGAAAAAACTCGAGTGATGTATCTTCAAGTCTTTGTACCATCATCTTCAAATCAGAGCCGCTGATTAAAAGCCTACAACTCGGCTCAATTTCCCGGAGCTTTTGGCCGAACTCACGGTTTCAAGTGAAGAAAGAGGCAGAGATATGACGGCGGCTTTTAACGGAGAAAGGCGGCGAAGGTTGGAGCTTAGGTTGATGCACTTGGAGCGAAGGTGGTGGTGAAACCGGCGAGAATCTCGGTCGTCGCAGTGATTCCGAGGATGAGGAGAATCGTAATGGATTTAAGAAAAAACAAAACGAGATTTACCGATAGTACCAGTGAAAGAAAAGTGAAGTATAAGGTATGGAGGATGGAGGGTGGCGATCGATTTGGAGATCTAGGGTTTTTTGGATTTGATTATGCTCGTGAGTATCTAGGAGGAATAGACAAAGTCATTTTGATTGGGTCCGGACATTAGTGTATATTGGGCTTTAGCTAAATGGGTTTGGTTCAGATTAAAAAAAACTTATGTAATGTATATAACCCGGATAACGGACATCCGGCGCTCAATTTACTTATTATCCGGATCTGGATCTGGATTCGGCGGATCCAAGATTTTACTATCCGGATCCAGATCCGACCCTCCCGGATATCCGAATTTTCGAAGCGGATCGGAGCAGATCTCGAATCCCGGATAATAATTCCAGCCCTACTGAGGGGCTATGGTTTTCCTGAGCTTTATCTTAGATGGCTTAAAGGTTGTATTTGTACTACTTCTTTCACAGTTGGTTTCAATGGATTGGTTAATGGCTACTTTAAAGGAACTAGGAGCCTCCGACAAGGTGATCCCATGTCTCCTTACCTATTTGTTCTAGCCATGAACTGTCTCTCCCTACTTCTCAACAAAGGAGTTGAAGATGGAAAATTCAAGTACCATTTCAACTGTAAAAATAACAAGCTCACTCATCTTTGCCTTGTAGATGATCTCTTGATCTTCAATGATGGTTCCCTTGCTTCAGTTCAAGGTGTGCTCAACATCCTCTCTGATTTTCAAGTTGTCTCTGGTCTGGCTATTAGTCTCCCCAAATCAAACTTCTTCACTTCAGGTTTCTCTGACGCTGAAATCATGTCCATCCAAACAGCCTCTGGCCTCTCCCATGGTACGCTGCCTATCAGGTATCTTGGTTTGTCGCTTTGCACTAAAAAACTATATGCAGTGAACTGTGCTCCTTCATCCACCAAATCAAAAGCAAGCTGGCATCCTGGACAACAAAATCGCTCTCTTTCACTGGCAGGCTTCAACTTCTCAATTCAGTGATCTTTCGCATCACCAATTTTTGGACCTCTGCCTTCATTCTCTCTAAAAGCTGCATTAAAACTATAAATGCTCTTTGTGGAGCGTTCTTGTGGAAAGGTTCTCTCGAGGGTCACCACTCTGCCCGTGTTGCCTGGGACACAATTAATCACTCTCTCAAAACCTGAAGGAGGCCTAGGGATTCGTGATCTTCCAACCTGGAATAAAGCTTGTGCCTTAAAGCTCATCTGGATCCACTTCTTCAAACCTGAATCTATTTAGGCCTCTTGGTTCATCAAGGAGGTCCTCTCAGGTGTTCTTAGCAACTTTTGGTCCCTGAAAGAAAAACAGAAACATTCGTGGTTAACAAATAAGTTTATGCGCCTAAGACCAATCATTTTTCTTTGGATCAAACTTATAGTGGGAAATGGAAAAACCTGCAGCTTCTGGAAGGATAATTGGTCTCCCTTTGGTAACATCAGTCTCTTCCTAGCTTCAGAATCTTCCTCTCAAGTTGGGATTCCTCAATCTACCATCCTTAGCAATCTCTGGCGTTATGGAACATGGGTCCTTCCTCCGGCTCGTTCTGAAGCTCAAGTCTCCATCCACATCTTCCTTTCATCCCTGCAGTTGCAAGATTCTCCTGACTCTTATGATTGGTGGATCAATGATGTTTAAAAGAACAAATTTAACACATGTTAGATTTACCTCGCCATCAAGATTCACCAACTTGAGATCCCTTAGTTCAAATCAGTTTGGTTTTACGGTGGTATCCCCAAGCACAAGTTCCTCACCTGGCTAATTGTTCTCAATCGCTGCCCAACACTTAACCGTCTCGCTTCTTGGGGTCTGGTAACAGATCAATCTTGCCTCCTCTGCCGTTCTGCTCAGGAGTCAAGGGACCATCTCTTCTTCAACTGTCATTTTTCGTGGGCCATCTGGGAGAGGATTGGCCGGCGTTGTCAGATATGTCCTCCTCGATCTTGGACAGCTTCTCTGCATCTCATGACTCGGCCTCCGGGAGACAAATACTGCAAGAAGCTTGCAAGGATCGCTTGGCAGAGCACCATCTACTCCCTCTGGGCGGAGCGTAACAACAGATCTCACCGCTCCATCTTCAAATTGGAGGACTCCTTGGTAAAGTTGATTGACGGCGTGATCAGAAACAGGGCTTCAAGCCTGAGATCTGCGAGCTCTAGCACAGCCTCTGCCATTCTCCAGTTGTGGTTCGAGGGATCAACTCTCTTTCCCTAACCCTAGTCGCTACCCTCACTCATTGGTTTTTTCTAAAAACCCTTCTCGTCTTTTCTCCTTTTTACCGCAGATCTAATATCGTTGGTATGGATTTCTTCTCTCTCTTTCACAATCTGATTGATCCCCGTTTTCTTAACAAACCGTTGATATTCCTCTTCGTAGGTTAGTTTTTCTTTTCTTTTTGGGTTTCTATTTGGACTTTTTTTTTATGGGTTTCGAGGTTTTAACACCTCTAACTATTGGGCCTTCGGACTTGTGTAATCTTTTTTTTTCTCTTGCAATTTAATTTGGATGCCATTAACAAACAAAAAAAAAAACAATGATAAATCTAACTTTTACCCAAATTGGTGTATAAATTGTTGTTATAATAAGCAATGGGATTATCGATGGCTATTGAATTTTTCATATTGTGCAGAAAAATGAAGTAGATAGTCATCGAGCAAGTTTTTATATATATACTCTTACCAGTCACCTTTTTCTGGTGAAATTACATAAGTTTATAACACAAGAAGCATGAAATTACATATTAACCTTTTTCTGAGGAGCTGTGCCACGAACTTTCAGTTTCAGCCACCATTAGACTTTGTCTAATCTGACGGTTCTCAACTGACTTCTATATTACATTTTTAGGAAAAGAACAAAATCTTATGTCCCAAATTGGACGAAGCTTCCAACAATATGACTTTCCGGGATCGATGCCACGTGTTGCACAATTATTATTTCTTTACATCTTCCAAACAGTGTGAAAAAAATAAACACAATAACTACACTTAAATATATACTCCATCCGTTTAACAAAGAGTGTCATTTTAAAATTTTATTTTTGTTTCACAAGGAATATCGTTTTATGTTTTCAATGCATAATTTTAAACAAAAATCCAATTTTATCCTTATTGTTTTAGTGTATTAATTAGAAAGAAAAAAATTATTTAGTGTATTAATAAGGGGTAATATTGAACTTTTAATACTTTTCTTAATATGTGTGAAATGTGTCAAAATGACACTCTTTGCGAAATAGAAGGAGTATATAACATCTAATTTTTTTCAACAAAAAACTATTTTAAAACATTTAATAATTCGAAACAGAAGAAGTATTTCCTTTTTCACTCACATGGATCTATAGTTTTTTTCCCTCGTCCATGGATCTACAGTTTTGTTAGACCTCCTAACATACAAAGTTACAAACCATAAAAAAATGGTATTGCGAAGATCTTTCTCCCGGTTGATGGTCTTCTTTACCTTTGTTGCAGTTTATGTAACATTTCGGATTGCACTAAATGCGATCATTCAAGAAGCTTGTTGATTATGAGAATCACACAAGGGGTAAAACAGTAAAGTTATAATCGGAATCTCGTTCTATTGATTTGAGCTCGGCAAAGTACAAGATCGCAAGTCGGAAAGATAACTCTGAAACTAAGGAAATAAGAACAAATGAATTTGAGCTCTCGATCTCCTTTTTGTCTCTTGCTTGTGATTGTTGTGAATCCATGAGAATGATGAGGAGGCCTTATTTATAAGGTTCGAGGTCGGTTTCGAATGGGAAAACTTCCTCTTCCTAATTCCTTCAGGAAAATGAAAGTTTTCCGAAATCCCTCCGAAATAAGGAAAAGTTCCGCGAACCTCGGAGGTCGGTCTAGGTCGCGATGAGTTGGGCCCTCTTTTGGGCTTCGGACGTCGGTCGTCATGACGAGATGGGCTTTACATGGGCCCAAATTTCGGTTCTGCGTTCACAAGTTTTTCTTCCCTGGGTCCGAACCGTCGTAAACCGGAATGGATCGAACCGGTCTTGGTTCAAACCGGGTTAAACCGGGAAATGCTAAACTTACCTCTAACAAAGCTTACAAGATTTTTCTAGTTTTTCGATTTCTTAATTCTTATGGTCTCTTTTTATGATTTGTATCGTCAATCTATCTCTCATTTAACTATCGTTTGGTGGTTTATTTGGCACTTGTTGCCTTACTTTCGTATATTCCTTTTATGTTGGTTGTAATTCTTACTTTTCTGATAGAGTTTGAAGCTGTTAAAGTTAATGAAATTATCTGTTTGACAACAAAAAAATCATAAAAAAATATCTTATATATGAGACTTTCAGTTATATGAGATTGACTTTCTTAGTAAAATTTTCAAGCAAACAGTGTTTGTCACCTTCAATTGAACAAAAACTATAGACGAGGTTTTTTTTTCCAACGAGAAAACCTACGAGACTGAAAATCCTAATTAACCAGATATATATATTGGCTTAGTTGTGCCTAGTTATGTAATTGTTTCTTCACTTTACCTCTGTTTTTTACTTTCCAAGTGGCAAAATGTTTTTATAAGAGTTGGTATCATGTCATAAATTGGATACTATAAACGTCGGGTAAATTAAATGAAATTCACATCTGTCAAAAAAAAAAAAAAAATGAAATTCACATATTTATCTATAAATATTAAATTTAGTTGTTTGTTAATATTAATCTGCACAATTCTGCTTCTTATCCTTGTCATTCTTGTAGTAAACTCACTTGAATACTTAGAAGACATCCCAACTCAGGTTTAACTTGTACTGCTAAGTTTCATATTTGTTTATTACGATCTCAATTTTATTTATACAATGAAGTTGTCGCAAGCGTGAAACAATTAGAGCTTGTACGTTTTAAGAATGTGTTGTTGACGATTACCAGAAATTAATAACTTCAGGATATATTATTGAATCGATATACATCAATCACAAAAATTTATGCCCAAAGAAGAAAGAAACCATGTAGATATATATATATATATAATACGTAAAAGCAATAAATTTAAATGAAGAAAGTCATTTAATTTTTTTTGATACATAGTCATTTTTTTTTTTTTTTTGAAGAAAGTCATTTAATTTTGTTTTTCAGTTACAAAAAAAAAATTTAAATGACTTTCTTCCAAAAAAAATAAAATAATTAAATGACTATATATCGAAACGTGGGACAAGAAAAGAGAGACTATATATCGAAACTACAGGTGAAACATTAAAATCACCGTTAAATATTAATATCCACTAATAACAACGAAAGATGGTAGTATATGAGAAATTAGAAAACGTACTGAACAAAATAATGAATGGAAATACATGAAATAGTTCATTCAAATAAGATCTAGAGGAGGGAGTTTACAAAGATGTTTTTTACTTTTTGCTTAAAGAGGTTTACAAAAAGATTGATTAGACTCTTTTTTCCCATCGATTTACTAAAGTAAATTAATACTTTTAAATAATATATTTATGAGTATAGTTTAAAGAAATATTGCAAGTGAAAGAGTAATAATGCTGCTTAGATAACCAATGAGATTTGCTTGGATAATTCAAAAACTACCTCAAAATGTTATTACTCCATTGCGTGTGTAATTTGTATTTACGTCTAAATTATTCATCCACTAATATCTTCATTTTCACTTGCTCTTCTCCACTTCTTCACCTCATTCCAACTAAAAATTAAGATCTATCCATCCTCTTTTTTAACTCTTAATTCTTCACCTCGTGCACATGTATCTCTAGTCGGAGATGCCGATCCAAAAGGACCGATACTCATCATCATTGTCATTATTTCTAGTAATAAAGCTTCTTAATGTACCACTCCACCATTTCCTCAATCTCCTTTTGTATTTCCTCATTTTCTGCGTGGACGCGTGATATGCACATGAAATATTATAAGAAGCAGAAGAAATTGACTGAAGAGAAGAAAGAGTTGACTGCAGATGTTGAGCTGGCAGTTTGTTAGACTGTGATAAAAAAGAGTCTTGTACAGGTCCTTGGATATAAAAGGAACATTTAGTCTTCGTTTTACGATCACTGAAAGTTGTAGAGGTCATTGGCTTGATTCTCATGGTGAGATCAAGAATGGAGTCTTCAATCTGATGCGATTGGGCTTGTATATGTGGTTACCGTTCAATAAAAAAAGCTTGTTCTTATCAGCGTGATAGTTGGAATCATTGTTCATTCCTCTCTACAAGTAGTATCTTTGCCTTACTCCCCGACCATCGAAAGTGTCTCCCAACTCTTCCTTGTTACCTCCCCTCCTCATGCTTCTCTTTCTCATTCTCCTTTGTCTCAGAACAACGAGCTTGGAATGTTTCTGAGGCCACCGAAGAACATCATGCACAATATGGAAGATAAAGAGCTTTTGTGGAGAGCTTCAATGGCGCCCAAAGATCAGAAATTACCCTTTCCCTCGAGTCCCAAAGGTTGCTTTCATGTTCTTGACAAGCAGGGCCGGCCCTGAGAATTTGGGGTCTAAGCTAATTTAATAGAAATTTTAATAATTTTTTTTTTTTTGTAATATGGAGGCCAAATATTAATATATATTAGCTCAGAAAAAATTAGGAGCAAAGGCAAATGTTTCACCCGGTTTTGCCCAGGACCGGCCCTGTTGACAAGGGGACCTTTACCTTTGGCTCCTCTATGGGAAAGGTTATTTCGAGGGCATGAAGGTCTTTTCACTATCTACGTTCACACCAATCCGTCTTACAACGAGTCCGTGCCCCAAGGTTCTGTGTTTCATGGCCGACGCATACTAAGGAAGGTCAGCTTCCCACACCATTGATTATTATTTTGTCCCTTCTGTCTTTTTTTCTTTTCCATTTTGGTTTGTTAAAATTACAGCAAGTTTTGGCGAAATGACAATAACCTTTAACCAATAAAAAAGACCATAAGATATTGACCGTTTCTTCCAATATATATATATAAGTTTATGTAATCAAATAAGCAGTATGCTCATTTTGCATACAATCTAATAATTTGTTTTTAATTCTAAAATAGCTATGCAATTTTCTTTCTACAAATCTTTAATCTTTAGTTTGTTTTTAAATCTTTAAACGGCATGAAATGTGAATGATATATACATTTTAAACCATTAGCCTTGCCCTTTGTGAACTGAATTGGATCGATCTATCCGATCAAATCAGGATTTTAAGAGAATTATAAAAAGTGATAATTTATAAAACTTAAATATTAGTAAATTTTTTATTCTATTTATATAAGATAAACAAATTTTTAATTAATATGTTTGTTTTGAAATCAGTGATTTTTTTTTGTTGAATCAATTTATTAAGTTTATAGTAAATAAACCATTGATTCAAGAAATAGAAACTAAAAAAAAAGACTTGAATTTTTTTTTTCACTCAAGACATATATTCTAGTAGTATTAGAGTTTTGGTTCAATATTAAGGAAGTTAGTTGTGATGTATCAAATCAAAGAGAACCATAAGTGACTATAATGAGTCACAACTAACGTCGTTATTATATAGAAACGCAGAGAGTGGATTGGGGAAACGCAAACATGGTAGACGCAGAACGAAGGTTACTAGCAAACGCTCTATTAGATATCAACAACGAGCGTTTCCTTCTTCTCTCCGAATCATGCATCCCTATCTTCAACTTCACCACTCTCTACTCTTACCTCATCAACTCCACTGAAACCCACGTAGAGTCCTACGACCTCCCCATCGGTCGCGTCCGCTACGACCGCCGCATGTATCCTCACATCCACCTGCACCACTGGCGCAAAGGCTCTCAGTGGTTCGAGCTAGACCGAGCCATGGCACTCGAGGCAGTCTCCAACACATTCTACTGGCCCATCTTCAAGGCATACCCTCGCTGCCCAGACGAGCTCTACATCCCGACGCTACTAAACTTGATGCGGAGCCTCGGGTCGCGTAACTCGAACCGGACGCTGACGTGGACTAACTGGGGAAAGCGTAGGGCCCACCCGAGATGGTTTGGTGCGTCGGAGGTGAATGTGGGGTTCTTGGAGTGGCTTAGGAGGAGTGACAAAGAGTATTGTGAACACAATGGAGAGAATAAGACGAGCCTTTGCTTTCTCTTTGCTCGCAAGTTTTCGCCGACTGCTTTGGATAAGTTGCTCCAGTTTGCATCTACCGTCATGCATTTCTGATCACACACACACACACTCTCTCTCTCTCTCTCTTTACATTTTTTATACTTGGATAGTTGGATTTGTAAAGTTAGTAAGTTGTACTCTCAATTTGTTTTTCATACGCTCTTTACCTTTTTACCATGGTTTTCTGGAAAAAAAAAACTCTTTGACTATGTACTCTTTTTTCATATGTACCCTCCAACTGCGAAAAAAATACAAAAATCTTCCAATCATAATGAACTTGAAATATAACCCTCTACCGTATATATATATATATAAGAGCGTAACACCTCTTACAATTACATCATTTTGTTTAAAGTTTTTAAACAGGTTTTGGAAAAACCAATATATACTAGATTCGAATTACTCTTATCGAAACTTTTCCGACGGGATATCAAACATAATTGTTTGACCAATGGTTCATTTAGGTAAGTTAATTAGTTTCGTTAGCATTGGTAGAAATTTTTGGTTTGTTCCAAGTGAATTCTAACTCTCTTACGTTTTAGGTAGTGGCGGCAGTGGCAGTTGTTATGGTGGCGGTGGTGGAAAGCGGTTTAGAAGTTTTTTAAAAAAAAAATTATGTTAAGATATATAAATATATGTATGTGAAATTTTGTTGAAAAATCTCTTAGCATAGTTGGTAATGCTTGTGGTCTTGCAAATCTTTAAGAAGATTTCAATCTTTATAATTTTAAATTTTTGATCAAGTTAAAAGTATTTAACTTTATAATATTTTTTTTGATCAAGTTAATATAATATAAATACTTTAAATTCATAATATTATAATTTTTTTGACCAAATTAAAATCTTTCAAGAATTTACGATCCAATGCTCGTAAGGATTTGTCATATAATATCGGATTGCCCGGACCGCTTCCACCAAATATCAGTGAACTTAAGAAGTTGAGGAACTTGTAAACCAAACAAGATCATTGGATCTATAGAACAACTTTTATATATAAATCCTAATCTTATCTTCTCCGACGACGAGAGAAAGCTTCTCTGGTCTGAAGATTTGAACTACTCTTCCGCCGGATATTGTCTTCTAGTTGAAGTTCTTAGGATGTTCCCTTCCGCGTTTCTCTGGTCAAAGAAACTCTAGGTTTTCTCATCCGAGCCAATGTATTCCTCGTGGAGGTAAACTCCAAATCCAATCAAGTATGATTTACGTTGTTTGAGCTAAGGCGATCAAAGCCATCACCTTCTTCCCTTTGGAAGAATCCGTTTTCACTATACTCTGGCAATGTGTTCTTTAAACCTCCGACCATCCAACTCGTTCAGCGACCGCTGCCCCTTTCAAACTTTCGATTCAGCCATCATATAAAGCTGATTCCTCCACCCGTCTCCGCCGTTCCTCCTCTCACTCGATTAAGCCATCGTAAAAAGCTTCCACCTCCTCCGCCATCTTCTTTCTCTTTGAGAGGTAATTCCCTCTCGTGCCTAGTGCCGAGTAACCCTATGAACGTCTTTACCAAGTTGTCTTCTTACGTAATGGTCTGCACGGGGCCTGAAGAGACATACGATTTCGTTTCTACGAATATCGGAGGTAGATGTTCGCTTTCAAAGTCACTTGTGACGAATTTCAAACTCTCCGGCCTTGTCGTGAAGTTATCGACGCATTTGAGTTTTGACTCAAATCCGCTGTCCATCTCTTAAGATGATCTATTTGTTTTATGTTTTATTGCTTTGAATTTGGTTTATAGTGATCTTAGAGGATGTTTAATTCCCTATCCTTGTACTTTTGAAGTTTAAGTTAATGAAGAAAGTGTTGAAAAAAAAAAAAAATCAAATCCAATTGAACCATCAATTACAGAGGAATGATTATTTATTCTTTCGAAACATGATTTAAAGAAGTAGATTCTATCTTAGAAAGCAAACAAGCTATTCAATTAGATAATTCAACTTTGATATATATATATATATAAATGTAAGATTTTATCTGAGATATGGCACCAAATACGCCAAGAGAGACTCTGGAAGGTGTCTAATCCGATAAAATTGTTGCCATTGAGAATTCTAACGATGGCATATCTTTAATCTGGATCAGCAAGACTGCAGGAGTAACCATTCGCATCTCGATGACATAATCATGAAAATCAATTTCACCATGCTGCTCTTCCCAAGAACTATCGTGGGCTCCTGTAGACATCATCCAACAAACTGTTAGTCTAACTCGTTTTATATTTTGTTAACAATAAAGTTAGAGTAAATTTACCAATTTACATACTATTTAATAATTGCAACGCGTTACAAAAATATCTAACTCATTTCTATAATGATTAACTTTGGCATATATCTTACTCCAACCAACAAAACCACAGCTCACGTGGTGGGATCTATAAAATATTTTATAGATTACATGCATGTATCCTCTAAGATCCTACATAATCCTATCGATCGTAAAGGAGTAGTGTAGATAATTAAACAACCGACATGGCAGATTTGAAGGGCTAAAAACACAAACTTATTGTTTCTAATTAGGTGATGTAAATCTGGGGGTATGTTGCGGGGTACGTAGAGGCGAAGTCTCCCGTGCCGCTTGAGCGAGTAGAAGAAGATAAAGTCATAGCCAGACGCGGGTCTGTTTGGGAGCAGGGAGCGGGCTCGCCTCCCCGTGGTTCGGTTTCCTTTTGAGATTATTAATATTTCCTTATTACTAGTCGGTTTAGGAAGTCGGTTTTTGGGGCTATAAATACAGGTCTAAGGATTCTNGGAATTTTTTGGGGATTTTTTGATTTTTTGAAAATTTAATGTAATTTTTAATTTTTTTATTAAATACAAACACTGTTTCAAACCGTGTATAGGTCCATATATATCTGTTAACGAGGGGTTGTAAAATGAGTATACGGTTCACGGTTGAAGATTTAAAATGGGAAAAAAAAATAGTTTAGGTATTTTATTGGGTACAAAAATAGTTCGGATATTAAAAAGTTTATCGGAATAAAATTGGGGTATTATTATGAAATTTTCGCCTAAAACTATGTCATACGAAAAACACAAGAAGGAAGAAAAAAACAGTTTTTTTTTTTTTCTCGGACACCAATTATTTTTTACTTCTCCTGGAAACCCTTGTTTCGTTTTCTTATTTGGTGAGCTTAGATCCTCGTTTCTGGCTCTTTTGTTCATCGCTTCTTTCCGAGGTTAAATTCCATCAATTCTTGCAATTTCTCGGTTGAAGAAACCTGAATTCGTATTGTTCTAGGTCCGCCGCTGTTGGATCTGCAAGTTCCGTTTGATTTTCCCAGAAATTGCGTCGAATTTGAGACGTTGTTGGTTGAAAGAAAGTAAGCGAAGATTTGGTCGGAGGAGGTGAGAGAGAGAGAGAGAGAGGAAAAGAAAAAGTTGGGAGGATGAGTTCGAAGAAGGTGGAAGGGTCGTCTTCTCCGGCGATTCGACGGGACCCGTACGAGGTGCTTTCAGTATCAAGGGATGCGAATGATCAGGAAATCAAATCCGCCTATAGAAAATTAGCTCTAAAGTAAGCTTCTGCGCAGATTCCGAATTATAATGATTGTTTTTGTTTATAAACCTGTTAGATTATCTGACTTCTCTTCTCAGAAAGATCTTAAGCTTATCTTGCCTTCAATCTCATGGCCTTGAATGCAATTACTTTAGATACCGTTTAATGCATTAACCCTGTCAATTTTTTCTCATGCTTTTTGACTTGTTGAAGATTCTTATTCTTTCTTCTGTCCATCCTAATGGATAGGTATCTACTTGGATGATGCTTTACATTTAACTGACTTTATCTGATTCAAACAATGGATAGGTATCATCCGGACAAGAATGCCAACAATCCTGATGCTTCCGAACTTTTCAAGGAAGTTGCATATTCCTATAGCATTTTGTCTGACCCGGAAAAGAGAAGGCAATATGACAATGCAGGATTTGAGGTGATGCTTGTTTCTTGTTTACACTTAATGTGTTACCCAAATAAGAGTGTCTGCTCTATTCTTATGCATTATAGAACTATGTCTGCTCATAAGTAGCTCCTTATTAAAATCATCCAAGAAGAGAACATCGATTATGTCTTGTATGGCTGTGTCCATTGTCAAGTACTGTATCCTTCTTGCAGCTTCAATAAGAGTTGTTTCATGATATTAGGCCCTCGATGCTGATGGAATGGACATGGAAATTGACTTGTCAAACCTTGGAACCGTAAATACCATGTTTGCAGCATTATTCAGGTTAGTTATTTACCCTTTTTCCTGGCTCTCTTAAGAAAGCAATCTGTTTTGAATCCACTCTATTAACCTTTCGTTCTCCTTAAAAATGTCAACATTCAGCAAACTAGGCGTGCCTATCAAAACTACTGTATCTGCCAATGTTCTTGAAGAGGCTATGAATGGAACTGTTACAGTTAGGCCCCTTCCTATTGGAACATCAGTTAGTGGGAAGGTGTGACCTCAGATTCCACGACTTTCTTCTTACCGCATTTCCTCGTGTCTTTGGAACTAAATTTTTATAATATCTCATATCAGGTAGAGAAGCAATGCGCTCATTTTTTTGGAGTTACTATAAGTGAACAACAAGCTGAATCAGGGGTTGTTGTTAGAGTAACATCAACAGCACAAAGTAAATTTAAGGTATCCTGACAGTGTTTATTGTACTCAGTGCATGCTTCTTGTTCTTTGCTACTAACTTGTAAGTTGTTTTCACCTAGTTAACGCTATGACTAACTTCTAAACCTGTCTATCTGCAGTTACTTTATTTTGAGCAAGATTCAAGTGGCGGCTATGGATTGGCCTTACAGGTACACAAGAATATTGCTCTTAGTATTGATAGGATATTGTTCTTAGTATTACACTATTGCTGAACTATCTTTAGATGAGAAAATATGCACAGTGTTCATGATTATCTTTTTTCCTTTTTAATACCTGGGAAAATTTCCAGCTAGTTCTGTAAGGAAGGTTTCCATTTTTCTCATGGTGATTCCATAACAACATGAGGCTTCTATTTGTTCTTGCAGGAAGAGAGTGAGAAAACAGGCAAGGTGACATCAGCTGGCATGTATTTCTTACATTTTCAAGTATACCGAATGGATTCGACTGTCAATGCGGTATGCTAGTTCTAAGCTTTTTTTCCTTTCATAATTATCTGACATCTAAGAATATCCAGAGGTATTAAAGCAATCGACATTGTGGTTATTGTGCAGTTAGCTGCAGCCAAGGACCCAGAATCTGCTTTCTTCAAGCGATTGGAAGGTCTTCAACCTTGTGAGGTTTCGGAACTGAAAGCTGGCACTCATATATTTGCAGTTTATGGTATGAATAATTACTCTTTTTACAATAGCTAGAGCATTTTTGAGACCTTGGTTTAACTGGTCTCTAGTTACTTTTCAGGTGACAACTTCTTTAAGACTGCATCCTACACGATTGAGGCACTCTGTGCCAAGACCTATGAGGACACAACAGAGAAGTTGAAGGAGATTGAAGCTCAGATCTTAAGAAAGAGAAACGAGTTGCGGCAGTTTGAAACAGAGTACCGAAAAGTAATTTTTATATTATTGAGAACTCTGTCACTATTCAGGGGAGACATCTAAACTGATGACATGCGATATTCTTTTGCAAGGCTTTGGCGCGCTTTCAAGAAGTAACCAACAGATATACCCAGGAGAAGCAAACAGTGCGTTGATGAATCTCTTTACTCTATATTACAGTTTATTCCTCACTGCAATTTTCTGCTTTGATTAGCACACAATATTTCTAAAGAAGAGATGATGTTTTGTTAACTTTGTGCAGATAATTTCTGACATTACTTTTCATCATTTTAATAGTGTTTAATTTGTCTATATTTGGATGATGATGAAGGTGGATAAGCTGCTAAAGCAACGGGATACAATCCATTCATCCTTCTCTGCCGTGAAGACACCAAGCGGCAACAACTTGAGCAATGGGAGTAGCAGTAAAGCGCAGGGAGAGGAATCAAAAGGGGATGGGGATAGTGCGGGAGAAGAAGGCGAATCAGAGAGTAGAGACAAATCGAAGAGGAAATGGTTCAACTTGAACCTAAAAGCATCTGATAAGAAGCTTGGTTGACCTGTCCAAAAGGCGGATTTGTTGTGGGTCATTGGTTTATTCGTTAGACAGAACTGACTCGGTGACTGTTCTGTCACTGGGGGAGTGCTCTATGTATGGTTCTGTAGGCATATATATATATATGTTCATCGGAATGGTTTGAGAGAGATGCAAAAGCTCAACTTGAGAGTGGTTTTGAAATTTATGCATATGCATCATTGATTCATTGTTTGTTATATTAAAAGAATTGTCATTGTTTCAAAGTATCCACTTCTCTATGGACCTTCAAATGTACTTACAGGTCGACAATGCTGTGGATTTTTCGGTGAGGTCAAGGGTTCGAGAGACTTTGTATTGCCGGGTTTCTACTTTTCTAGTGAGTTGAAGGGTATTTTTGTGTGTTTACGTAGGTTGAAGGTAGATTTGCAAGAACTTAAAAGTTCGAGGTTTCTTTTGCAATTTCTCTAGAAAAAAACAAACAGAGGAAAATCGGACATTTTCCCGGAAGCCCTTGTTTCGTCTTCTTCCCTCAAGTCCTTGTTATTTGATGAGATTAGATCCTCGTTTCTAGTTTCGTTTCTTTCGGGTGGTGTTCTGAAACTCGTGCAATTCCTCGGTTGAAGATAATAGTCCTAGGTCCGGTGGTGTTTGATCTGCAAATTCCGTCCTTGGAATTAGAGACAATTGTGATTGAATTAAGTAGGCGGAGAATTTGGTCGGAAAAGGAAAAGTTGGGAGGATGAGTTCGAAGAAGGTGGAAGGGTCGTCTTCTCCGGCGATTCGACGGGACCCGTACGAGGTGCTTTCAGTATCAAGGGATGCGAATGATCAGGAAATCAAATCCGCTTACAGAAAATTAGCTCTAAAGTAAGCTTCTGTGCAGATTCCGAATTATAATGATTGCAAAAAAGCTTGTTTTTTATTATATAAACCTGTAAGATTATCTGATTTCTCTTCGCAGAAGTATCTAAGCTTTTCTTGGCTTCAATCTCATGAACCTTTAGGGTTGCGATTTTGGCAATTTTCATTTGGATTCCATGTTTTGATACTGTAAGCCTTGTGTTAAGTCTAGTGCAGGAGCATTGTAATTATCCTTGGGTGATTTTTAAGAAGTGTTGAGAGCTCAACAGCTATATATAGTTGAGTCGGTTAGTTAGAGTTGTAGAGCTTACAGTTTAGGCAGAAGGAGTTGGGGATTCTAGATTGGTCTAGGATCTTAGTTAGAGACTTCTCTGGTTAAGCAAGTATCTTCTTTGGAGAATTGAATAAAAAAGAAGTTTACCCTGTCACGGTCGTTGATATGATATGCTAAGAAAGTAAGAATCTATCTCATGCTTTTGACAACTTACTCGCAGCATCTTGTACTTGGATCAGATCTTTCTTCTTTCTTCTGTTCATCTGTTTCGTCCTAATGCCTTTCTTCTTGGATGGTGCTTTACGTGAGATTTCCTTTATTGGGTTTATACAATGGATAGGTATCATCCAGATAAGAATGCCAACAATCCCGACGCTTCTGAACTTTTCAAGGAAGTTGCATTTTCCTATAGCATTTTGTCTGACCCAGAAAAGAGAAGACAATATGACAATGCAGGATTTGAGGTGATACTAGTTTCTTGTCAGTCTCCATAAGAATGAATAGGAAGAGTATTGTCAAGCACACTCTCACTCCCTCGTTTCATACTTAATGTTCCCATATTAGTGTGTTTATTCTATACTTTCGCTTTATAGAATAACGCCTTCTCTTCTCCTCTCTTAATGTGCTCCTACAGTCCTACCTTGTTAAAATAATCCAATGATTGACCAATTCTTGTATAGTTATGGCTCTTTTTTCCTGTTGTCACTTGTCAAGTACGCATTTTTGTAGCTTCACTAAGAGTTGTTCCATGATATTAGGCCCTCGATGCTAATGGAATGGACATGGAAATTGACTTGTCAAACCTAGGAACTGTAAATACCATGTTTGCAGCATTATTCAGGTTTGTTGTTTACCCTTTTTCCGGTTCTCTTAAGAAATAAACCTGTTTCGAATCCACTCTGTTAAACTTTCGTTCTCCTTAAAAATATCAAACTATAGCAAACTAGGTGTGCCTATCAAGACTACTGTATCTGCCAATGTTCTTGAAGAGGCTATGAATGGAACTGTTACAGTTAGGCCCCTTCCGATTGGAACATCAGTTAGTGGGAAGGTGTGTCCTCAGATTCCACGACTTTCTTCTTACCTCGTTTCCTCGTGTCTTTGGAACTAAAGTCTTATAATATCTCATATCAGGTAGAGAAGCAATGCGCTCATTTTTTTGGAGTTACGATAAGTGAACAACAAGCTGAATCAGGGGTTGTTGTTCGAGTAACATCAACAGCACAAAGTAAATTCAAAGTATGCTCGCAACGCCCTTTGTTACTAAACTTGAGAATTGCTTCATCTAATTAACGCCATGACTAACTTTGATATTTGTCTATCTCCAGTTACTTTATTTTGAGCAAGATTCAAGTGGCGGCTATGGATTGGCCTTACAGGTACAAAAGAATATATCTTGTAGTATTACTCTGTTACTTAAGTGTTCTTAAATGAGAAAAAGGCACAGTGTTCTTGATTTTCGTTTTTATACCTGGGAAACACTTTCAGCTAGTTCTTTAAAACGGTTTCCATTTTTTCTCATGGTGATTCTTTAATAGCATCAGGCTTCTATTTGTTATTGCAGGAAGAGAGTGAGAAAACAGGCAAGGTAACTTCAGCTGGCATGTATTTCTTACATTTTCAAGTATACCGAATGGATTCGACAGTCAATGCGGTATGCAAGTTCTGAACATTTTGCGTTCATGATTAGCTGACATCTTAGAATATGCAGAGGTATTAAAGCAATCCACATTGTGGTATTGTGCAGTTAGCTGCAGCCAAGGACCCAGAATCTGCTTTCTTCAAGCGATTGGAAGGTCTTCAACCTTGTGAGGTTTCGGAACTGAAAGCTGGCACTCATATATTTGCAGTTTATGGTATGAATTATTATTCTCTTTTTTCTTTTTTGGCGATAGCTAGAACTTTTCTGAGACCTTAGTTTAACTGGTCTCTAGTTACTTTTCAGGCGATAACTTCTTTAAGACTGCATCGTACACGATTGAGGCACTCTGTGCAAAGACCTATGAGGATACAACAGAAAAGTTGAAGGAGATTGAAGCTCAGATTTTAAGAAAGCGGAACGAGCTGCGGCAGTTCGAGACAGAGTACCGAAAAGTAATTTTCTACTGTTGAGCTCAGCCAATATATAGGGAGACATGTAACCTGATGATTTGCTATATTTGTTTGTAGGCTTTGGCGCGCTTTCATGAAGTTACCAACAGATACACACAGGAGAAGCAAACTGTATGTTGATAAATCTCTTATCGCTTTTATATTAATTTTATTCTTGATTGCATTTTCTGCTGTGATTAATACGCAATGTTTCTAAAGACAATATGCATTTGATACGCAATAGAATATGAGATGTCTGATACACGGATGAACAATCAGGAATAGCATAAATAGGTGGGAGGGAGCACAGTTTTGGGGTTTTCGGATCAATCTGGTTGGTTGGGAAGTCTCTTGGCTTTTGGAAGAGTTCGGAGATCCCTATAACAAATCTCTTGATTACTCTAGGCTTTCTGTGTCGGTTTGCTCTTTGTTCATATGTTGCTTACAGAGTATTTTGACAAATTATAGTTGAGAAATAAAGGAAAACCTTATCGATTCTACTGTTCTCTGGTTTGATCTTAAAAGCGTCCTTGTTTCTGTAAACTTTTTGCTACCGGTGCTAGAGTGTTTGATTTGTCTTCTTTGGATGATGGTGAAGGTGGATGAACTGCTAAAGCAACGGGATTCAATCCATTCGTCCTTCTCTGTCGTGAAAACACCAAGCGGCAACAACTTGAGCAATGGGAGTAGCAGTAAAGCTCAGGGAGAGGAATCAAAAGGCGATGGGGATAGTGCGGAAGAAGAAGGCGGATCAGAGAGTAAAGACAAATCCAAAAGGAAATGGTTCAACTTGAACATAAAAGGATCTGATAAGAAGCTTGGTTGACCAAAAGGTGGATTTGTTCCTATATTGGTACCTCAAATCTCATCCGGGTTATCGGTATTTTGTTCATTCGTTCAAGGGAACTAATCCGTCGGCACTGGTATTCTCTAGGCAAATATGTTCATTGGATGATCCATAAGCTCTTTTATTCTGGAAGCATTGTTGTGGTCTTAGGAAAGTTTTTCAACTTGGGTGTTTCAGCTCAGCTCCACTCTTTTGATATATATATATGCAACATTGATTCATTGTAAGTTTTTTAAGTAACACTCTTTGGGCCGCCATATATCGCTGAACAAGTTAAGCATAGTTTTCATGATACTAAATTACAATTTCATACATTCGACAGTTTTAAAATGAGTTTATTATTCGACTTTTTTTAGAATACAGCATTTGGTTTTTGTAGTAGTGATAGACAAATGGATTGATCGTGAAATGTTCAATTCATTCAATAAAAAATATGGAGAATTATATATATATATATATATATATATTTAAGTCTAGTAGAGAGGAAAGTCGGGGCTAAATGTTTTATATGATTCTCAGACTTTAGTCTTTATGCGTATGCATGAAGTTACTTACCTTTTTTCTTATTGAAAATATTTTTTTAGTGATTGTAATGTCAAATGACTAGATTTCAACTAATATCGCCAATATGTAGAAAGGATGTCAAATTATATAAAAATCAAGGCAGATAGTAAAACTAGGGGTGGAACTATTATCCGGGATCCGAAATCCACTCCGATTCGTTCCGAAAATCCGGATATATGAGAGGGTCGGATCCGGATAGTAAAATTTTGTTATCCGTCATCCGGATAGTAAAATTTGTTATCCGTCAAAACCGGATTCGGATATGGATCCTTTAAATATATAAAAAATATATTTTATTAAATTTTTTTTTAATATATTGAGATATATATATATATAAATAATTTAAATAAATTTTTTATATAATAACAGATTTCTTTTTACAAAATATTATATACAAATTTATTTTTATCACTATTTTTAATATTTTAATATTTTTTTATTTTTTACTGATCCGGATATC
>PKMM01053011.1:379979-396319 GCA_002933915.1 Eutrema heterophyllum
TTTTTTTTTTTTTTAATCGACATCAATTCTAGATGTATATATTTGCATAGAACTTCCAAATACACATTTGTATTTTCTAATATTTTTAAAAAAAAATATGTGTATAAGTATTCACATATTATATATATAGTATTTATTGAATACTTTTTTTTCTTAAATTTACAATTTTACATAAAATTTAATGTAGTTTAAAACAGTTCTGCTTTTCATGTCCGTGGCAGATGCTTCCTAGCTAATATTATAACTTTTCAACTTTTCCTAACGAATATTAAGTTGGCATTAAGAGTTTAGATGTATGTGTGTGACAGTGTGTGCATGTTAATGTAACCACTTGACGTGTCCCACTTCGATTAATTTTGTAAGTTTGTAGCCTAAAGCCCCTCTGCTTTAAGAAAAGGTAAATTTAGTATTAATTAAAGATTTAATTTGCTCGATTAAGTGTCACTTGGAAGTTGGAACACATGATGGGGCTGTGTGATGAATCATCACACCCCACCATCTTTGGTTGTCTTAAAAAAATGCTAGCTTAGGAGATATCCCATTAAAGGAGATTTGGATTTGAAAAATCAAATGTCTAATTTTGGTTTTTCTTCTTCCGTATTCTGAAATTTAAAGTCTTCTTTTGTGGAGTCTTCCTGATGTGTGGGTTAAGACTAAACTAATCGCATTTTACAAGAATTGTCGTTTATTTTAAAATTCATTAGCATGTTATCATTTTTGAAAATCTTAGTAAAATATAGTATTTTTTTATTGTTTAACCCAAATTTACTTCTGTACAGTACGGCGTGTGCAATAAGAGACGGTACACGATGTAGCAATAAGAGGGTAAAATCGATTTTTCACCCAACGACAAATATTTTTAACACTTTAATTATGTCTATAATTATCCCTTTATTTTAAAGTATTAGTTTATTATAAACCCCATTGGTTGAATTTCGCTGCTAATCAAAATTTGGTGGGCCATTATTTTGATCTTGAAAATCTTATAAGGATAATATAAGCATCATTTCTATTCAAATTGATAGACTTGATAAGGATACCTAAATGGTGCTAGACAAGAGCGTCAAGAGATATACAGCTGGTAGTTCTATTTGTCAAATAATAACACTTTTGCCGGGACATGTTGTATATAAATTGAAAAATAAGAGATTAACTGTAATGTTGAACAAAAGAAAAAAGTTATTCCCATTCGAGATTAATTGTGAATTTCAGGAGATTAACATCACTATTATCAGATTGTCAAACTTTTTGGTTATTGGTTGTCATTTTGATCTATAAACATCACTTCTTCATATTGGAAAATATGTTTAACCCATTATCAGCTTCGATTTATTCTCTTTATAACATGCGGTAAGAAATATTTCTTTCATACTTATATAGGTTTGAATGTAATGTTTTGTTTCACATAATTGTGATTTTTGAAAAATAAAAAAATTTGTGGAATGAAATAATAGAATCATTGAACAAATGTAGTTTAACTTAGTTACAGGATTTAAAGAATAGATTTTTTTTTTCTTTTTTCGTAAGTTATTTTGTGTTGTGGTGGAAGTACATAATGACAGAACATAAATCCCAATTTCAAAATGTGATTAGTAAAAAACGAGTGATTATGAAATCATTTTATCATTCCCTCGTTTGTCTATAAAAACCATAATTTTTACTAATTTGAAAAGCATAGCCAAAGAAAAATTAAATATATAATCCACCTGGATTACATTTCCATTGGTGTGTTTTCACCAGCACCTATAACAAGAAAATATATATATGTGAGAAAGTGGGTGGACATAGGCACTTAATTAGGTTATCTCCACTAATGAAGGATCACACATGTGATTCTATTAGTTCTAGCCTTCTAGGCAAATTATCATAAATCCGATATATGGTCCGATTCGCTACGAAAATTCGGGTATTTAAGTTTGGCGGATCCAAATCCAGATATTAAAAATCACGGATATGTGGATGGATATGGATTCAAGTAATAACTTTGTTCTTCGGCGGATGCTCGATCCAATCCGATTTTAATTATTTTTATTATTACTTACAATAATATTTGTAGTTCCCCAAATAATATGTGGTCCAATTGATATATGATACATATCCGTATATGAAATTAATATATATAAACAATAATTTTTGTCATATCACAACTGTTTATATTTTTATCACGATTTCAATTTTGTGTTTTTAATACATATAAAATTATTATGTATTTTTTGAATTTTCAAAACATTCAAATCAAAACTTATAAATTGTTTGATCATAAATTTTTGCTTAATGCTACTCAAATTTCGGATCGAATCCAGATATCTTCGGATACCCAATTTTTTTTGGCAAGTATCCGATATTTGAGTATCTTTGGTGTTCAAATCCATATAGGGATAATTAAAAATGGATATGGATTCAAATTCAAATTCAAATCATAAAATTCTATGATATTTGATGGGTGCCCATCCCTATTATCTACAGTTTCGTGATTCAAATTTATTGTTAGTAATGAACAAAGAGAAAATTTATTCTTAATTTTTTTCAGTCATAAATATAAAAATTTAAATTTAGAAGGATCATTTTATAAATAAAAAAATATTCAACTCTATAGTAGAGTAAGAAATAACATTCTTCTATGTCCGCCCACTTTCTCACATGTATAACCTTTCTCGTAGCCTCTTTTTTCCTTCTTCACTTGATTAATTATTTTCCAAACCTTGCTCCGCCTGTTAATCTGTCAGGGCCTACTAATCAAAAAATAAAAAGTAAACAAAAATCTCCTATAATCGTTCGATTCATCTTAATACATTACTGATCCTTGAACAATCATCTATCATTAAAAAATAATCTTCTTATATACTTCGAATAGAACGATGGTTAAATCATAGTTTTACCTTATAAACACAATAGTAAATAAATATTCAAACTAAATTTAAATTTAGTTAAACCTTAAACTTGGTGGTCTATAAGTCCGATTAGTGACACAAAGTAATTCTAGTTTTTTGGATGGTAAACAATCGTGGTAAGAGATACCAATAATTCAAAGGCGATAAACAAAACTAAGGGTAAGCGATGGGGTACATTGATTGGGGTTCATTTGCTAAGTACGATTGGTTAGAAAAATTGGAAATTTCTGTAAATTATTTAGCATTTACACTTTAATAAACGTCTTTAATTAAAATAGATATTGTTACTGTCTCAAAATGATAGCGACAAAAAATAAAAGATTTATACAATCAAATTTTTATTCCCCTACTATAAACCAACTTTTTACCACTTTGTTTGTACAGTCTCGTCTCATCACAACGTGGATTTGTAATATAACGCTAGCTAGTAGTTACAACTCTTATCACCATCGTTTAAAATCACCAATCATAGTCAATATACGTACATCTCACGTGCTGATATGGCTTATTATGATGTTGATGGGCTCATATTTTTCAATAAATAAACATCTCGATTATGGTCCAGCAAAATAATTTTTTGTTCGCTCCTTCATTGCAATCTACGATCGTAACTTTTTTTATTTTATCGAATGTTTCCAAAGGGACCATCTATATATGGTCGATTATAACTACTCGAATATCAACAATCTCCAACGATTAATTCCACAGATTAGTTTAACATTTCAAATAATAAAATTCCCACACATCTCGTATTACGACAAATCAACACATGGGGACAATGATTCAGTGTATATACTAGAAAACCTTATGCAATCTGCTAGTTTTCGTCCCCAAAACGACAGAGAAAGGGAAACAAAAAACAAAAAAAGATATGATGAAAACAAGAATGAGAACTCAATGAATATGTCAAGTGGTCACCAAGTAGATCTGGTCCCCCCGCAAGAAAAAAAACCTATGACTTATTTTCAAACTCTTAGATTACATTTTAAAATAGGCCAATCCTTATTTTCCTACCATTGGATAGGCCAATCTTCGTATTTTTTAGTCATAGGATAGGCCAAGATCTATATGCTTCTATGTGTTTCTTTAGTAAATATCCTTACACATCAATTATTAAAGTCTTTGAGTTCCACCAGGAGACGAGGAAGGAACATAATACTCGATGCCCAAAACATTATTAACAAAAGTCAAAAACAAAGTTTCATTGGATCCGCTAAAGAAAAAAGAAAAGAAAAAAAACAGCAGAAAGTTAATTGCATGGACATTTTTATTGCTTTTATTTATTGAGATAATTGCGTTCACCGTCACTTTTTCAAAATAGCTGTTATATTCTAATATTTCCAAAATATGTAAATATAACACTTTATATGTTGAAAAAACCATTTTGCCAATGTTTCTTATTGGGTTATGTATCTTACACGTTGAGACACGTCGTATTGTTGAGGAGAAAAAATGGAAAAATCGCGCGTATACAGTACCAAAAATGTTAGGTTTACACAAGTTTTCAGAAAGTGTTAGAATTATAAGTAAAATTTTTAAAAATGACCGTACATACAAGAACTCCCTATTTATTTTCAACAATAAATCTTTGATATATAACATGATTACAATCAACTATACCTAAACAAACGATAAAATAATGAGTGCTTTATTCTTTGGCACACTTTCTTGAGTTTGGATTACAAATTACACATTTTTGAGTTTATATTCACTTTTGTTACTTTTTGCCACCTGAAATACCACAAATGCCCCTAAAGTAATTGGTTTTAATTATTCTTCTCTCACACTCCATATATTTTGTTTGTTTATTTTCTTCTCATACAAAAATAATCTAACAGTTATTTTTGTATTATAAACTATATTTTTTTCTATAATTTGATACTCATTTCACAATATTTTAGTTACATGTGGTTCATAGTTTAGAAAGAAAGAAAATCACCGCCATGCGCATATAGAACATGTGTGCGCTGCTAAATGGATATGCATGCATATCCATACGCATATAGAACATGTGTTCACTACTAAAGGGATATGCATGTCTTTCTCGCGCATATGGAACATGTGTTTGCTGGTAAATGGATACGCATGCCTCTCTTAGGAATATGGAACATGTGTTTGCTGGTAAATAGATATGCATACTTTTCTCACGTATTTTGTCGAACACTTTGAAACCTCATTGTTTGATGATTGACCAATCTGAGAATTATACTGTTTTTTTTTTAAAATTTCATGTGGATTTTAGAGTGAAATTGTCGGAGGAGAGAAAAAGAGAAAGATTGATGAGATGAAAAAGAAAGTGGAGAATAAGGGAGAGTTTGAAGAGAAAGTGGAGAAGAATAAGAGAAAGAGAAAAATTAATGGAGCTTTTGCATGTAAAATTACTTATTTGAAGTTTTTAAATTTTTTTAGCACTTTTTAAACTTATTTAAGAAAGTAACATTTATTTCACTATTCATGACAATTTCATCCTTGTATAGTACGGCGTGTACGCATGTGGACGGTACACGGATATACAGAGGGAGGAGTATTTTCGTCATTTACATGTTAAAAACCAAAAAAAAAAGTGTTAACTTTGTAAAAAAATTTTAAATAAATGACAATATGTGCAATTATGTCAAAATTAATTGGTAAAGAGATATAAAGGTCAAAACACACAAAAAAAAAATAGAGAGAAAATGTGACTAATTTCAAAAGTGTCTGTGTTTGATATTGGAGTTTGAGAAAGTGTATATAAAAGTAATTATCTCTAAAATAATCTATCCATACATAAGTTAACTGTACACGTAAAATTTTTTAGGTCTTCTCTATACGGGGTACACATGACATGTATATTGCCAATCGTGGAGCGTATGGTTAGGAATCAACTCTCATCTTCATCCAATATATATATCTATATATATATATTAAAATTATCTATGTTTTTAATTATCCCTTTTCCATTTTAAAAAGTAGAAAAAAAAACCTTAGGTATGTTTTTAATTATCTTTTTCTATTTTAAGTTTCGATCCTTAGGCTTACAAAACTAGGAAATTATCTATGTTTTTAATTATCCCTTTACAAAACTAGGAAAGCATAGAAAACTAAAGTTATGTATGTTTTTTATTATCTTTTTCTATTTTAAGTTTCGATCCTTTGTGATTTTAGTTTTTTTTTTCTGTGTTGTAATTTTAGTTTTCTATGCTTCCCTTTTTTGGGCATAGTCTCCGAAGAAATCTTGTTTTTCGTCGGCTTAGTCTCCGGGGAAGTTATGTCTTCCGCCGGTTATCCTTCCAATGTTTATATTAAAAATTCTAGATGACCAAAAAAAAAAAAAAGTTTACAAAATTAGGAGTATATAAATATTAATCGATCTATTGTTTTTTTAAGGATTAATCGATCTATTGTAAGATGATAATCTATACATATGTTACCGAAAATTACAAGTTTCGATAACGTGAGCAAAATCGAAGTTGGACAACACTAGAATAAAAAGTAAACCCGAGATAACTCTGCAGATTAAGATACCCAAGACGAATTCTCTGATCATGTTCTTCATTAAACAGAGATCTCTAATGAATTTCAAAAGGAAATCAAAGCATCTTCAACACACGTTTTTAAAATTTATAATAACATGTCATGTTACCATATGAATGCCAAAATCGATTCGACTAGGGATTTATTGTAAGTGATTATTGGTGTGAGAAGAGATTAGAAGAAGATAGATACATACGGAAACAACCAAGGAAAGCGAATAATGCAGATTCGCGTGGAAACAATAATTAAAAGGGTAACAAGATGGGACATTTCTCCAGCCCCTAACAAAGACTTTAGTTTATAAGGGTTTACACAATTATTACTTTTGTACAAAGAAAAGCCTTAATCAAATCTGAAACCACCCACAATTAGCTTTTGATTGAGTTAGTAAGATTCGCAGATCTCTAAGCACTCTATATATACTTTATATCGTAACATCCCCACCTTCGATCCGGTATGTTTCCGTTTTCTAATTCCCGCTTTAAGTTGATTTAATTATCTTTCCGGAATATTCCAGCAGTGATTTTATTTTTATTTCTTTTGCAACTAAGATATTTCTCTTTCTTTTTTAAGATAAGTTCAATTTTTTTTTTCCGAGAAATATCCTCTTTATAAATATTTGTCTCTCCTCTCATTCATTCTTTTTATAAAACTCTAAACACAAACTCAGTTCTCCTGTCTCTCTCACGGTCGCTTCTCTCTCTTTCCTCGTCGTCGCTCTCTCTCTCCTCGTCGCGATGACCACGCCGCCACCTCCTCCACCTTCGTCGAGCTCCTCTTCCTCTGATTCCAACGATGAGCCTTCTCATTTCCACTCCCTTCCATCGCCTCTTCATATGCCAAGGTGAGGACTAATTGCCCCTCACTTTTATACAAATCTCATTTTATTGTTTTTGATCAAGTCTTCTTTTAAACCAAACTTTCCACTAAGCAAGCTACTTGATTTGTCTAGTATTCTATGTTGATTGCAAATCTGACTATAGTACTTATAATACACCATATTATATATATATATATATATTATTATATTTGTTCTAGTGTTTTGTGATTGATGATTGTTGTTGCTTGCTTCACAAGGACTGTTGAATATGGACTAGTGATTAATGAACTCTAATAACCTGTTACAATTTGGTTGAGTTATACTATAGAATTGTTAGATGTTCGTCATAGGCAATCCATATGGTACGGATATTGTTTGTTGGGGTTGAGGGGTGCTTATAGGGGCCATCAGTTGTCACCGCCGTGCGGGTTTTGGCGAGCCCCCGTTGTTATTGAGATCAGCCAACACGCATCTCTTTAAGGTATGTAAGAGGCGGGGTTGAAGGTGGCAAGTCGGGTTCTCTTACTCCTTCGGGAAGATGGGACAGGCTACCACATTGTTTCTTGTCGTGGAGCAGTTGGCTCGTTGTTACCGTTTGCGGTGTTATGGTGGAGCAATGGGTTTGTTGTGATACGTCGTGGATCAATTGATATTATGTGGATCCTATTTCTCTGTGCTTGTTTTAGGATTAGACTTTCATTAATGGCAACACGGTATTTGTCTGGAAGTGATTAGTGAGTCTCCACCAGGCTCATCCTCACTGAATAATTCAATTACTCACCCTCCTCTTCCTTTTGTGCGGTACAGGTTAGCGAGAATCGGTTATGTATAATATTGTTGTGTGACATGGGCGTTTTCCTGGCGATCATGTGTGCTCACCAAGGGTCCAAACCGGGCGACTTACCGAAAGGGGTTAGTCCGCTAACCTAACATGCCCGAGTTCCCTGGTTTCTTCGGAGGCCTGGGATAGGGGTGCTACAACTTGGTATCAGAGCCGAGGATTAGATCCCTTCGGCTCCGTTCTGGAGGGGTCGCGCCCGTGTTTTCGTCGTGTTTGCGAAATTGTTTTCTTGAAAAAATTTCAAAACGTTTTCAAACCCAACACAACAACAATATATAGACGTTCGATATGATAGTTCTTCTTATCTCTTTTCTTTTCTTTAACCTAAGGCCCAGGTTCAGGACGCGAGAAACCGCACGGAAGAGGGTTATGCCCTTGACCATGTGGTAGTTTAAGTCCCGCCCTTGGAGATGCAACAAAGTTGCCGCTAGGCGAGATTGGTCAGCCGGGTGTGGTCCGGACGTTACTAGAATGGTTGTTCTGAAACCACCACGCCGTGAAAGCCAGTCCCGACTAGGTAATCTTTGGTTTTATAGCAGTCATTCAATATGTCTGATTGGGTTTCGGCTCAGTCTACGCAGCTAGTGGTTTTCAAAGGGCAGGCATCGCAAGAGTCCCCATAGTTCATCAGGATGTGGGAAGCCAGGTGAGTTCGATCTCGCAGTAGCGAGGAACCTAACCGTGCCATCCTAGGAGAACTGTTTTCATAGGAGTAGAACTTGCTTATTTTTAACTCATATTGCATTTAGGATTTTTTCTGAAAATTTGTTTTAGCTTATCTTTTCGAAAAAATGTTCTACTCCTCCTTTCTACGTTAATAAAAAGTGCTTTGCTTTTTAACTTAAACTTGATTTTTGGCAACGCTCTTATAAACTCTATCTCTTCCACGTTTCTGTCTACCATCTACTCTACGTTCCTACCCTTAACCTCCATCTGATACGGCGACTTGACCTTGGTGTTTCAACTTCAACATTTCGACTCCGGTGATAGCATTTTCGGTCATGGAGCTTCTCGCTTTGGGGTTCGACTCATTTCTGAACTTCCTTCTCTTATTTCGATTTTTAGCCTTTCATTTCTTTCCACAATCTTCTCCCTAGGATTCGGGGACGAATCATCTGCAAGGAGGGGAGATTGTAACATCCCGACCTTCGGTCCGGTATGTTTTTGTTTTCTAATTCTCGGTTTAAGTTGATTTAATTACCCTTCCGGAATATTCCAGCAAATATTTCCTTTTTATTTCTTTTGCAACTAAGATATTTCTTTTTCCTTTTTAGATAAGTTCAAATCTTTTTTTTTTTTTTCTTTTTCTTTTCGGGAAATATTCTCTCTATAAATACTTGTCTCTCCTCTCATTCATTCTTTTTAGAAAACCCTAAACACAAACTCACCTATCTTCTCTCTCTCACGACCGCTTCTCTCTCTCTCTCTCCTCGCCGTCGCTCTCTCTCTCCTCGTCGCGATGACCACGCCGTCACCTCCTCCTCCTTCGTCGAGCTCCTCTTCCTCTGATTCCAACGATGAGCCTTCTCCTTTCCACTCTCTTCCATCGCCTCCTCATATGCCAAGGTGAGGACTAGTTGCCCCTCACTTTTATACAAATCTTGTTTTATTGTTTTTGATCAAGTCTTCTTTTAAACCAAGCTTTCCACTAAGCAAGCTACTTTATTTGTTTAATGTTCTCTGTTGATTGCAAATCTGACTATAGTACTTATAATACACCATATATTATATATATATATATATTATTAGATATGTTCTAGGGTTTTGTGATGGATGATTGTTGTTGCTTGCTTCACAAGGACTATACCTAGTGATTAATGAACCCTAACAACCTGTTGAATTGATTGATGTTGTTGAGATCCCTTTGTTACAACTTGGTTGAGCTATACTATAGAATTGTTAGGTGTCCGTCATAGGCTATCGCTATGGTGCATATATTGTTTGCTGGGGCTGAGGGGTGCTTATAGGGGGCCATCAGTTCTCACCGTCGTGCGGGTTTTGGCGAGCCCCCGTTGTTATTAAGATCAGCCAACACGCATCTCTTTAAGGTATGTAAGAGGCGGTGTTGAAGGTGGCAAGTCGGGTTCTCTTACTCCTTCGGGAAGATGGGACAGGCTACCACACTGTATATTGTCGTGGAGCAGTTGGCTTGTTGTTACCGTTCACAGTGTTATGGTGGAGCAATGGGCTTGTTGTGATATGTCGTGGATCAATTGATATTGTGTGGATCCTATTTCTCTGTGCTTGTTTTAGGATTAGACTTTCATTAATAGTAACGCGATATTTGTCTGGAAGTGATTAGTGAGTCTCCACAAGGCTCATCCTCACTGAATAATCCAATTACTCACCCCTCATCTTCCCTTTGTTACAGTTAGCGAGGATCGATTATGTCTAATATTGTTGTGTGATCTGGACATTTTCGTGGCGATTTTGTGTGTTCACCAAGGGTCCAAACCGGGCAACTTACCGAAAGGGGTTAGTCCGCCAATCTAATATGTTCGAGTTTTCCGGTTTCTTCGGAGGCCCGAGATAAAAATGTTACATATATTACATATATAAGGAGTATATAAGTGTTTGTTTGTGTGTGTGTGTCTTGACGTCAATTACGCAAACATACTCGTGAAACAAGGATTCGTCATTTGGCACGTAATTTGTGGGGAACATGTTAACATCTGAAACTTTAATTTGGTCGTTCCTCTTTTCTTTTCCGTAACAAACACGACTTTTAATTGACCTAGTAGTGTTCACATTACTTATCTTTGTCTTCAGATGCTTTTTCTTCTTTTCAAAAGCCATTTAACTTATTCAGCGATTAAACTCAACATTCGTTCAAATCTAGTTTCAAAATTGTGATACATGTTTGACTCGAAATTATTGGTATTAGAGTTGAATTTGTTTATTATAACTTAATTAAAAGTTTTATGCGGTAATTAGTTTGAGAAAAAAAATCATGATATGATTAAAATAAAAGATCTCTAACATGAGTGCTTTTTATTTTATTTAAATTTAAATGATCAATAATATTGGAATTAAATACACACAAAATTAGTAAGCTTCGGTTAAAATTTTATCCAGTTTAATTGACAAGAAAATTAATCTGAAATTTGGTTAATGATCACTGATTAATTTTTTTAAAACTACATAAATAAAATAGAATTAAACTCACAACTCAATTTTGAATGCAAGCTAAACCATGATTATTAACAAATTTTGCATTGACATAATTTTTCCTCAGAACTTGAAACTGAAAGTGTGGCACATGTGAACATTTTTTTTCCTATATAGTCATAATTAAAGAGAGCGTCACTAGATGTAAGAAAATAATTGTAATAATATCCCATAACTCTTTTAAGTTATTTGACTTTGATTAACATTGAGATCGTATCTGAATATAGAGAGAGATACGCACGATAATGCAACGGGGGGCACGTGGGCCACGCAGAAGTGAGATGAGGGACGCTTTTGTTCCTTTTTATTTTCACATCTTGGCTCTAGATTCTCATGTTTCTTTCTCACACATAGTCAGATCAGATCAGATAACATCCCACATTATATGTTATTGCTGTTTTTTTTGTTAGGGTTCTTGTATGTACTGACACTTAATTAAAACAAAGTTGTCTATTAATGTTTTACAAAAATTGGAAGAATAAGTAACATTTATGTATTGTTTATGCGTTGATTTCTCAATCGTATCATTGTACAATATTGCGCGAATCAACGGTGTACAGTCCATAAACTAATAACAAGCGGGAGCAAAATTGTCTTTTCAACATAGAAATTGTTACTTATTTTTTTCAAAATTTGGAAAATATTAGATCTCAAATTATATTTTAATTAAGTGATACTTGATGCAAATGCTCTCTTTTTTTTCCAATCAAGTTATGTTTTTGATGACAATATTTGTTTGCATCTACTCCTTTTTGACACTACTGATTACTTTCCGTGTGTCGACATCTTTTTACTTTGTGATATATTTTTCGGTGAAACTGTTAACCAAAACACTCTCTTTAAACAAAGTAACTTTCGTCCCCAAAATTTTGAATATTAGTTTCTAGATATTCTGAAAAATATACTGTAGTCAGATTACCAAAAAAAGAAAACAAAAAAAAACTGAAAACAAAATTACCAAATTCACTGTGGTGATTGTAAACACCGTAGACGCTTACAACATTAATAAGTTTGTGCGGATTAGTCTTAATTAATGCCATGTGAGACGTTAAATATAAACAAACAATCTTTAGTTTTTTTTTTTTTGATAAATCTTGGAAGTTTTGGATTTTTGGCCATAATCTCTTTTAGAGTCTAGGGTTAGCCATTAATATTACCACATTTAAAACGTAAATTATCCTATGAAGTTGAACTAGTGACTTTAGAAACAACTGTTAGATAAAACACGAAAATGATCGAATTTAAGTCCATAAACAATGAGTTCAAAATATCCATAAAACGATTACACAACGGGTTTTGCAAAAACTATGAAAACTACTACAAACCTGTTCTTTCCTTCGCCAATCACTAAGGTTCAACAAGTGCATGAACTGATCAACCACGAAGAGTCATGAACATACAACTTACTCAGTGAGTTATGATTATCTCCCATATCTTCTAAGTATTTCTTAATTTCTCTCACATTTATTTTCTCTCTCTTTCTTTCATAATATCTCTAATGGTTTCCCTCATTTTTTTTCTAAAAATGAAATAAACTTAAAATGAAGTTAAGTTTTTCTCTAATGGTTTTCCTCATTTTTTCCTTAAAAAAATAGTATTATAAGTATATTATATTCTTACTTTATTGTTAATTTCTTATAACACCATTTAATTTCTAAGTTTACAAATTATACCCAATTATTTTAAAAATTATAAGATTTAAAATTAGAAAATTATTTATATTAAGACGTTTATTATATAAAGAAAATTACATAAAATGACATAGAAAAAGTATATCCGTTATGTCATTGTATTTTTGTTTTATATATAAATATTGCATTTTAGTGTTTTTACCTCTGAAGCTAATTAATATTTATTTATAATTATGTTTTTTAAAAACATAATATTGTATTTGATATTAAATAAAAAACTTAAAAACTTTGTTTAGATAAACAAAGCTAAAAAGTTATATAGATCATTTTGCGAATAAACAAAGCTAAAAAGTAAAATGAATGGATGAATAGTATTTTCTCAAATCTGATGTGATACTGTTTATAACTCATTTTTTCTCTCATTTTTTTTTTATGTTTTCCCTCTGAATGAGGGACCATTGGAAACGGTCTCATTCTTTACTTTTGTTTATCTAATTCTATCTTACGTTATTCGTCTATTTGTTCAAAATTTAGCGTTTTAGAATTAAGGTTTGAATTTTGTGATATGGTTTTTAGGATTTTTGTGTAAGTATTTATATTTCGCGATTTATGAGTTATGTACAAAATAGAATTAAAACTTTTCAGTAATAATATAAATGAATAGTATTTTCACATAAAAAACACGTAAAAGTTTTTTCAAAACTTTGAAAAGTTCCAAAAATTTGTGGAAATTTTAAAACACGTTATAAATTATGGTATATTACTTGAATCATTTATTATATTTTAAAATCATTTCTGGTTACTTCTGATTGTGAAACTTGTTTGAAAACTTTTGAAAGTATTCGATAAACAGAAAAATGTGATAACATCTAGCTGTACAGATACACTTCATGTGGCTCGTTTTGCGCGAAGATTGAATTTCAATGCCATCTCTCGATTTACATAAGCTCTAGAAAATTAGTACCTCACGCGCCCACTACTCTGCCCTAAACTTTTTGAAAGGTCTGTAAAAAATTAACTCCGCCCTGTACGGTTTTAAACGGAAGCTTTGCGTATTCTCATTTATTTTAAATTTTATTCGCATGTTAGTATTTTTGAAAATTTTGTTAAAATGTAGTACTTTTCTACTGTTTATGACAAATTTACTCTATGTACAGTACGGTGTGTACGTTCATGTACGGTACACGTAAGTTCGTGTACGGTACACGATGTAGACTCAAAGAGGTATAATCGTCATTTCACACGAAAAAGTGACAATTTTTTTTAGCACTTTTAAAAAGTGACAACAAACTAATAAAACTTAAAATAAATGTCATCATGCGCAAATATCTCGTTTTAAATTGCAGTAACAGTAACAAGGAAAAAAAATTGGAAGATATAATAAAGACATATTTAAACCCACCGTCACTTTATCAAAGTTTCCTTTCGATTTTGTCACTTATTTTTTTTTGTCTTCTTGTGTGTAAAAAGACGATTTTGCCCATGCTTCTAATTCGTCTGTATATTATACACATTTGATTTTGAGCAGTACTGTATGGAGCAAGACCAGAAAGTCAACATGTAAACATTAAATTAAGTGTTAGTTTTCAAAATAAATTAAGAAATTGTTAAAATTTGTATAGTTTTAAAAAACTGACTATCCAGCAAAGATCCCCTATAATAAATGTATTATGAATAGGGGAGGAGATAAGGTTTTTCCCATTGCTATATAGGTATCACGGTACTCTCTTGATTATCGTCACGATTTGTCCATTGTATTTTGTAGATTAATAATTAACTTTTTAGTCTACAATACATCTTTTATATATTAATTAACAAGATTAAGATTCACGATATGCAAGTAAAAATAAAATTATGATTTATATAGTTAGATTCTAGATTAAAATCCGCGTTTAATTATATATATATATAGTAAACTATTGACCACAAATATTCGATTAGATCTATAAATATTTTTAATACCCAGACTTCTTACATTTAAATTGAAAACGTAAAGAAAAACTAGTGCATTTTTTCGGCTTTGGTATTGGATCGTCTTTAGTCCACCACACCATACACAACCTAAATGTGGAAAACCCCGCCATCTAAAGCATTTGAACATATAATCGATCGTCTAAATTAGTCTTGGGCATTCGGGTATGCGGTTCGGGTCTTTCGGGTAGGCATGTATTCGACCCATATTGGACCCGACAAAATTTCGGTTCGGTTTGGGTCTTGTCGGGTCCAGGATTTCAAATTAGAACCGATATAGAACAAAAAAAAAATTCGGGTTCGGTTCGGATCGGGTTTTTATCCGAAACCCGAATTAGTGTACATAAAAAAAAACAGAATTAGTGTACATGAAAAACCCTAGCCACGAGAGAGAGAAAAGAGAGAAAGAAAGAGCATAAATTCCGATATCCGTTCGCCCTCCGGCGTCCGGCGCTCGTCGTTGGTGTCGCGTAGGGGCATGTAGATTTGCTTAGTTCAAGTCGTCTTCATCTCCAAGAACTTGATGTGCAACGCGAATGAGGAATCTCGGCCTTCGCTTCTCCGACGGCGATGAGGTGTGGATGATCGCGCGACGAGGTGGAGCTATGGCGGAAGTTGCAGTGGAGGATTACCGATGCGATCATGATCAAGTCGGAGAATACCGATGCGATCGAGATCCAGATCTGGACTTGCTCGAGGACGGCGAAGAGGATCTCGGAGGCGATCAAGTCGATCGGAGATAACCACATGTCATGCGTCTGTAAACCGGTTCCAATCCCCGGTTCGGGTTGGTTAAAAAAAAAATTGAAAAACATAAGAGATGTGTTTCGGGTCTTTCGGGTACCCGAACGGGTCTCGGGTAGAACCCGAACCGAAACCTGAATCAAATCTGAAGAGGAACCATTCGAGTTATATTGAAGAACCGAACCGTGTTTTCGGGTCGGTTCAGTTCGGGTCCCCTCGGGTCGGGTTTTATGCCCCAGGCTAGTCTAAATGATTCTAACCTAATCGTTCTAGAAGAAAATCAAGTACATCTTTGTATTCATATTCCGTATAATAATAGAGAGCACTAGAAATATTATCGGTAAGGGTGTGGAAAGTACTACTACTGTGTTAGGTTGTTGTAAATTTGAGAAAACCTGAACAAAAATAAAAGATCTGTTAATTAGAATCACATAAAAGAAAAAGTAGGTGGAAACATATGATTTTACTCGAAGAGAACAAGTAGAAATTACAACACATGAAAAGTCTAGCCGAACTCGAAAAATTCCTAAAACTGAAATAAAATAAGGAGACAAATGAAAATCAAAGTAGGTCCCATTATCCATGTCGTCTTGGTTCGTGTGTTCCTCAAACTCCCACTTTCACTGTTCTTTTAACTTCTTTTTCTTTCTTCTCAAAGTTAAAAAAAAAAAAAAAAAAACAATTTCATATCTTTCACACACACTTGCAGTCTTGTACAGTGTCTCCCATGTTACTGTACAAAGTCCACACATCTCAGTTTC
>PKMM01053011.1:396402-432931 GCA_002933915.1 Eutrema heterophyllum
ATATATATGCCTTCACAGCTCATCCACCTCCTCTTATTATAAACCTTATTCTCCATCTCTCTCTCTCTTTCTCTCTAAAACATATTTAATGGAGGAGCTTGATTTTCGCTCAAATACATCTACTTCTCGTCTAAAGCTATTTGGATTCAGCGTCGAAGGAGAAGAAGATTTCTCCGATCAATCGGTCAAAACTAACCAATCATCCGTATCGCCGGAGTCTGGCAAGTTCCCGGCGGGATCATCCGGAAGAAGTGGCGGTGGTACTGTACGAAGCAGAGGCGGAGGAGAACGTAAGTACGAGTGTCAGTACTGCTGCAGGGAGTTTGGTAACTCGCAGGCTTTGGGCGGTCATCAAAACGCTCACAAGAAAGAGCGTCAGCAACTCAAACGCGCTCAGCTTCAAGCTACACGAAACGCTGCCGCTGGATCATCAGCGTCTCCGTTTTTACGGAATCCGATAGTCTCCGCCTTTGCTCCTCCGCCTCACCTCCTATCATCCTCCGTTTCTCCGCCGCCGGTGGGAGGAGGTCCGTGGATGTATCTTCCACGTGTCTCTTCGTCTCAGCTACACGTGTCGCATGGATGCGTGATTCAGGATGGTGCGGGGGGTGGGAGTGCTGGGTTCTCGTATGATTCTGGATTCGGGATTAATGGGCGTCAGATGAGACACGTTCAAGCCCATGGGCCGAAACCATCTGTGAATGGGTTTTCAAGAGAAGCGGGACCCACTTTTGATGATGGCTTAGGGTTGGATTTGCATCTCAGTCTTGCGCCAGCTGGTCATTGACGTTGTTTTTTTTTTTTAATTTATTTATGCCCCTGCAAGTATAGCAGGAGGTTAGCTCTTGTATATTTTTTTTCCTACATTTTAATTAATTTTATTTATTTTTAGTGATTTTAAATTCCAGTAATTGTTTGTATAGAAAAAATATCTAAGACTCCAATTCTGTTTATACTCACACAAAAAGTACGTCTCAAAATGCTTAATCAATACATGAACGAAATTTCCAGAATGTAATATTTGTTGAGACTCCAAATAATATAAATAAACTCAAATTAAGCAATAAAACATAAGTTGTCAGGTATACGGTAATAGACATAGATTCTCTGATCTAACTGAAAGTAAAAAAAGCTTTTTTGGTCTAAGTTGATGTTAAATCAAACATTATTGTAGAACAAAAATATGATTAATGACTGCGGAATAAAATAATTCTAGAAGAAAATATATCTTGAATGAAATATCAAAAGTACTAAAAAGACACAAAACAAAAATACTAAACGAAAATTTCTGAAAACATAATTATAAAATCGTGGAATATTAAAACTTATTCTATATTTGCTACTAAATTTGCGGTATGGAAGATGGTTAAAAAAAAAAGAAGGTGATTTCATAGAATGTTTAATCAGTAAATATAAACTTACAACGTATAGAATTAAAATAATTATTCCACTATTCAGATCCATTAGAACTTAATCTTTTCAAACCCTTTTTATCCACCATATATTATGTATACTGTAGTGGCCAATAGAATTTCAAAGGTGAGTATGAAAACTATTAAAAAAAACTTTTCTTACAAGTTTGCTGCAAAACTGAACTTAAAATTAGTCAAAAGGGGCACATTCAGCCTTTTTGGTGTGCGTTTGAAATTGATACGGCTCCAAAGTTGATTCTGAAGTCTATGCACAATCTATTTTATATTCGGTATTGATCTTAGACAAACATATCATTATCAATCATGTTATTATTGGCGTCTTTAATTTCAAATTTTTACATTTTAATTTCATGGTGTGTATATAAAATGTTTCTTCATATTTCAAAATATTGCTAGGCCTTTGTTTAACAACAATGAAAGTAAGAAGTTATATTTTCTAGAATATTGTAGATATGGTGCATGGTCTTGTTAGTCGATTACCCACTAATCTAACACAATTTGGTTAGAATTAAGCTTTTTCATATCTGGGGATTGTAGGACCACCGAATCTTTTGTTCAATTATGGGCATTAATTAGATGGGATATGATTCAATTCCAACTTATCAAAGTCAATTCATTTATATTCTTAAGTTTATTCTCTTTGCGACCATACATGTACACACTAGCAACGGCTATATATAAAAGAGATGAAAAGTTTATAATTGTATATTATTTTTTGGCAAATAATAGTCTATGAAAACCCTTTATGAATATTATATGCGAATCAAAGTATATTAAACTTGTACATACCATAAGTTTTTTTTTTTGTTGGGCAAAGTGCATACCATAAGGTGTATGTTTATATGTGCATGCATAAAACATAAACGGGCCGGAAAATACCGATTTGTTAAATGATTGTGTGACTAGAGGTGACGATGATACGTTTGTGCGACTTTAAGTAGTACTTAAGCTCCCATAAGTCATATATTAAAGGCTATGATACAAGCACTTATGTAATGGAGGAATCTTACACTATGCTAACATCTAGAGAATAATAAAAAAAAAAAACCTGTAATTTTTATATGAATGTGGATGTGTATTACCAAAAGAAGAACACTTGTTTAATTACAAAATAGTTTGGAACATTTAGAAAATATTATATGTCCACAATAGGGAGAATCCCCGGGTACCGGGATTTGGGAAAATCAAATTATTCTAATCTACAATATGCTATATATATAAATATGTAGGGGGGTTGGCCAGCGCATTTCGTGTTTAAAACATGAAATGGAATCCTAGTCACCATGACCCTATATATCATATATGCGTAACACAAAGTATCATTGTTTTTAGAATATTAATAATGCAATAGGCACATATATCGTGTATATATGTAATATGTTATGGGTGATGGGAATTGGGGCAGCTGAGCAGTAAACAAAAGTTTATAAAGTACTTTTCAACATTGATTGGTTTGGTACCAGAACATTCCACGTAAGACACTTTTCTACCAGTTGGGGGAATTGGCGTTTCCATAGTTGCTAAAGAGCTTCTCTGAGTCTCTTACTATCACAAAACATATTTTCTTTTTTATATATAACTAGGGGATAATCTGGGTTTTACCATCCGACTAATTTCTCCAGAGAGTGAGTGTAACCGTCGAGTACTCTATTCATAGAGTTTTTAATGAATTTAAAATATGACACCATTTCGACTAGCCAAATAAAAATGGTTAGATAATTTCACATTTACGGAAAATCGATCTCCGACCTAGACCTACATGGCAATTCCTCCGCAAATAGAAATGATGAGCCCACTATCACTTAGTTAACATGTTGTATGAAATTTTAGTCGTTGTTGCGCTTAAAAGCACGATTCCACAATTTTTTTTTTTTTATCAAAAACACAATTCTACCGGTTTGGGCAAATTTTCTCATTTTCCTATAAAACAAAAGAAACAAACAACTCCGCAAATTTTCGAATTTTTTTTTGTCAAAAGCTTTTGGTCAGCTTTCCAGAAGCCACTTGGTCCTCTCATATTTGACTGAGTCCGCTAGTTCACGTGCAATGAATACAAAACCCAAATAACTCTTTGCCAATGATATACTAATGTTTATGAATCTATCGTATAAATCTAGGGAGTAGAATTACTAGAACGTGTACGTATATATACATGTGCGTAGCTGTAAAAAGTACCCTTTTAGAGGGGAAACCTTTGTTCAGTGTCCCAAAACGTGCTCTTTTGATGCATCATGTGTCCTCTTTAAGGAATCATCAAAGTCCCCATCACACCATCAATCATACAATGTATATACCCTAATCTAAAAGACACCCACTAAGTTATAATATAACTCTCGAGGGTGCGTCTTATTTTTGCTTTTGCTTTACCACTCTGACTACAAAACACTATACATTGCATATACTCTCGTCTCAGTACAATATCAAACCTCAACAGTCCCCAGTCCCCACTGAACACAAAAACTAAAGTAAAGGAGATCAATGATTTCTACTCAATTCTACGCTTAGGCTGCAGTAGTCTAGACTTCAAAACTAGCGACACCAAAATTTTGAATAACATGTGTAAAATATATTACACATACACATATGAAAGTAAGTATAGCCTTTGGTATAGTCTTCATCACACTTGGGGTCCGATTGTATCGAAGTTCTGCGTTTACCAAATAAAAAGTTTGTCCACATTAGAACAAAAAACATAGCATATATTGTAATGTATTTTTGTCATGCATCTTCTAAAAATTATAAAACAGCAGACACGTAAACAGTTTTTTTCTTTCACTTGTATTTTTTGGTATTGTTTTGTAATATATATAAGATGTTTGATACAAAAAAACACTAAAACTTATGTCTTAACTCAATAAGTTAACACATAAAGGTCAAAATAAGCAAACAAACAAAAAATAGTAGCTGAATAACCATTATAGCCATATGCTAATAAGCTTTTTTCCTTTTTTCTGTTGATGGTGGATTATCGGAAGAGAGCGCCATGCCGTTTGTGTGGGTACATGGTCTTTAACATATGCAACATAATAATGGGTGTACGAAATGACAAATGGATAGAACCTTTCAACAAGAGTTAAGATAGTGATTTCTTAACTCTTTCGAAATAAAGTAAATTCCATATATATATATATATATATATATATATATATTATGGATGTGTAACATCCCGATTTTGGTTTATGCGAAGAGGCTTATAAGAATTGATTTGGTTATCTATGTCATCAAAATATACTTATATTTTAATTTCGGTCACTTGTCCAGAGAGAACTCTAGAGTTAAGCGTGCTTGAACTTGAGAAATTTAAGGATGGATGACCTATCAGGAAGTGATTCGCGGTACCGTGTGAGTGAAGACAAAACACGGAGAAAGATCACGTGGTGATTGTAGGATCAGTAAACAAGTCTTACGAGTCTCCCGGACTAGCGCACCGGCCGCCGGACGAGGGTGGAGCCCACGGACCGAGAAATGGCGTGGGGCCCACGAATGGTGGCGATCGAGGCGTTACAACTTGGACACGGTACAAATATCTGATTTTATATTTTTAATTAAATACTTTTTCAGATTCACGATATATACTGTTGACGTGAAATGTGGAAAGAGAAGAAAGATGCTGTGGGTGTTTGTCGAAGCCTAGTTGGTTCCCGGTAAGTCTAAAACTTGTATGTCCGAAGAAAGTTCCTTTCTCTAAACCTTTTGTAATGTAGTTGCAATTATGATGTTGTTGGAGGAATTTCATATAGGATAAGAATAAAGTACTAGATCTTGTCGGGATAATCTTTTTCCCCTTTTATTAAAGATTCTCGTTAGTTAGAAAATTTGATTAACAAATGAGGAAGTTACTTTTACTATGTATTAGTAGATTAGTCGTGGGTTTCGAATCTTTTAGTTTATGTTTTAGTGTCTTTGATTCTTTATCATAGGACGTGGTATCCGGGGAATACTTGTTTTTCTCCGGCTTTATTTAATGATATATATGTTTTTTTTTCTCCGGCTTCGCTTCTCTCGTTTGAGTTTTTGCTTCACTCGTTTGGGCGTTTGTTTTTGTTCTGGTAAGATTCTATAACTTTCAATAAAAATTTAGATAACAAAAAAAAAAGATAGAAATCTACAAAAATGAGCTTTCATTCGTTCCATTTAAGCGCTTGACGTTTTTTTTTTTTTTTGGTAAACCATGATGTTCGGGGCTATAGGCTCCTAGTCACTCCAAACCCATAACAAGCGGATAGATAATACTCAGCATGGGCATAAAAACCGGATCCGCGAGACCCGACCTGAACAAACCAAAAAATCGGGTTCGGGTCGGCTTCGTTTTGTATGCAAAACCCGATCGGTTCTAATTATATATAAATGCTTCGGTTCTCGATTCGTGTATACCCGAAAAACTGCACACTGCATAATTGCATATATTACATAGTTACATACACATTCAATCCCTATACTAAAAAAACGATTTCACTTCTCCTTTCTAATTTTTTTTTCTTAGTCGACTAATAAAACCCAAATTGGGAAAACTGGAACCCTAATTGATTTCATTCACAGTTCAGGTTCTCCTCATTCTTTGTCGTCGAGAGTTCTATCTCAGTTAAGTGACCCATTCTCAAATCTCAACTCAGTTCTCAACCTCCTTTCTCGAGCAATTTATGTCTTGATTTTGGTTTTGTGTATGATTTCCCGAGCAATTGAAAGTCTTGAGAAATCTCTGTCTTGAGGATGGAGTTATCTCTGTCTTCAGCAATCTCTGTCTTCACTCTTGAGGATTGATTTTGGTTTTGTGTTTGCTTCTGGATTTACGTTTTCGATTGATTTTTTGAAATTTCAATTTTATCAAAAGTTGAGGAGATTATGCTACATCTGGTTTTATATTTTTTGATTCATTACTCTGGTTTGCATGAGGTAAGAGCATTAAACTTGTTGCGGATTAATTGGGATAGTTACAAATTTTCAATGGTGTGTAACTTTGTATTGTTTCATATATCTCTCTCATAATCTTTGGTGGATGCTTAGGTCACATAAGTGGTTTGTCACTACAAGAAAACATGTTTTTACCGACTATATATGACGACTAAATAAGTAGTCGCTAAAAGTTGAGACTAATTAGCGACTAATTAGCGACTATTTGGTGACTAATACAATTTGGTCGTAATTTAGTCGCTGTTTTACGACCAAAGTACATAGTCGCTACAGTAGTCGCTATTTTACGACTACATTTCAGACGAGAAATAATAGTCGCGTAATAGTCGCTAATTTAGCGACTCTTATGCTGGGTCGCTTTTTTACGACTAAGATTACGACTAATTTGCATAATAGTCGTCATTTTGGCGACTAATATGCGACTATTTTGGCGGGTCGCACAGTAGTCGGTAATCAGTCATAAAATACCGGCGGGTCAACTATTTTTGACTAAACCTCTATCCCTTAATCATAAACTCTAAATTTTAAATTGTAAACTATATCTTACACATAAACATCAAATAATATACAAAAATATAACACTTACAAAAATTTCAATCTAATCATAACATATACTAAGTGTTATATGTGTTTTATAAGGAATGATTTTGAAAGATAGAAATTGTCTCAAAATCATAAACCTCTAACTCTTAATCATAAAACCCTAAAACCTCTAACTCTTAATCATAAATTCTAAATCTTAAATTGTAAACTTATGTAGTGTTATTGAATGTTGTATTTAAATATAAATGAATGTATTTTTTGTGTGACAAAAAAACAATGTATTTTAAATTCACGGTGCATTTAGTGTTATTTAGTTATATATAAGATAAAAATTACACAAATTATTTGAGTTTCATGAAATTTTAGTTTCAACTGAAAAGAATGGTGGTAAAAAATATTAGAATTTGGTCATCCGTTATCACATAATCATTGCCTCCACCGGAATCTTTGAGATTTATGTGGAGAAATTGATGGAAAAGCGGTTACTCTTACACTAAATGATTTTTAAATACAAGGAAATTCACAACAATTAAAACAAATACATTACCATGAAATATAACAAAAACCCACGTACAAACTCTTATTCTAATAACACCAAAAAAATAATAACATTCTTTAAAATTTTCAGAAACTATTAATGCCAATATAATAAATAAATAAATCACATTGAGTTGCCCTAATCACAATAACACTCTTAATTTGTTGCCTCCTTCACATAAAACGCCGTTTGTGACGAGAGTGAGAGAGACAAAGAGGGCTAACTCTTTTTTTTTTTCCCTCTCTTGCAGATCCATAGGTCACCGTCGCTGGTAGGAAAAAATCGGAGGAGAAGGAGCTGGTGAAAGGGAATCTACCAGAGATTGCAGCGACGGAGTCTCTTCGTCTTCCTCCAGAGGTTTATCTAACTCTTTTTTTTTCCAGATCTGATGCTCACCGCCGGCGAGGCTGTCGCGGAGATGTTCAACAAGGCGAGGATGGTGGAGCTTGGGAGCTAGACGGAGGCTGGTTTCACCTTGTCGCGGAGATGCTCTCTGTACCTTGCAACGAGGCGAGGACGGTGGCGCTTGGGAGCCAGACGGAGGAGCCCGCGAGTCGATGTGGAGGAGGGGGCTAGACGGAGGAGCAGATCTAGCCGGCGGAGCTCGCGAGGAGTTGGAGCAGCAGATCGAGTCAACTGGTCGAGGTGTGATTGTTTACCTTCGTGGACATGAAGGAAGAGGGATCGGTTTAGGAAACAAGCTCAGAGCTTACAATCTGCAAGATGCTTCTGTGGCGCCGGAGGAGCAGATCCGGCGAGGGAGAAGAAGATCGAAGCGGCGCCGGCGAGGAAGAAGATCTTTGATCTTCTTCTTTTTTTTCAATTTTTTCATTTTTTGTAATTAATTATTTTAATAAATAAAAATATTTTTTTTTGGTTTTTTTTTAATTATTTTTTTACAAGTAGTCGCCAAATAGACATTAAATTCGTCAGAGAATAGTCGGTAAATAGTAGCTAAATCTTACAACTACTTTACGACTATTACACTGTTCATGTGGTGTAGTCGTCACGTAGTCGCTATTTGGCGATTATTTTTACGACTACGTATTTTAGCGACTGAGTTTGTACGACTACATGGTTTAGTCGCTATTTAGTCATAATCCGCGTTTTAGTGACTATTTAGCGACTATTGTTGTAGTCGTCAAAACCATGTTTTCTTGTAGTGTGTCTAGCCTCGCATTTCTCTTCTATTCTATTTTCCCCGGTTTAGCTCTTTGCTTTTGCCTAGTTTTTGCGTTATGCTCCATAACCGCTTTTAAACATTCTCAGTACATAAATGGATTACTTATAGAAACGGCAGTAGCTAATCTAGTCATGATAAGTCAGTAACTATTGTTTGTCTTTGTTGTATACATGCTAGACGACTTGGAATCAGAGAATTTGAGTCATGATGAGTGATGTTCTTGTCTTTGTGTTTTCAGTTTTTTGGATTTGGTTTCGTATTTTGCAGAATATGTCTTCTGAATATTGTGATTTGGAGTCTTTGTGGTTGGGTCTTGTACTTTGTTGTGTATGAAATCTGGGTTTATTTGAAGAACATGTCTTCGATTTCAATTTGTATGTGTATGCAATTCGGGTTTATTTCGGGTAATTCGGGTTAATCGGGTATACTTTTTAAGTAAACCAAACCAAAATTCTTAGTTTTCCGGGTTTTTCAGGTTATTCGGGTTCAGACCCGATCCAACCCTTATTTTCGGTTTCATTTCGGTTTTCACTAAAAACATAAAACCGACCCGAACCCGAAAAGACCTGAACCGAACCGAACCGAATTCTTCTCGGATCCTATTCGGATCCTGACCTCTCCAACTTCGGGTGCTCGAAAACCGCAGACCCGACCCGAACCCAAACCGTGGACCCAAATGCCCATACTAGGATAATACTCTTTGAAGATCAAACCAGGGTCACAAGTCACAAGGCACAACCAATATTTGCCGGTACTTAGCTTTACCACAAAGATTTCAGTCACCTGTTAAACGCGAGATGATAAGAATAACAATAATGTATATTGAATTACATATATTTTCTATGAAAAATAACTAAACAACAAATTATTACCCCGTAATTGGATCAAGTTGATCATCCGGGGACCTAGTTTAAGAACATTGATTGCTTGTATTTAGGCACAATCCAAGAAGAATCTATGATGATGACTTTTAACTCACATGGGGTGTATATGTGTGCTTTTAGTTCTTGTTTTAAGTCGTTGGTCCACAAAAAGATATCCTTTTGCAATTGAAGTGACCTGAGGACCAAAAAAACTAAAAACAAAAGTGCACGTACGTCTTCGATTTCGATACATACATTATAATATTTGATTAATTATGAAGACACTCGAAGTGGAGTAGCGTACGAGTCTGTCCTACTAGTTTCAGAACACAGTATTCGAAGCAAAAATGGTTAACAGACATTTGTGACTCTTGTCGATCTCTCATTCGTTGCTTCATCACCTCTTTCTTTTTATTTTTTCACTATCGTTTGCATGTGATAGTAACCTGCGTATAATATATATTGGACTCTATGAACATGCAACAATTTGAAGGCCCAATAAAATGGCTAAGAGTAAAATGGCCTATGCCCATAAAAAAATTTGTGAATGGAAAAACACTCACTAGGGAGTCTCAGGCAAGCCCAATATGAAGTTCTTGAAAATCATTAAGTGATTAACTAAAATACCCAAGTAGAGCAAAATCATGATTCTCCACCATCTCAAATATTAGGGTCGGGTACTTGCTAATTTTCATGTACTTGATACCCGACTTGACCCGTTTTAGTAATTGGATTTGTTACTTGTACTTGACCCGGCCAAAACAAGTACTTGTTATTTCAAGTACCCGCAAAAAAATTGAGTACCCACAAATTACTTGACCTTGTTTGTTACTTGTCACAATTCATTACTTGTTACTTGAATCTGAAATACTTGATTATTTGAACCTAAAATAGTACTTTGAATAAATCATCCTAAAATCACAAAAATACTTATAGTAGACAAAAACAAAACAAAAGATAAGCATTTGAAAATAAATGGTTTCCTCTTGTTTTATTTCAATGCTCCAAAGATTCCTTTTTTGTTCCTACAAAATCATATAATAGGAGTAAGTATATAGAAGAAAAAAAAAATTGGATAGAACCAGAGATTGGGAGACAATGGAATTAAGAAGAACACGAGACTGATTCTAATTTTACATTCAAATAGAAATAAAATATTTGGGTTTTAATATTTTCTTATAGATTTTTTTAGGTAACATGTATTTAATCTAGGCTTGGGCACGGGGCGGGTATCCGCTTTTTTTGGCCGACTTGCTACTTGACCCGCCCCGTACGGGTAGTGAAAATATTGGCCCGTACTTGGACCCGTAAAAACGGGTACCCGTTGATTCAAGGTACCCGCCCAGATTTTTGATACTTGCGGGTACCTTGACCCGTACCCGTACTTGCAATTATTATCTTGGTGTGTAAAAATGTGTACCAAATGTGTAAAAATGTATACCAATATGTAAATATGTGTGTGTTTATGTAAATATGTGTGTAAATATGTATGTGTTTATGTAAATATATATGTGTTTATGTAAATATATGTACCCATCCCATTTCAAACTACTGAACATTTTTCGAAATATAAGATCACAAGCAACATCGAAAGAGGATCCGGAAATAGGAAACAAGAGAAACAGAAAGGAAATAGGAATAAAGAGAAACTTATCTCCTCTTCATGCGATTGATGCTGAGACCAGTCAAGTGAACTCGGTTAATCGATTGACTCCACTTCCTCCACTCACCGATTGCTCGATGTGTAAGCGAAATCAGTCCACTTGTCTCCATCCCAAGGTGCTTTGACCCTTGTTTCCATGCATAGCATCGCAGACATCGCCGAATCGGCCCGGAACAGTCGGCGAAGGCGACAGACCAACCAAGGAGTCGTCAAAGGCGACGGAGAAAACAAGGAGAAGTCGAGAGAAGAATTTGGTCGGGGAAAAACAAAGAAGAAAGAAAGAAAAAAAAATTCCCCCAATCGTTGAATCCAATCACCTAATGCCACGTGGACCGTAAGAGACGGTTCCTAAGGTTCTAAATTAAGATACGACTCTTAGCTAATTGAATATTTTACATTAATTTTAATCATAAAAAAAACCTAAGAACTCCCCTAAAAGACCGCGTTAAAGATGTTCTCTTAGGCTTTTAGGGTTTCAAAAGTGGTGGGCCAAATGGGCTTAAGGTTTAGGAGAGAAAAATTTAAGTTTATAAATGACCCATAAGAAATTAAAAATGACACATAACTGACATAAGTTCATAACATTAACGGGTACAAGTAGCAAACCGGGTAACGGGGAACAAGCCGGGTAACGGGAACAAGCCGGGTAACGGGACAAGTAGTCAAAAAAAATTTCGGCTTGGACTTGTCCCGTTACTTGCAAGTAGTTGGTTAACTCACCTTGATACTTGGCTTGGACGAGTCGGGTACCCAGTTTTACGGGACGGGTCGAACGGGTCGGGCGGGTAACGAGTACTGATGCCCAGGGCTAATTTAATATTTGGACTTTAAAACTAAAACAACTAAAAAAGTAATAAGTATTTATATTAACAAGTAGCAAGTAGTGGGTAACGGGACAAGTAACGGGACAAATACTAAAAATAAAAATGATACTTGATACTTGACCCGTACTTGCAAGTAATAAAATTTGTTGACTTGTTACCCGACTTGACAACGACAAGTACTTGTTTTTTCAAGGCAAGTACGAGTCAAGTAACGGGTACGGGACAAGTACCAAGTATTTGTGCCCAGCCCTATCAAATATGATGCGGAGAAATTTAAACGTGGAAAATGAAAATAATACAAAAACAAAAAGATTACAAACTTCAGAAAGTAATTATATAACACACTCAATCAAGCAAATTCCCGCTCCTGCATCCTCATCTCATCGTAGAACTTTTCGATGAATCTCTCAGCCTTCAGGTCAATCGAATCATCTTCACTGAAGTAATCGAAGGGCTGCGAATTCGAAAGCTCCCTTGATGGAGAAGCAACTCTGGGAACACAATGCAGAGGCTCGATCTCCATCCAACTTTGTGTTATTGTATCAACAGCACACTCATCATTGGACCGGCCGATGCACCGTGAAAGAAACAATAAACTGTAAAAGTTTTTAAGACCCGATCTAGATATGCTAATTCGCTTCCTACGGTATCGGATAAGGGATGTGCGTGAAGGCGAGCATTGATACTCTTGAAGAAACTTGTAGTTGTATTGCTGAAGGAGCTTGACCCTCTTGGCTGATTTTCTTTGTTTTCTGGGAAGCTTGAGTCTTGGGATGATTGGTCTTCTCAAGATCGAGACTTTTAGTATTTTCGAGACCCTCTGGAAAATGGGTCTTCGTCTTTGGAACATTTTGATTTAAAGTTTTAAGGGTTTCTTAGAAGGGACATTAATGTTCAAGATTATATAACAGATGAAAAGTTTGAGTTTTTAGATCTACTCAGGAGCGCCAAGCCAACCTGTGAAAAGTCATGGTCGGTTGTCCTTTTTACAACCTACTTTTTCATTCATATGTATGTATGTATTAAGTAGCCGTTGTAGAGGAACCTTTGCAATATAGTTTTATATATCTCGATATTATTATTTAAGAAGTAGTTTAGGAAAACGAAATTTATTTTGTAAATTATTACATATTATGCAATTACAAATAAAAAAATATAATTGAAATATGAAATGATATAATTGTTTTTTAAAATTATTAATGAGAATATGGAAATTCTTTATTTTCCATTAAAGAGGTTATTTACTATTTAGTTTCTTAATTATTATGATATTATTAAATAATAATCAATCTATACATATTTNTTAATTTATTACAAAATGGGTTAAGTAGACAGGTTAGTCTGGGTTGACAGGTCTATCTATAATCATTAGTTAGTCATTAAGCGGTGCATATTAGAATTATGTTTTCAAGATTATATGTTTTTGCGGGTTAACCCGAATAATATTTTAGTTTATTGCAAAATGGGTTAAATAGACATGTTAGTCGGGTTGACAGTTCTGTCTATAATCATTAGTTAAACATATTTTAAAATTCAGATAAAAATGATTTTTTTTAAAAAATTAAACAATTTTTAAACAAAAATTACTATGCGCTATCATGGGTTGAATTCTAGTATATATATTTGATTAGCTATCACATGTCAATTCTTAAATCTTAACTGTTAGTTGGTGATGTGTTTGAATTTAGGCTTGGATCAAAATCCTGGCTGCTTTTGTAGTCCTTGGACCATGTTTTGCTGACATATCCAAAATAGAAAAGAAAAAAAAAACTATGGGTTATATTATTATGTTTTTGGTCAACTTTTCTTTCCTGAAAAAGATCAGTTAATGGATAATGCAATCAAATTCAAATTTAAGGAATTACATAAAAGCTGTAAAAAAAACTACAGAAAAGGAAACTGAGCCTGACACTGTACAAAAATATGTATTCTTAAAATAAGATATTCATCCCATTTTTAAATAGATAATAAGAAAATAAAGAAATTCAATATCTTTAAAAAAAAAAGGAATTTCCCAATATTTTAACTAACAAAGACGCGGAAAAAATAATTATCCAAATTTTGTCTGATAACCTTAAAAATGGTAAATTCTTCTGTAATTAATAATAAGTTTATCTTCCAATTGGAGTAGTGCAACAGTTATGCATTAGCCCATTGTTGCATTGCATAAGCCAAGTGGGACCCTATCCAACGAGGAAAAGCCTCAAACACAGTCAGCTACACGTTTCATGCAACGGCCCTGACAGTGATCTTTTTGACTCTTTTTTTTTTTTTAACATCTATTTTTATTTATATAAGATTTCACGATTACATGTAGAAAGAACAAAGTTAAGAAATTAGAAACATTTGGAAAGCAATAAAAAAAAAAATGACGATGTTTTTCGAAAAAAAAGTTTTACTCATTCTCATTCCCGCATAATCTGATGCAAGTTTTATTTTTGGTTATCAGCATAACCAATTTAAACACAATTTCCTCTTGTTGTATTATATTGGCCAATTCCTAAATTAAATCTAGAGATATTATTTTGTTAAGAATCCAATGTATTGATTCTTTCAAAAGAAATAAAATTTGGAACTGTTAATTTTCAACGATTGTACGAATATCGTTATACAACAAGGAAGATACATCTTCAATTCCAATCCGGTTTCCCTTCCATAGTAATTTCCGTTTTCTAGGATCTCATATTCTCCTGCCATTGCACCATATTCCAGTCATATCTCATATTCTCCTGCCATTGCACCATATTCCAGTCATATCTCATATTCTCCTGCCATTACACCATATTCCAGTCATATCTCAATTTCGAGTAAACGTCGCCACAATTAAACTAACTAAATGCCAACCCATCTTTATGACTCCTTCTCATAAGGAAAAATATATAGAAAATCAGTTAAAAAAAAAATGAAAGAGAGTTTTTTTTTTGTTTCATTTACTGGATAATCCTGGTAAATTCATAAAAGCAAAGATTATCATAAAATCGTCGTCCAATATCTTTCAGATTAACGGGGAAAATGGATATGGATAAAAATCCCAGTTGGATATAGAAGGACCCACCTGCGAGTAAATTCCAATATTTTGTGTAAAAGAAAAGAAAAACAAGTTTCTGCATAACTGTACCTAACCGAGTGTGTTCTTCATTGATATCGAGAGGTCAATAAAGTAACGTACTTTTTGTGATTTTTCTCATATTTAAAAATCCTGCAGTTTTTCATTTCAATTCCTTCTCTGCCTATTACAAATCTGAGATTTTTTCCTCTGGTTTTGTTCAAAGATCTGAAACTGTGTCTTGATTTTCTTTAAGACGGACATGGATACCATTTCATCTCTAAGAACTGAGGGTGGAGTTGGTGCTCAATTCTCTGGGATTCTACCTAGAACCAATCATGGGTTTTATCCATTTTCTCAGGAATTTAAATCAAAATCGAAACTTTTTCCGGTTATGAGCCTCGATTTGAAGGAACATCCCATGGCTTCAACAGATTACACCAACCATGCCCTTACCGCGTTTTCTTCTTCCTCTGTTGCTCCTGTAAGCAAAAGACATTTTTTTTGTTTTACCTTTTTCTTTAATCCAAATCTTTTTGGCTTTTATAGATCCTTAAACAAACGGCTTGCTTGAAACGGTTAATTTCAGGCAAAGACACCATCATCATCAATTGGTATGAGTAGAGGAATGAGATGGTGGGAAAAGTCAACAAAACACAACATGTTAGAGATTCACTCTGCAAATCATCTTGTTGACTCTTTATTATATGCTGGAGATAGTTTAGTTGTTCTTGATTTCTACTCTCCCGGTTGTGGTGGCTGCAAATCTCTCCACCCAAAGGTATGCATGCATAGTCAAGAACTAATTTCAACTTTCTTTCAGATTTTTCAATTAATTTGGTTTCTGTTTTGATATGTTTCTTGTGGTTTTTTTTTTTACATATCAGATCTGTCAATTGGCCGAATCAAACCCAAATGTGATGTTTCTCAAAGTGAATCAGGAAGAGCTTAGAACAATGTGTCATGGCCTTAACGTTCATGTGCTTCCTTTCTTTAAGTTCTATAGAGGAGCAGAGGGTAAACTATGTAGTTTCAGCTGCACTATTGCCACTGTAAGCAAATCAGATGATCAAAAACATTTTGCAGCTTTCAAAACACTGGCAACTAGCAGTAAATATTTGATACTCCTATTGATTGAAAATGCAGATCAATAAGTTCAAGAAAGCGTTGGATAAGCACGGCAGCGAAAGATGCAGCCTCGGGCCAGCAAAGGGTTTAGAAAAGAATGAACTCATGGTTTTAGCATCGGTCGGGGAACTGAAAATGAATCTAGATCCCTTAACAATGCATCAAGATTTGTTGTCATCATCGTCAGCTAGCAACTTCTGTTATAAAACAGAGGAACAACATCAAAAGATGGTGTTGTAAAGGGATGATCTTTTCATTAGGGTTTCTTATTGATTTGTAGATATGATTATTGGTTAGTATCATTGTGCTTCGTTTGGGTTCTTGGGTTTGTTGTACTTGTTTCACCCCAATACTAGCAATGCCAATTTCAATTAACTTCAAAGCCGTACCTCAAACTTGTGTTATGAAAACATTTTGATAATCTTGGATCTTCAAATTTTACAATATTATCTCAAACTTATTAGGAATATGGTTCTACAATCTGGATCTTGGATAAGATCTTCACAATTTTTCAAGCTCAAGATCCAATAATGTTAATTTATGATAGAAACTAGTAGATAGGTGTTTAGATTCATACGAAAGATTTGATTATCTCAAGACTATTGGAAAACATTAGGGATAATTTCAAGGCTTTACCTCAGCATCAAGATTGTAATCACATATGTTTACACATCAGATCTGATGATTATTTGAATTCCATCATTGGTAAAGCCTAACACTTTCAATCAGACAAAAACAGATTCGTTTTAACAAAAATTCAAAACACAGCACAAAATCCCTTAAAATTTAGATAACAAAAGGTTTTTGAAGACTGAAAGTAGAGAGGGTTGTTTATGCATCAGAGAGATTCCCATTATAGACTATAGTCAACACAGATAATTTCTGATGTCCCTGTCTGTTTAATCGTCACTTGCAAAAGAACAACAAACCCAATTAACAACAAAACCAAAATCAGTTGGGAAAAAGACTTGAGATTTAGAATTAGATATCCCTCAAAGTATAGTTAAAAGAATAAAATATGTCGAGAGAACTTTCAGAAACCAAATCCTATAATACTCAACTAGATGATAAAGATATAAACAAGAGGCAGAAGAAGAATCTGAAACCAAAAAACGAAAAGAAAAGAAAAGAAATTAAGATTTCGATGAAGAAACAGATTTCAAGGCTTTCACCGTTTTTTTTTTGTTCAAAGGCTTTCACCGTTTTGGAATGAGGAATAGAGACTGGATGTTAGGGTTCGGGATGTTCGCTCGGACTTATAAAGAGGTTTTTGGAAGAAGGAAGCTATCCTATTAAATATTATAAATTATACTATAGGGAAATGATCACCAATGGGGATGTAGCTCAGATGGTAGAGCGCTCGCTTAGCATGCGAGAGGTACGGGGATCGATACCCCGCATCTCCATTCTTTTACCCTAATTTTGTTCTTTTTTTTTCTTCATTAATAAAAGAAATAATGAGAAGTTGAACTATGATGAAATTCTTGGAAATGGAAGATATCAACTTTATTAACATCGGCTCTGATAATTACTTGAACTATGCCAAGAAGAATTTCAATCCTTCAAATGATCATAAAACAAGTTTTTCTGGATTAGGTCGTCACTGCCATAGAAGTAGCAAATTAAGATCAACGTTTTCTGGAGCGATGATATATTAATAAATTTATAGAGTTCAATATCTAATAAAACTGTTGTCAACAACAACAACAATTATAAACACTAAACCGATTTCTATAGCATTGAGTTTCCCTCTAAACTCTGTTTTTTTACTATATAATAAATTCCTGTTTTCAGATTACAGTGACAAGCTTCATCCTGAAGAAGATGCCTTCTTCTGCGTCTGTCTCACTTTGGCATCTCATTTTCTGATGATCGAATCCCTTCTTCAATACGCTACAACACACGAAGAATATGGTCACAGTTTTTGTTGAGGATTCAGACTTGTAGAGCTTCGAATTTTTCTAACTCCTTACCTGAAGAAGATAGTTGTGAAGCCAGTCCAGTGTCTGCGGGAATGTGGTGGCCGATATATTCACAACTGTCACTCCCTGGTTTACGCATAACACATGTGTTAGAACCGTGAAACCCGAAAGGCAAATTTGAGCGATCAAGGACCCAACAAACCTGTGAATTGAAGGAACAAAGGTAGTCTTCAATGGTCTTTAGGTTTGTAATTAGCCTATCTTTCTCCTGCAAAAAAGAAGAGCAAAACCTGTGTTCATAAAACCTTTTTTGATCAGTTTAGTGATCTTTTTAAGCTTGAGGTTGTTTATACCTTAGATGTATATTTATCTCCGGATGTACGGGAAGAGATCCACTCCTCTAGCAAAGCCTGAGAAAACGAGATTAAGAAAAACAAGAACTGAGAAAGACTAGTCTCTGCGTCATATAGCCTGAAATGAACAAAAATTGATTCACCTTATGATCGAATTCAGCCATCTTTAAAACAATAGATATGACTATTGGTTCAGGGCCAGATTTCTCCTTTCCACTTCCGTCTGCAGATTTTCTTTTCTTTTCGGCTTCTTTTGCAGTTTCGGCTGCACACACACCTGAAACAAAATACAACTATACATTATACAGAAGCAAATGCAAGCAACTTCACAGGAATAAAGGGATATGCTGATAATAGTATTAACAATACCATCGATTTTACACCGTGTAACTTTTTCTGATAGTTCTTCTACAGACGTCATGGCTTCAGCCTGAGAATGGGGTTTCGTAGCACTATTGTCGGTTTCTTTAGTGTTTGAAGACCCTGCCTCGGGATTTTTGTCCGAGGTTAGATCTTCTGAAGACTTTTTTTCTTTGCTACTCTTCTCGGGATCATTTGGTGGAGCTTTGTTCTCATCATTCATTAAGTATATGCTTGGATCTAAATGTCTTCCCTGTGGTTATTCGGCCAAGGTTAGAAAACAAGTGTAATTGCCGAAACATAATCCAGACGTATGGAGCCTTTCATAAACAGGTTACCTCAATTATAATTGGTTTCCCATCTTTCATTGCTTTCTTTAAATCACCAGCAAGTCCTAAGCAACGACAAACCATTTGGTATTTCAAAACACAGAGTGTAAAAAAAAAAAGGTAACAATCCACAAACACACAATGAAAACAAAAGCAAATGAATAATGCGGTTTCTAACACCAAAAGGAAGTACCTTTTCGAACAATTCTGCATTCTCTACAGAATTCGGTTATCAACTCCTCTGATGAGCCGAATTCTCGAGTCCATACAGGGGTTGATGTCAACGGAGCACTAAATTAAACAGAGATACACATGTTTATGCGATAATCTAGTCATCTTTGTCACCGTAACTTTTAGACTAGAGGATAAGAATGGACAAAATTAGATAAAAGCAAAAACGTACTCAGTTGCTGTGCGAAGCAGCTCATATACCATGTCAGTCTGTGAAACAAAAGAGCACATAAGATTAGAAAGACAAACGAAATGAGAACGAACAAACTGAGGAACGGGTATTGAGTTGAGTAGATACATGTAAAACGTTTGGCAAATTTAGTCTCTGAGCAAGTTGTGTGGCTATTGTAGACTTCCCGACACAGGCTGTTCCACAAACAAGTATGACAAGAGGTACTCTCTGATGATGAAACCTAACCCCAAAACAATTAAAATATGAAACTTTGAAAAGAATAAAAAGGGATTTCCGAACCAGACAAAACATTTAGTGTATCTACTTTGTCATCATATTGTAGCGATTAATGTACTCCTCCCCATAACCACGTCGCTCCATAAGCTGCAAAGATTGCAATCATTATCAGAATAATTAAACGTTCATCAGACATGTTGCATAAAAAGAAAAAAAAAAGAAAAATGAAGTATGCACCTTAAACAAACTAGTTTCCAAATCGGACTGAGACCTGCAAAGAGAAACAAAGCGAATTATGTACAAACAACATCGAGATTTCATCGATATAGAAGATGAAGACCAATTGAGGCAAAAGGGCATACACATCCAGAAGGCTGTTATCAATCAGAAGCTTCTTGAGTTCAAGAGAAATCTTTACGGCTACATGATTTGGGATCTGAAATCAAATCGGCAAAATGTTTTACCAGTGTTTTGGATGGAGAATCAATTCAGTAGCATTTATCTTAGAATCTAAGAACAATGTTCAACAAAAGATAAGAGAAGATTGGTGTTTAAATTGATCAAACCTTAGTTACAGTTAACATTCTGCAGACCAAGAACCGAGACAGGACATAGTAGTGATCGGCATCTCCAAGCCATACCTTCACCTGAAAATTTGTAGACCGATTAAAAAATAAATCCACAATTCAAAATATTGATGACTGAAAGCTAATTCATTATATAAATAAATAAAAGCGGACCTTGACGAAATCGTATTTAGAAGAAGCGTTTCGAGGAGAAGAAGGAACAGAAGAGAATGGTCGGATATTGATTTCTCTAGGTTCGTGTTCACCGTTAGGGTTGTCTGTTGATCTTGAAGAGCCGGAAGATTCCTCTCTATCCTTCATCTTCAAATTTGCAACACAGACGCGGAGACCAAGTTTTTGAGTCTTCAAAATCTCGATCGCTCTGATTAATAATAATACAGCTCTGTTGATGTTTCCGACATCTGATGGAGTTTTCTAGTTTCCTTTTACGGACAGAGTTTTTTTTTGTATTTAATTTTATTAACGATAATTATGATTAGCCCATATTCAGAATTGAGTCCACGTTTAGTTGGGCCAGCCCATAAGAATCATTATACATACATGTCGTATTATTAAATTTGGCAATAGTGTAACTTGAGGATTTGGGTTAATAAACCATACAATTTGTAGATCTGAATTCGAAACTCGACGCATTTCTACGTTTGAGAATCTCAAAATTTCATGTATTACCTGAAGAATCTATGATTTTTTTTTATTTTTTTTTTGTGCATTTTCGTCAACGTTGGGGATAGATCATCATTTGAAAATATCAAATCCTTCTTCTTTTTTTTTACAGCAAAAATATTAATTGGTATAATAAGCGAGTCATTCAATATGTAATATATTAATATTATGTATATCTTAGATGTGCGGATTTTTGTCCAGAACCTCTTAGTTATAAAAAAAAAAAAAAAAAAGTATACAATGAATGGTGGATAGTTCTCAACTTATCATGGATAATATTTTGTATAAGGTGCATGATGGTTCTCATAAAAATATATTTTTTTTTATGTGAATCTAAAATCTAAATGAGAATTATATTGGCTAACATAGATGTAATTAATAATAAAAAATCTAAACCTATGGACATTTCTTAGTCAGAAGCTTAAAAGTTACTTATTATTTATGCTTGTCCTCAGGCAAAGCAATTTGGGATAATCGAGGTAGCATCCGCAAAATAACAATTTTGTTTTTCCCTGTGAGTAACTAAATCAGAGAGCAAAAGCAAAGACTAATTAAACTTAGGGTTTGTGCCTCCCTGCACAAGGAGAGCTTGACCAAAAAAGAGACTAAATCATCAAGATGGTGAGAGGGAAGATCGAGATCAAAAGAATCGAGAACCTGACAAGCAGGCAAGTCACCTTCTCCAAGCGAAGGAAAGGTCTCTTGAAGAAGGCTCACGAGCTTTCAGTTCTATGCGATGCTCAAGTTGCCGCCATTGTCTTTCCTCAGAAAGGAAAATTATATGATTTTGCTAGCTCCGAATAAGCAATCTATCATTTATGAAACTTTATAACGCAATTAATAATACATATCATATAGAATCTGCTCCTTATATATGAATCTTTTGTTCTTGCTGTTCATGTTTGTTTCTGTAGTCAGTAGTGATATATAGCTTTCGTTCTCTCCATGCATCTCTTTTCCCAGATATTGTACTAGAGATTTCTAGCTAATTGTATTTGTAGCTGTTTAATTTATTTTTTCAACATATAATATGCCTTTTTAAAGTTTTTTTTTGTTTTTGTTTTTCTGGTCATATAATTTTTCTCTAGTAACATGATGTTTTATTTAATGAATTCAAACCTAATCACAATTAATTGACCAAATGTTTTTTTGTTAACTTTATTAAGTTCTTCTTCAAGCATGAGCAAATAATTTAGGGCTTTCCAAAAAAAAGTGTTCTTGAACTTTGAACCTAGTATGCCTTGAAACTCATGCTGATGAAACCACTTGACATGTTTGTTTTTATTTTAAAATCTCAGTGTTCATGCCATATTTTAAGACCGTTTTAAGAACAGGAAACTACATGGTGTATGAGACAAGATCTTGTGGCTTTCTCCTAGAGTCTCAAACTTTAGTTGGTTTGGATTCTTAAATGTGTTGATCTTTAATAGGTACGTAAGTGAATTTCTTACACCAAATCCAATCTAATCCAAAGATCTCAAATTTTAATATGTATTACTAATGATTATCAAAGCCCACTATGTGAAACCATATATTAATTATAGCCACTTGGTTAACTGTACTAATGATCTTTTCCCCCTTTGTTATTGCCAGTAAGTACATATGAGTGAGTTTAGATAACCAACCAAAACTCTTGTTACAAATGTTTTTCCCCCTATGTTAAACTGGCAATAACAAAGGGGGAAAAACATTTGTAATGCTTTTGCTATTGAGTTTGATATTGGAAGGATGTAGTGAAAAGGTCTAGTTTGCTATTGAAAAGGACGTATCAATTTTTTGGGAAGTATCCTAGTATGGTATGTAATGCATTTGCTATTGAGTTTGTAACGGTCTGAATTAGCCAGTAGGCAGTAGGTCATGCTTATAAGTATCATTGGTTACTATAAACAGGAAACCAAGTTACACAAATTAAAAGACATATATTACTAACACGTTGATATCTCATATGTTTAGCAATCTCGTCTCCTTAAGTAGGTCGAAAAACATACTGAAAAATATACATGATTCATCCTTATGATTCATCCTTCGGAAATCTTTCATAGTTTTCAATTATACTACTCCTGATCAGATAGGTCAAGCGTGTCTACAACGTGTATTTAATTTAGGTGTGGACAAATATGTATACATTCCATGAATCTTGCATATGTGTGAATCTTCTTGTTGGTCATGCATGATAACATTTTAATAACTAATAATAGATAATGATGAAGAGGTTCTTAAAAATGTATTCAGCATGAAGAAGATGATGGAACGATATGTGAAATATATAGGAGGGAATATTTTCCGGTAGAGAGACTCCCAAAAGAGCAAGATGTGCAGGATATGAAGAATGAAATCATGGTAATGGTGAACAGGATCGAACTTCTTCAACTTCATTGCCGGTTAGTTTCTGATATTTCTTATGTTTTTTTTGTTTTTGTTTTATGGAATATATGATTGTATATACACTCGTGAACGCGATAATTAACATGCATCTTAGGAAGCTGATGGGGCAAGATTTAGATTCGTGTTCGGTGGAGGAGCTCAAAGAGATCACTATCCAAATTGAGAAAAGCCTTACTATTGTCAGATCAAGAAAGGTAAACTTACATTGAGAATTAATAAATACGTAAATAAATAGTACTTCATTTTCAAATCTTTATCTAATTTTTCATAATATGTCTTATAATTAGGGGTGTTCTAGAGGATTTGTCTGGTTTTATATGTTCTATCTGAATCTAAATGATAAGCTATTTATCGAACCGGCCTTTATATTTGTTCATTCCGGATTCTACGATTTTGGCATTCTAAGTATCATGAAGATGAGGTAGGGAAACTAAAAGCAGAGGTAATATTTTTTATTTTTTTTTGAACATTTAGCAGAGGTAATGCATGGTACTAAATAGTTTAATTGGTTTTGAAGGGGATATCATTTCTAATTTTCATTGTGACTTTTTTGGTTTGATCTCAATAGATTGCAGGAAAGAGAGAACTAGGCTGCACGAATTGGTATATACACACACGCATTTATATATCTATACAATCCAAGGACATATGTATGCATGCATTCATTAACACTTTGCTTTCTATATATCTAACTGCTACATTTGGAAAATAGATACATTGGCCTGGATTTGAATTTCATAACAAAAACATCAAGTGCGTTTTGTCTCTTTAGTAAAAGATTTGCTTTTTTTTTTGTTGAGACAAAGAACCCTTAATGATTTAAGTTTCATTGAAAATCTTATGGTAGATTAAACTACTTAATAGTACAATTGTTTTTTTTTGAAACTACTTAATAGTAACTTCTGAATGAATTTTAACTTGATGGTATTTTCTGAAAAGTGGTCCATCAAATATGGTAATTAATGAATTTTTGATTCTCTCTGTCCAAGTATCGAGTTTCTCTTTTCCATGGAATTTAGGAAATAACTTGTTATCATTTCAGTTTGAAGAAAAGCCCTTGTGGATGCAGTCGAAGAGCCTAGAGAGTGAGAAGAGTGCAGCTTCCTGTGGTTGTGGAGACATTAACATATCGGACGTCGAAACTGATTTGTTCATCGGATTGCCTTAAAGCCGAGTGTAACGATTTCTTCGTATTTTAATCAACCGGTTCTTGTTTTCACTTTTCGAAGTGTGTGTATGGCAAATTCAGAATGTTTTAATCGATTCTCTATATGCATAAACCAAGAATAAGCTAGTGTATAGAGTTATCTACTACATATTTCCTTTTTTTTTTCTTTTTTTTCTTTTCTGTAGAGTTGGTTTTATTTTTTTCTATATTGTGATGTTAACGTCATGGTTTTATTATTATAGTATTAGATTTATTATTATAGTATTAGATTTATGGGTTTCTTTTGTTAGTTTTTGGCAGAAAATACCAGAGAAATTGAATTATATGACCACAAAGTGACTATAATTAACAAAATCATGAACATCTCTTTCCATAAATTAGAAACTTGTATGAGATGTGGTCAGATAGACGAAAAACTTCTCTCTTTTTTTATTTTTTATTTTTTTTACTTTCTTATGAATCTAAATAGCGGAATGATAATCATGAACTAGTAGAAGAAACTAAGAAAAGAAGAGCCCGGATTTAAATTAGAATTATGCAAGCAAAGTGTGTGACTAATAATAATATTTTACATAGAAGGAGAGGTTCTTTAGAGTTCAAGAACGAGGAGCAGCCATTTGCTGCTTCTTTATCCTCTCGTGCGACTTCACCATGCTGTAACAGAGCACGACAGAGAGAGAATGAGTTTCATCCAAACATCCACTTCACAAACAGAGTTCCATGGTGTTGAAAATTTAATCTGTTACCTGATATCATGAGGAGTGATGAACATCCACTGCGACCCTTGTGCAATTGCAAAATCCACCAGCGCGTCCAAACTGATTTTCCGGCTGACTGCATCCTGAATTTCCAGAATCAGAGAAGTTACAAATGTTTGTTTCAACAGGTCTCATCCCAATGTAATGCTTGTAAAGAGAGGATTCTCGGAAGGACATAATACCATAAACACATCAAACTCATCCATTGCTCGAAATGGGGCTTCTGTCATCTCGTGAAGAGCTAATGCAAAGCACAAGGTTGAGAAAGAACGTTCTCCGCCTGAAAATTATATGACAAGACGGGAGCTGTCTTAGACTTTACCAATGGCCAATATAGGAAATCTCAACATAGCAATGAGTTACATAAGTTGGAATTTTTTTTTGGGGTGGAGAAGGAAGCAGCACCTGAAAGACCTTTAGTGTCTCGAACAGCATTGCTTGTTGCATCTTGAGGCATCTTAACCTGTCGAAAAAGACAGCCATCGATCAGATAATGTAATAATATGGACACTTTAATCGCAAATACCATAGCATAGCAGTGTCAAGTACCTCTATGGACAAAGTTTTATTTTCATAACTGACTTTGATATGTCCACTGATACCTTTCTTTCCCAAGTGAGAGTTGAATCTGCTTTGAAGATCAACATCAAAGAAAGCTCCATATGTAAAAAAATCATACTAGATCTCAAGAGACAACCGAACTACAGATTTATCTATGTGGTTGGCAATGGGGAAAGCAACACTTACTGCCATGTTAACTGGCGCCGAAGAAGAGATGCATTCCTTTGAAACTTTCCCCACCGCGAATCTAGAGCATTCTTGCAGGCCTGATCAATCAGTAATGAATACGTTAAGTGATGCAGCTATAACAATATAAACAGCTTTAACAAAAACAGATCTGCAAGGCTAAACCATGAGTTTTTCTCGATGGTCTTGATAGATCTTGCGCTTCTTTGCAATCTTTCGTTCTAGTTTCTCATACATCATCCTAAGGTCATCAATTGATTCAGAAAACCTGCACCAAAAAATTGAAGCATGTGGTTTACTGTCACAGGTCATTTCTGTGTGAAGGAAGAGCTGAAAGGCAATACTAAAATACACACTGCTGATTCTCTCGATGAAGTCTCTGATTCATCCTGTTAATCTGAGCACTGAGTTGCTCAGGAGTACTCCCATCCCAGGGCCCCAAAGATTTGATCTCACTCTCAGGACAAATTTCAGAGGCCTTCTGGTCGCTCTCCTGAAATTCAAGCACATGTAATTCGTTACCACAAGATAAAATGGAACAAAAAAGGGGCCCTGAGCAATAACCTACAAGAAGATAAAAATTCTATAGCCAAGACACGTTAATCTAGTAGCTAAGTTCCATATACTAGTCAACATGGCATCCCCGGTTTCAACCCGGCCATTCCCTCCTTAGAGAGGGTTTAAACGAGATAAAAATACAAATATATATATATATATATATGTAATGTCATCCTCATGTAATGTCATAATTACTTATATGTACCTTCCGCTTATTTTTAAGCTCCTCGTAATTAGCCTCAGCCTCCTTGATATCAGGTAGGACCTTGTTTTTCATTATATTCTCGTAATGGATTTTCTCCTAAAGCAAAACCACGCTTACCTTCTGCATGCAAAGCAAGTAAAAAATCAAAATCTTTACGTAAAGGCAAAAAGGGGTACCGCTTCGGCAGACTGAAGGTCTTTCTCGATCTTCTTTAGCTCGCTCTCTGCTTCCTCAAAGGCATCAATTTCACCCTTGGCTGACTCTACATGCACGTTTTGGATAAAATGTAGGAATAAAGTCAGTCAGTCAATCAAGATGATATATTCATGTTTGATGAAGTAAAAGATACATGTGTTTCAGAAACAGTGTGGTCTATCACAGACATACCACGTAAGTTCTCAAAGGAAGCATTTAGTTTATTAGCCTTTAGTTCAGCTTCTTTCAAGCAGTTTTGGAGTTTCTCAAGGAAAGTTTCTTTCTCCTCTATCTCTTCTCGGTCTTTCTGATATAGTAATTAGAAAAAAAGCGCATGACTTAAGGAATGATACTTAGGCGAAAACAATGACAATGAAATACGTTCACCGACAAACTAACCATGATTTCAAGTTGAAGCTCATTAACACTTGAAGAAGGTGATGCTTCAGTCTCAGCAGCGACTGTATTCTTCAAATCTTGCATCTCGAGTTCCTTTGTCGTTAAACCTTTCTCTGCTTGGCTTCGGTGCCTCTGTATAAACCAAACAAAGAAAAACATTCAAAACAGTTATGAATAGGCAAACTAAAGCTTTATGAAAACAAAGCTTATCATTTCAGTTAAGATGCTTAAAGACTGGGAACTCTAGTTTCGACATGTCTACTGGACTAATCAAAGAATTTACATTACCTTCAGTGTGCGCATTTTCAACTCAAGTTCCTCGAGATTCTCCTCTGCTTCCCTCTTACGTCTCATGCATTGATTTATCTCGCTTTGTTCTTTTGAGGCCTCTATTCCAAGATCCTTGATCTGGTCATCAAAAGAAGCACAGAGTCGCGTAGGTTTACGAGAGAGAGAGGGAAGGGTTGTCTGAACTGACCCACGAAAAAACCTGAGGTAAGAGTAGATACATTAGTGTAATGATTGAGGAAGAACGTCCTATATCCTCTAGATGGTCTCAAGTCAATCCCTTTTGGTTATAAAGTACTAGCTTATTTTACACGACTGAGAAATGGTAGATGCAAGACTGTCGGATATCTCATTTTCCTCATTTCTGGTCCCTTCAAGATCATTTGAAGGGCTTTCCAAAATGAAAAAAAAGATGTCAAACAAAAGGCTTCTAGTGGGTCACTCCTCATGTTTGTCATATGGTGGAAAACTGATGTTGGAGAAATCCAGAGTCAGGACACAGAAAGAGGGGACTTATGTCATATAGTTAAATTGTATTCCAAAAGAAAAAATGATCTCCGGCCCTGCAAACGATATGTTCTTATTTCCAAGTGAAGATATAGCGGGACTGTCCATGCCAAATCAAAAAATTTACTTACATTCGGTATCCGTCTAAAGTGAAAACATCCTTCAGATTTGAGAGCCTTTTCCCAAAGGCAACTGCCTTTCCCACGTCATAGTTCTCTGCAAGCACTTGCCTCTCAACACTACTCTGAAATATCCAGAAAACAAGAGCAAATAATGAATATCGCTATACAGGGCTGTAACAATGAAGAAAATTAGTAAGTGGAGGGAAAATTTGAAAGTAAGATCACCACATCCACCAAGACGTTAAGAACGGTTGGATTATCAGAATGTAAGACAGAGAGAATAGTTGGGTGTTCTGTCTGAGGAATCATGTGCCTTGGTATATTTAACCTGCATAAATGAATATATAGCAAATATTTGTGTTATAAAGCTACCCATTCATCAATGCAAAAGGTTGAAAGGAAATATTAAAATGCTTATTTAGATTTTGAACCTTGGTCTCGAAAAGTCATAGATGATAATCTTAAGGTTTCTATAATTGGCTTCATTTGCACAGCCTCTTAGAGTGAGCGAATCTTTATGGTCAGTCACAATGAACGCATTTAATATGTTTCCAAGAGCTTGTTCAACTGTAGAAGCCCATTTATTGCCATTAATCAACCTCTGTAGAACATTACACCGTTAAAATAGATTTTTGATCCCAAAAAATATTCACATTAGAAGATTGTTGCTACAACACTAGAAAATGCGAGTTTCTTCTTGAGCCATGCATGGTCAAATATCAGACAACATGTGAACTAAATTTGTTTGGTGCACAGATATGCAAAAGAAACAAATAGAAACTCACCACATGGGAGCCAATAGGACCAATTGGTGGCTTTCTGAACCTACGATGATGTCTCTCAATAGCCTGCAGAAGATTAATGACTTTGTCCCCTCCAAATGCAGTAACCTAGTGAGCATGCATGTATTTGTATGCCTCTTAGATTTTACCGAAAGAGGTTTGAAAATATTCAGTTGAAACACCAAATGTTGTGATTGAACATGCAAGCCGCACCTTGTTTGTTTGATGTTTCTTCAGATCATTAATGTTAGAGTTTATGAGTTTTTGTCTCTTTTGATGGTCTCTAATCTAGAAGCCAAAAGGCCAAAGAAATGAATAGGGTGTTAATTACAATACTAAAACAACCTGCATATGAAACTGATTAAATTCTAAGACTTAATATTATGTGGAATGTAAGTAACAAATATAAGCATCGTTGTACCATATCCTCAATGTGTTCCATCTCTTTCCTTCCAGCTGACGCTTTTTCCAATAAGGAGTTCTCTTCCTCTTTCAATCTAAAGTATCAAATAGTTAATAAATGTTTGAAGACGAATGAGAAGACTACAGAAGACGGACAGGCACACGAAAAGGATATAGAAAACTTAATATCATAACCTGGAAAGCAATGTTTCAGCCTTCTCAACCTCCTGCTCCAAATATTTAAGTTTCTCCTCAATTTCAGATTGTTCAGCCTGCATCACTATCAACCTATGAGAAATATACACAGATAAATCTGTCCATGTATTTACCTTCGCAACATCTTGATCGTGATGCCAAGACACTGAGCACAAAAGAAGAATGACATGGATTTTGGTTTTATTGATAATTTCAGTGACCAATATAGCGGACCTGAGTGTTTCTCATTGTCTGTTCATTGATATCTCCGACCTGCCGTTCAAGCCTTCTAACACGATCCCTAATCTTGTGAACATTATTGCGCTTATGATTAAATTCTTCTTCTAGAGCAATCTTTTCTCGTGCAGCCTACAATAAGAATTGATATCAAGAACACACAATATATGTCAAAAACACGCATACACAATGTGAAAATTAATACCCAAAGTAAATATCCAAATTAAATCACGTTGAAATATTGTTTTCATGCTGTCCAATATGAGAATAATAATGCATATTTGAGCCATGCAACGCATTTGGTAAATCCAGTATTTTCATTTGCCTTCCTCTCTTTTACAAGCACTGAACCACAAAATATATGTTGTTAAATAAGGGAAGATAAATTGTCAATTTTATATGAAATATCCCATCCACTAGACCCCTCATAAAACTAGATTTTACAAACCGTCTTGGCTGATTGGTGACAACTCTCTATCTCTCTCTTCATCGCAGTTGATTCATCCATCAGACATGCAACTTGAGCTTTCTTCTTGGTCAAGCGATCCCTTAATGATTCCACTTTACCCTACAGATATGGTGAGTTATCAAACTGTTTGAGTTCTACAACATGAAATAAGCAATATATTCAGCCATGTGTAGATAGCTCCCTATAATAAGGCAGGTTACAAGGTTCACGCTCTAAGCAAATCGAACATTTTGAAGGCAAAACCTCACCTAAACTTATGGAACCTGGGTATGATATCAAGGAGAAGTTAAAACTTGTAATGCACCCCAGCATCTGTAACTTTCGATTTTTCATAGCCATCCAAATTTCAGATAATGGAAAGTATGTATGACTTACTAGTTCCCAATCTATTTTAGCTTGGCAAGTAGGTATACGTTCTTTAAGCTTCACAATCTTCTCAGTCTGTTCCTGGAGCTGCCTATCCACATCATACACCCATGACCAAGCAAGTTTCTTTTTCAACTGCTGCAACTTTTGAGCTATTTCTTCAACTTGTTCCATATTCTTTATCTTTCCACGCAACTCACCGATCTCCTTTTCTATTGGTTTAATTGTGTCCTCCATTTCATCGACTATCGCAGTTGCAGATTTCAAGTGCTCGTAGATACTTTGGAGAAGATCATTAACTTGCTGAAGAAGGGTTGCCTTAAAAAAGAACTAAAGAACGGAAGCTTTCAGCCAAAAGATCACCATGGTTGACTTTGACATATACCAATTCACAAGAGATACCTTGAATTTGTCTTTGTCATTTCCAGAATGTAAGAACTCCCTGCTCTTGTCTTGACTCATTACCACGCATGGATTTTCAACATCAATCTACACATGTAACACATAAGACGGATCCAGCAATGGATATGCCAATATGGCTTATATAATTATAAGACCAGAAATAACAAGTATTTCTGATATTACTTAATACTTTTAAATTGGAATGAAAGAGAAAAACTCACATTATAATGTTCAACAAGTTCCCGTAGCTCCTCCTTTCGGCTGCATACTTTTTTTCCTGCAGAACACAGGTTGCATAAAATAAGTAAAAAGAAAAACCTTTTGAATCAATAATTTTCTATACACGTAACACACAGAAAGAGTTGGTGGAGATGAGAATTAGAACGGACACAGTCATCACACAAGCACCACGCGGGCTATGAGACAAATTGTAAGTCGAACCAGAGAGAGAGGGTACGGCTACAGTGAATTAACCTTCATGATCCTTGAGAATGGTAGAACTAGTAGACTCGGTTATCCTACGTTCGATAATTATGATGTCACCATATGTTTCAGGCTTAAAAGCATCCTCTCCTTGGTTTTTCATTTCTACATGAACAACAGCATAGCTGCAACAAAATCCCAACAAGATTGGAAATTTTCAGTCACTCTTACCATTAATCTCGACCAGAAGCAAAAGACAGTCATTTCCTAAGCATGACAAGAGATAATAACGCGGCACTCAAAATGTGCTTTTGAGCTGTTTCCAACCTGCAAACCTGATATTTCAGATAGAATAACAGCATAAGTGTGCAAACCTGCATCCAGTTTTTATAAAATCCTTCAGAGTGGAAGCACGCTGAGTCCCTTTCGCTCGACACCCAAATGCAACACATAGAGCAGTCAATATTGCACTCTTACCACCTGAAAATTTTACCACCAAAAGAAATTAGCTTTCAACCTTTCGGGAAAAATCAAAGAGCGAGAAAAGCTTAACCGTAATATAGACTATCCGACGCAAACAAATTCTGACTGTCGTTTAACATTCCATGAAGCTGACATCTTTCTAAAATTTTCGATCAAAAGTCCCGATTAAATTTTTAAGCACGACTCTGCTACCCTCCTAGATAAACCAATTCTAAATCAAAGGAAAGAGATATGTCAACTAGCTTAGCTTCCAACGAGAACCAAAACCTGAACTGTGTTGACACAATGAACAAATTTAAAAGATCAGAATTCAAAATTCGGGGAAACCCAATTCCCAATAAGGTATGCGTATGTAAATTCAGTCGATTTTAGAGCTAAAGATCGATTTTTTTTAGAAACGGAAGAAACACTTACTTCCGTTCTGGCCGGTGATGAAATTGACCCACTCGCCAAACTCGATCTGGAGATTACTATGGCACATGAAATTCTCAAGCTTAATCCTAAGGATCGTACCCGACCCAGAACGCTGTTTGATGAAGGAATCACTGGTTCGAGCCCCAGATTTTGCCATGGCTGTCGCGTTCTAGGGTTTCTCACTCCGGCTGATTTCGAGGAAACAAAATAGAAAGAGGAAAGAGAGAGAAGGCCATTCGTGGGGTTGTTTAGGGCGGGAAAGAGAGAAAGGCTATTGTACGTCGCGTGTATGCTAACCATGTCCGTGTTGACCGTCCGATCTTCTGGAGATCTTATCACAAACAAAAATGGGCCTTACAATCATCTTAACATGGGCCTCTTAGCCACATTGTTTCCCAGCCCAATGACCCGTCATTAGATAGTTCATAGTTTAGTTTTGAAAACATAGCATAACACAACTTTAAAATACAATACATGACGACTCATGAGAATCAATGATCACAAATATACGAAATTTATAAAAACAAAGAGGTAAATTGGGTTTTGAGATTTTCATCTGGATGACCAAATCCATCACCGTCCTTGTAAAACAATTGGATCACACGTGCAATATTGAAGACTCGCACTAGAATCTGGCGCCGTGGCACAGTAGATGAGGCTTTAAAGAACTCTTCCATCATTATCTCATGGTGATCCTTAATCATCTTCTTCAATTCTCTAGCCGCTTCTTCTTGACTAACACCATGTTGCTTCATGTAACAGTTGACTCCATTCGCCACCTCTCCTCTCTCCAATTCTTCCTCGAACGTGGCTATGTCGTTAATCACACGAAACACAGCATTTAAAGCTAGGATGACTTTGGGTCGATCTGGACGCAAACCACTCGTACATTATCTTCTCATCGCAATCTTCCATCCCTAGGAAGCTGTAGACTGCCATGTCATCCATTCCGGCTGTGACGATTCCAACCTCCATGTACTCCTCAAACCTTGGCACGTGACCCGCGCGTGCCCATTTTGCTATCTCTAGATACCCTTCTTTCGTCAGGCTTTTTATCTATGTTTTTCAATATAAATACACACGATCTTTATATTATTATTTTTTTAAATAAACTTTATTTGGTAAGTTATTACATGAAATGTCATTACAAATAATTAAAATAGAAAATGATATTAAATGTCTTTCAAAGTTATTGAAGAGAATAAGAGTAAAGAAATTTGTTTTTTCCTTAAATATGCATTCAAAATTGTGTTTAGTTTCTTTGCTTATTAAGATATTCAAATATATTATATTCTCTTAAATAATATATTCAAAAAAAAAATCTATTTGAGATTTTTGCAATATTTTTCATTTGTATTTTTATAATTAATTTGTATTCTATTCAAAAATCAATTCAATTATTTATTTTTTGAAAAATAATACTTAAATTGAAATGTGTTTTAAAAGTACCCTTTATGATTTCTATTATAATTTTGATCAATATATTATATTATTTATTTTCAAACACAATCTACTAAGTAAATCTATTCAATATTTGTAATGTTTCTATTTATTTTTTATAACTAAATTGTATTATATAATTAAGAGTGTCAATTCGGATGACATGTGGATTGAAAAAATTATTTTGACATAGAACGGGTTAGGATTCTAATTTTTAAATGCCCACAAAAGTGTATCTCGCGAATCAAAATATTAGTTTTTAGTTTTAAAGATAGATATTATAATCACTTTACTAAATAATGTGAAACTTTCTTTGAAAGATAAGATATTTTCAATAGTTTCAAGAGTTATTTAGAAAGTTTAAAGATAAGATATTTTACTACTTTGAGTTAGACACAAAAAATTGATTTTCAAGTGTTTGTGGACCGACCACAAAATTCACAGTCATTAAACAGTGTAGATTAGAGTTGGTGCTTTCAAGATTCAAGATTGTAGTTCTTTGCAAGTTAGTCCAAAAAGTATTTTAGTCCACTATGGAATATATTAAGTAGGCGGATTAGCCCGTTTTGATAATACTATCTATAATCATTAGTAAATCATATTATACAATTCATTAACCGAATGTGATAATTTAATCTAAAAAAAAAAAAAATCACAACCATTTCCTATTTTATGGATTTACATATCTAGGAAATTTACTTATATATTAACATCACATTACTTTCACAACTGAAATTTACTTATATATTAATTCGCACAACGAAACTAATTCTAATTTATATTCAACGGATATTGTATACGTAAATTTTGGTTGTGTAATGTTAATATATACATATTTATCTATATGTGGTAATCAATTTTAACTTAACTAAAATTGTATTATACCATCCATATATATTGTTTTCCCTAATAACACTACGTACCTCATTTATAGTCGGTTGCACACCGCCAAATCTTCCTAGTGAACCCATTTCTCGTTCGATGTCTTGCATAATTTCCCACAAATTTCGGAAAATAATTTGCATATAGTTTGGTAGATTTTCAATGGCTCCAATATCCCACCTAGCAATTAACTCTATATGAATAGAAGACTAGAGAGAGAAGACTCAAGTTAACATTCCTACAAGGAGGAAGAAAAAAAAATTGTACTTTTGCAAAGCATCAGTGAAACTTATAACTTCGGGAAGAGTGCTATAGTGATTTGAGTGGTTTCACCAAGTCAATTAATAACTAGAATGTACATTATACCGCAATTATAATGGTTGTCGATTGTAACACTTTATGATCGAATCCACAAAGATCAATGTTACGACTATGAGAATGCATGATGAAATTAAAGCTAAGACGAATGACAGATTTTATGTTGGTTTTATGGTTTCGAAACTAAGAACGACAACTAAAACGGTGTAAATTCAAATAAAGAAAGCGTTAAGCCTCGGGTGACGTTGCGTGAAATCACGAATAACGGTTAATGCATCTTAAACAAGGGTTTGCATTAAGAAACGTCTAGAACTCAAACCTAATAATAGATTAACTTCCTCCCAGAGTATTAATCCTTATGCTTAAAACTATGAAGACTAACTCCCGTTGAATTCAAATGTTCTAAGCATGCTTTTCTAGTTCGATTTGATAAGTTTACAAGAACGCCGTAACATCAACTCCCATTGGATAAGGATATTTTGCTCATCTAGGATAATTCCGGTATCTAGACAAACATTCCCGTGCGCTAGATAACCTAAGATCAAGAACCAAGTGATCAGTTTAATTCAAGCAATAAGAACACCCTAGACGAAGAATCCACCGAATAAATCCACGTTTAATCTATCTTAAACCGTTAAATCATGAAATCCCTTAACACCCTTGACTTAACTAAGAAACTACTCACTCATAATTGCAGAACAAATACAGAGAAATGATGAAGAACACATGATTAACAAAAATAGAAATAGAAGAGATTAAGAAAACTTCTCCAATATGTAGAATCAAAGGTTTGCTCTCCAAGCTTACAAATCACCAAGATCAAAGAGATCGAAGAGTACAGAGACCAGAGAATATGATACATCTGGGATTAATTAGACCCCTTATTTTTGAGTGTTTTTCGTCAAAGAGAGAGACAAAATTAGGTGAAATAGTTCAAAACACGTTTTTACACTATTAACAGAAGCTGGATCGATCGATCCAGGCATGTGGATCGATCGATCCCATCTTTTTCTTCGGATCGATCGGTCTGGATCAGTCAGAGCTCGATCCAAAGATTTGGCGATTTCGTGGATCGATCGATCCAATGAGGTGGATCGATCGATCCCATCTTTTTCGGCTCAGTTTCGCCGTTTTCCGTTCTAGGCCTCCAGACTCCGTCCCGAAATGCCTTTACACCTAAAATGACTCATAGAAGACTAAAACAATCGAAAAAGACTCGATCATGTACAAAAAAACGCGAATTGGAAAACGTCAAAAACGCAACACATCAACTCCCTCAGACTTAGTTTTTTGCTTGTCCGCAGGCAAACAAAAACCTAAGAATAAGGAAGAGGTTTTGAAAACACAAGAACTTACATTCTCTATAGAATATCGCAATGACCCCTCAACTTAGTAATT
>PKMM01053011.1:433752-457760 GCA_002933915.1 Eutrema heterophyllum
AAAATAAAGATTAGTTTGTAAATAATTGTTAGAGCATATTGCACCAAACACTTATGTTAAGTAGTTAACTCCTTTTGAATAGAATTCAGTAGGTACTCAAGTTTTCCTCACTCTCTGCAGCTATATATACCTCCCATTGACACAAAATCGTACATAGCAACATATTCAAACAAACCCCTCTCGCAGAAAAAGCAATCAAAATCCATAACCCAAAAAAAAAAAAAAAATCTCTAGCTTCCTTTTTTTTTCATCATCGTAATGATGTATTCACTTCTCAAAGAAACAAAAATCTGTCAAGTATGCAAGAAATCATTTCCAAATGGGAGAGCTTTAGGAGGTCACATGAGATCTCACACTCGGAAACTTTCTGTATCAAACGCAGGATCAGCAACTGGCTCGACCATTCCGTCACTACAAACATCCACCAAACCCCGAGCAAAATTTAAACCTCTCGAAACAGTTTTGATGAGATCTGTCCACACTCGTGAAGCTGGTGTTTGTCCGAAACCAGATCTTAAGACAGAAGAAGGTGGACAACAAATAACTGGCAAGAGAAAGATCGTTGTGGATTTAGAAGATTCGACAGAGTCTCAAAGCTGTTTAACAGCTGATGACGAAGAAGGTGCTTTATGTCTTGTAGCAATGTCTGAGGGAAAGAGGCCAGAAAATTGTCAGAATCCAAAAGCGATTGATCAACGTTTGGTATCAACTCGGAAAGGAAAAGAAAAATGTACTGAAAAGTATATCGAAATAGATTCTGATGATGATGACCGCGAAGACAAATATAAGTATGTTTCTAATCTTCTCACTTCATCAAATGTGAGAACCCTAACAGAAGACGACGATGAGGATGATGATGATGATGATGATGAAACATATTTGGTTGAGAGAGAGAAAAAGTGTAAGAAAAAATTTAAGTGTGATATATGTGGAAAAGTTTTACGTTCGTATCAGGCATTAGGCGGTCATCGAACGAGCCACAAAAACAAACGGTTGAAGATTTGCGACAAGAATGATCAAGCCGAGAAACTGGAAAATGGGCTAGTGGTTCGACGACATTACAAGTGTGAAATTTGTGGCAGAGTGTTTGAGTCCGGTCAAGCACTTGGTGGTCACAAGAAGGTTCATTATGTGTTTCTACAACCAAGTAATTAAGTTCGGCTATGAAGGGTGGAATTTGGGTGATTAATCGATTTGGATGACTACGCTGTCTATTTTTATATTGTTGAACCTTTTTTCTTTTTAGTTTATTTCCCTATATTAATAAAACTTTGGTTAAAGTTTATTTTTATTTTCTATTTTTATGTTGTTGTACCCCTTTTTAGTTTATTTCTCCTATATTAATAAAAAAATTGTTAAAGCTTATATTTTCATAAAATTGTTTATTGAGAAGTTTACTTTTTTTGTTTAAATCGAAAAATTCCGGAATACCAAATTTAAATATGGATGTAGTGATACAATGTCATGTAGAGAAATTCACCTGGTTAAAGACTATTCATGTGTTACTAAAAAACAAAACTAAACATTCATTGTAAATCAATTATGTTTTAATTTTGAGAACATATAGTTAAAAAATCTCCGATATTTTTACTATATATGTGTTAATTTACAAAGTTTATCAAAGATTATGTTTTGTTTGACTAACCCAAGTCAAAGATATTCAATCCAAATATATCTATCGATAAAAATCCGAGTATTAGTGTAAATGGAAATAGCGTAATAAAAATAAATAGCAATACGACTAAAGATAAATAAGAATAATTAATACGTTAAATGGAAACATCATTAAATGGAGTCGTAGTTTGAATTTTTTTGTTACATTTATGTTAACATGTTAAAATATTTTATTACATTCAAAATAAACATATATAAACAAATTAACGTATTATTCTTATTTATCTTTAGTCGTATCACTATTTATACGATATTTTCATTTACCTTATTATTCGTATTTTAATCGATAGATATATAAATAGTGATACGACTAAAGACAAATAAGAATAGTTAGTTAAACGGCAATATCATTGAATGAACTTGTCGTTTGAATGTTTATTTGCATTTGTGTTTTTTAAATGTATTTTAAGAAACACAAATGTCTTTTTAAATACAAAATAAACACAAATATATTTTCTAAAAAAATATATGATTTGCAAATTATAATGTGAAACAAAACATGCTAATAAGTTACAAATGATATTTGATTTAAGAAAACCAAACTTTTGTGTTTTTTGGGACGTACGTAAAACATAAAATATTAACATGCAAACGTTAATGTAGACGCAAGGACAAAAAAATTATGTTTCAAACAATCAAAAATTACTCTCCAAAATCATCGAGTCTTGTCAGTTTGACGTTGCTACCATCTGTGTTTCCTCAAGTTAATGTTAATTTGCTCCAAAAATAGAACAATGATTTTGATACTTATGTTGCACCTGAAGTGTATTGTCGACACATGTTATCTTAGACTCTTAGTAGATCAGTAGATGAAATTTGTTTAGTGTTTTCAGATGGATTTGATCATTTGGGTTAAATATTATATTTGAAAAGAAGATCGTATAAGTATAATTAATATTCATACTTTTGAAATGGTACATGCATGCAAAAATTGAATTGAATCTTTATATCACTAAAGTCTATTTGAATTTATGAGAATCCCTTTTGAAAGAACTTTACATGTTAAACCTATAGTAATTTTAAAATGAGTAGCCTGAAATGATTTCTAATATCATGTAAATAAAAAAAAAATAACTGAAAAATCCTTGTGATAGCAAACAAGATGCTGAATGAGAATGTGGTATATGTGCTGATAGTAGATTGAAAGATTTGGGGATGATCTACGAATGGAGTCCGAACGTTAAAAAAAAGTGATATCAAAATCGAAACCGTATTAATTAGATTAGAGCCTTACAAACTCGGATCGTTGGAAGTAAATGATCTTGATGTGCGATTAGAAAGGCGTATCAATCTGTTTTTGGGCGTGATTGCACTCCAAAATTTAGAAACTATGAGACAGTTTTAAAATTTGACTACTTTTAGTCTTTTACTAATAAAGTGCATTTATTTCTTTTGGTAAAAAAAAGGTGCATTTATTTCTTTTGTTTTAAGAGTTAAGCGAGTTTAATCTAAAATAAGTTTAAGATAATTTACATTTGTTTTTGGATTTGCCATGAAGTTTGGATCAGGAGACAATTTTTAGTATATTCCCTTCATTCTGTGGAGTATGGTGAAGTCCACGGGCCGATAATGGGCCAAGAGCTGTGAGACCCATAGTCACTCTCTTCAAAGTTCAAACAAAAAAAGAACGCCGTCAAAACATTTCACTCGTCTAATGAAAAGAACGCCGTCAAAAAAAAAGAAAAAAGAAAAAAAGAAGCAAAAACACACTCATATATACCATAACAACCTTCAAAAAATTCTACAATTACATAAAAACAAAAGATACAAAGATATATGGTTTACCCATCACGCCCCAATCTTTTGACATATAACAACATCACCACCATCTTCAAAATTAACATCACTAACATTGTCGAGAAGGACCACATTATCTCCTATTGTCTTCCTCTTCGGCTTTGCCTCTTGAAGAATCAACAACACATCTCTCATCGGTGGCCTATCTGTTGGATTTCGACTTGTACATAACAATGCGATTCTCAGCATTTGTTTCATCTCTTCTCTTATGAGACTACACGACCTACCCATGCTTTTGTCTAGAACTTGCTCTACGTCTTCCTTTGTCTTCAGCTTTGATCTAACCCAATCCACAATACTATTACCTTCTCCGAATTCCGGTTCCACCGATCTTCTTCCCGTGATTATTTCTAGTAATATCACTCCGTAACTGTAGATATCACTCTTTTTATCCACTTGCAATGTGTATGCATACTCTGTAACCAAAACAAACAAACAAAAGTAGAGAGAGAGAAGGTTGTCATCCCAACAAAAGGAATGTTTAACAAACGGACAAAAGAGCAATTTTTAAATTGGGGAAAAAGTAAGGAATAAAAAGAAAAAAAAGTTGAGGATACCTGGTGCAATGTATCCGTACGATCCGGCAACGACGGACATGGATTCGTCGGTTTGAATCAACTTCGCGACGCCGAAATCCGCCACGCGCGCCTCGAAATCGGCGTCGAGGAGTATATTGCTAGGTTTTAGGTCGCGGTGCACGATGACTGGATCACAGTCATGGTGGAGATAACAGATCCCCTGGGCGACTCCGATCGCGATCTGGTATAACGCCGTCCACTCCGCCGCCGCATTCGTCGTTTTGTCGCCACCGTGAAGGAGATCGTCAAGGCTTCCATTAGGCATGTATTCGTATAGAAGCATCGTACACTCTCGATTCGAGCAGCATCCGAGGAGGCGGACGATGTTCCGGTGCCGTACGTTCCCTAGGACATCGACCTCCGCCAATACGCCGCTCTTCCGCCGCCGGATCTTGCCGTTCTCTTTGTTTTTCCCCCAGAGCTTTTTCACGGCGATTATCTCTCCGTTAGGCATCTCCGCCTTGTAGACTGTTCCGGTCGATCCCATTCCGAGGATGTTATCCGTCTTCGAGAGACACTCCACAACATCATCCGCCGTGAAATTCAGCCTCTGAAAGGCGGTAAGTTTCCACTGTCCTATCACTCCGCCGCATCGTCCACCGTCGACTCTGCTGCTTCCGTAGCTTTTCTGGAAGCATCGAGTGGCAGCGACGAGGACGAAGAATCCGACCCCAATCGCCGCCGCCATTATCCAAACAATAGCTCCGGCGGTTTTCTTCGGTCGCTGCTCGTTATGACGAGCGTCGAGTTCCGATTCTCTGGCCGTGTCGGAGTTGCAAGGTCTCGCGACGGCATCTCCGCAGAGCCCTTCGTTTGAAGAGAAAAACGACGGATTCAGATGCGCGAACGAGCCGCTTGGAATTGGACCGATTAGCTGATTGTACGAGACATTGAAGGTCGTGATAGTCTTGGAGCTTCCGAAATCCGACGGGATTGTTCCCGTCAGGAGATTATGAGAAAGATCTACGTCGGCTATCGACGGAAGCGTCGAAATCTCCCATGGAATGATTCCGGAGAAATGATTTCGACTGAGATTCAAACAGAGGAGCTTCTCGCAATGTCCGATGTCCCAAGGGATCGTTCCGTTGAGAGAATTTCCCTGCAGCTCGATCCTGTAGAAGCTCTTGCATCCAACGTAATTAGGGATTTCACCGATCAAATTGCTGAAACTCGCTGAGAAGATCTGTAGATTCGGCGCTCTCCATATACTCTCCGGCAATCGGCTGTGGAAGGAATTGCTAGAGAGATTCAAGTACTGAAGAACAGGAGCAGTGGCGAAATCCGCCGGGATTTGGTCGGTGAATCTATTGTTGCTCAAATCGACGAAAGTGAGATTACGCAGAGAGCCAAATCCGAACGGAATTGACCCGTTTAATCGATTGTTCTGAGTCCGAAACCTCCACAGAAGATTGCAGCTTGTTAAGCTCTTTGGCAACTCCCCTTCGAACATGTTGGAGAAGAGGATGAGCTTGTATAGCTTGTTTCCATGGCAGAGAGAAGGAGGGATCGTGCCGGTAAAGGAATTGTTAGAGACATCCATTCTCTCGAGCTTTCCGTTTGATCCAAGTCTCTGCGGCAAAACTCCGGTGAAGTTATTGTTCCATAGAAGCAATGCGGTTAGCTCCGGGAGTTCACCGATTCCTTCAGGGACTTTACCTGAGAGGTTATTGCTGAATAAGCTAAGTAATGTGAGGTTCTTCAAGCTCGAGAAGCCTGATGGGATACTACCAGAAAGCTGATTACTCGACAAATCCAGAGACTTTAGAGCTCTCAAGTTCCTATAACTCTCTGGAATTTCACCAGTGAAACCGTTTAGGAAAAGAAGCAGAGTCTCGAGCTTGGAGAGATTTCCGAGTTCTTGAGGCAGAGAACCAGAGAGGCTGCAATTGGAAACGTCGAAGTACTGAAGATTTGTGAGTAACGAAAACTCTGAGGGTATGTTTCCGGTAAACTGATTATAACCGATCTCGATGTGTTGGAGCTCCGGTAAGAGCCCCAATCTCGGAGGTAAATCACCTCCCAGAACATTTCCGGCCAAATGAATAAACTTCAATCTCTGTAAACCACCGTAAGCTGCAGGAATCTCTCCTTCGAAGTAACTCCCGCCAAAGTTGAGCTCTTCCAAGAAACGAAGACGAGCCACTTCCAAAGGCAAAAGACCTTCGAAGTTGTTGCTAAACGCATTGAGAACCTTTAAGAACTTGAGCTTGGAGATTCCGGGAGGGAAACTTGAGTCGAAGGAATTGTGGCTAATGTCAAGAGTAGTGAGCTTGGTGAGATCAAAGAGAGAAGTCGGAAACGCACCCTCCAATGAATTCCCACTGAGATTCAAGTAGAGTAAGCTCGACAAGTAACGAATTTGCTGAGGAAGACGACCCGTGAGGTTCCGGTGAGAGAGGTCAAGGGAAATCACTTGAGACGTTGCATTGTCACAGACGACACCGGACCAAGAACGCCAAACGGCGTCGTTTTGACCATCGGTGGTTGCGACAGAGAGTTTCCAGTCTTGAAAGGCAGAGGGAGAGGCAGAGAGAGATGTCTTGAGGGAAATGAGAGACAAGAGTTGAGGTGAAACCTTGAGAGCTAAGGAAGATAAAGCGAAGAAAGGAAGAAGAAAAAGAAGAAGAAAGAGATGAACAGGAGAAGGAGAAGTGTTCTTGTTCATGGCTTTTAGAGAGAAAGGGACGAAACTGAGAGATGAAGTGTGGTGAAGTTGAGAAAGGTTTTAGGGTTAACAATGGTGGATTTAAGGGTTTGAAGAAGAAGATGAAGGAGAAGAGAAGAAGTCATGATGAAGGTGATGATTGTGGAGTGCGTCTAATGGTCTGGCTTTTGTTGGTTGAGGCATTATGGTTTGTGTGGGGAAGAAAAGAAAAGAGGAACTCATCCATTTTCCACTCTTCTTTTACTTTTCTTACTTTTTGGAAATTAATTACTTCGTATTTGTTCTTTTTTTTTTTTGTTGGTTGCTTTTTTTTTTTATTATAACCCAACGTAAAGGCCATTCTGTTATGTCGTATATAAACCATTAATACTCTAATATATATAGATATGAATCCAGTTAGACCCGACTATAATTGTACATTATACTTGTATAAAAATTATACGTAATTGTTGAGCAACAAAATTGTTATTATCAAAAGAATTCTCTTTTGAGTTTTCTATTTTTTTTATTAATGCGGTTTCGATTTATCTATTTCGATATTATAAAAGATTTATGCATTCTTCGTGATTCTTTACCACAAAACAATGTTATTTGTATTAAGGCCAAAACAAAATGTTATTTGTATGATAAAAAAAAAAATTGAACTAAACCGGCTATACAACTATACTGTATAGTCTATACAAATGTTATGACAATTGAAAGGAAAACACTCAAACATTTTTTTGGGGGATTTTGTTTTGGATTAATCAGAAAAATATCATGTTTATAATTACAATATTTGATTTTCGGTGGAGGTCTTTGAAAATAAGAGACCAAATCACCACGCCACTCATATTAAAATCCGATTATTTAGATTGCTTGTATCTTTTCTTTTGTGTTTTCTCCTCTTTTCGTTTTTTTTTTCCACTTTGGTTTTCTTTTTAAAAACCTTTTGCAGACAAATTGAATGTTTGATGGTATGTCTATGCAAATACACAAGTACATATAATACATTACATAGATACACAATAAANCCACTAACTCTCAAAAGCCCACAGTATACTGTATATTTATTAAATGCGAAATTCTTGTATTATAAAAAAATACATATAACTATAGTTTTTTCGAACACCAATTCTGGCGCCCAAAAGATTCAAGATTCCATAACCAATTCATCACACCATTCATACTTATAGATATATACGCGTGCATCTCTTTATTACTTTGATGAATTTAAAAGAATCAAGAGTCCAGACTTATTTTCCAATTAGTTATTTTATTATAATTGGATAATCTCGAACCGAAGTTCTGATTATATTTATTCCCCAAAAATAAAAATAAAAGGTTCTGATTCATTTCAAGAACAAATGGGAAAATTTCGTATTTTACCATTTAAAACATTCAAAATTATGATAATCACAATGAAAAGACTCTAACATTGTTCATTTAGTTTACATGATAAACCCTTCGACCATTTGATCACTATAATTTTTGTTTTTTTAATTAGTTCTCTTGCATTGCATTCTTTGTATTACAAGTTAATGTAATTGTAAATACATCATTATGTGTTAAGTTCTATGGGTCTCTAACTTAAAATTAATTGGCAATGAGTGAATTGACTCATATCTCTTATATAATAGTGTTAGTCCCTTTATATTTCTGATGTGAGATCTTAACACGTCCCTTCGAGATGATGGTTCTTATCGGTCCATTTCGAACTGAATCCCACTTTAAGACCGGTAATAAACCATTCTTGGTCCACCCTACTTGGGTCAATAAACAAAACTCTGATACCATGTTAAGTTCTATGGGCTTTCAACTCAAAAACAATTGGCAATAAGTGAATTAACCCATATCCCTTATATACTAGTGTTGGTCCCTTTATATTTCCGATGTGGGATCCTAACACTATGGATTCTATTCATGTTTTAACATTCACTACTTGTATCATTTTTCATGTAATTCTTATATTATCTCAATCACATGGTCCTGTTATACAAAAATATTTTGTCTCATTTAAATAGTTCTCATGCATTATTTAAATCTACAAGGGTATTTAATTGTAAATACATCATTTTGAACATGAATCATATTCATGTTTTTATATTCACTATTTCTAACATTTTTCATGTATTTCTTAAAATATCTCAATCACATGGTCCATTCTACTAAATTTTGTTTGTCTCATTTAACTATCTAATACTGCTAGGAAATCCAAACTATGCCTTTTCTCATATATTTATTTTTTGGTCACGATACCTTTTTCTTATTATATTTTTTCTTTTTAGTATTAAAAACACACATCTCGGAAAAAGTCGCATTATTTTTATCGGTGCTATATATATAAAAGTTATAGCTGTAGAAATTGACTTAAGGACATAAGGTTTATATCATGATGGTTGCTTGCCATTATAAATTCACTTTTCATCATCAAGGTTGGGTGAAATAAATATCTCATCACATTCATTTGATCATCCCTAAAGTTCCAAAATTATCATCATCATTCCTCAACTAATTACCTAAATTATATAATCTTCAAGATTCCGTACGTGAGCGGCGATCATAATGCTATAGCCTATAGTATATTTTGAAATCAATACCTGCAGTCCTGCGAACATAAAACAATATACACTTACATCGCATGTAGTTTCATTTGATTATATACAATTTTGTTATATTTGATATAGTAATGATCATATGAAGTTAGTGATGGTGAAGTTTGTATTTTTCCTTCAAATGATTTTGTAGCCTAAAGTATAAATAGAGTGTAAGCTTGAAGTAGAATGATATACGTTTTACAAACTCGTCCTATAGGACCAATGGTCCTAAATTTTCTGGATGATTAATAAAAATAAATAGTTAGCAATAATGAAAATAATTGAATAGAGGCATGCGTCGTTTGATTGCTCTTTTGTTAGTGTTCTTCACGCGTGTCTTTTTCGCAACAACAGTATGGTATGCTTTGCCTTTTCCCAGATGACGGTTTTACCCCCAACTGAACTGATCCTATATATGGATACATAATAAGACAATATCAAGGGAACTGGATTTTGCAATATAAATATTAGATTTGGGCGGAAATATGTTCTTAGGTTTAGAGGTTGACAAAAAGATTTAAAAGTCTTCAAACTTAAAAATGTAGGGCTCTAACTTAAGAATACATATTATCGTATGTAACATTTTTTATAAACTTGGTGGGGTTTTTGTTGTTGTATGAATTGAGTTATACTTCAAAGTCCTATATGTTGTTGATCTAATGTTTTCGTATGAATTGAGTTATCATTTAAAGTCATATATGTTTTTTTTTGGTGTAAAGTCATGTATGTTGTGGATTAAATGAAAAAAAACAGTGCTGTAATATCTTGTGTTTTTCTTTTTATTTGAGAATTCGTGGATATTATATTGTTTATTATAAATTGCTAGACACATTCGTAAACTATAATTTATTATATAAAAAACTGTTGGTAGTCGTAGATGAAAAAAGGGGTTTTCAATTACCTTTTGATTTTTAACACGAAGCTTTGAAAGAATTCACACAAACTGAATTTTCAAATTTCTATTTTTAAGAAATTATAATAATAGATTGATCGTGTTATTTGAGAATTTTGTTTGTTACATCTTGTAAGGGCACGCGCACCGCGAAACGCTTCGGTTGGCGCTTAAGACATTATTAACATTTAATTAAATAAAAATTAATATTAAAATTGGAAAATGACGCTTATTTATGGAAATGGACGCTTAAATAAGCGTGAGGAAGCGTCGATGGATTGTGCCACGTGGACAGATGACACAGTTTTAATAATAAAAAATATATAAACATCCCATTTAAGCATCTTGCGGTGCCGATGCCCTAATGATTCGATTGTCACCGTATGTAGGTCTCCATGCTCTCTCTCGATCCATGGATTCTCATCCTTGTCTGATGGTCGGTTCATTACACTAGAAAGATCGAAAGATTTATTTACTATTTCTACAAATCACTTTAAAATATTTTTCCATGTTTTTTCCTCGTTACTTTCTAGTATGTCACTCATCTTTTACACATCTTCTAATCATTTATTAGGAAAAAAAATTGAGTGTGTTAAGAGATCAGTTTGGTTACATTTCATGTGTATTTATTTTGGCAATTTCTTACACAGTAATGGCTTTTTTTCCACTATTGGAAATGGTTAGAATAAAAGTTTAGTACTTCGAGTTGAGTTAGACATAAAGATTTTGGTTGGATATCGGTATTTAAAATTTGTAACAGAGCAATCGTATTAAAGTTTTTTTTGTTTGTATATGTAAATATATTAAATTGTTAAATTTGGAAGTACACAAGACACAAAAACAAAACAAAAAAAGTAGAAAAGAAAGGAACAATAATAATAAAAGTTTCCACAAGAGAATGATGAAAGAATTGAACATTCTACAAAAGTAAACAAAGAGGATGAAATAAAGAGAGAAAGAAAACGATTGATGGGAATGATGGGAATGAGGCCATTTCATTATATATATATTTTTCAAATGGGAATATTTTATATTTATTTTTCTTTTGGAAATACCACCGTTAGTATTGTATTTGACAATTGTTATGACACTTTTGGATTTTGTTTTTAAGTTCAAAATGAAATGATTGTTCGTCTTAGTGTGAATATCAAGTATCATATCTTTTTAACCTCTTATTAGAAAATCATATTACTAAAGTATTAATACAATATAAATGATAATCTACAATCCAAATGAGCTTATTGGTCAAAATGAACCAACTATTTTCAGATAAACAATTCAATTCGTACAATACATGACTACGTCAAATACAACATGCGACATATATAATCATACAAACAAAAATTACACTCATAATCTAACATATTTACATATGTTTTTATTTAAATAAACATAATTCGTAACCACTAGATGAACAAGTATTTTATTCGTAATTTTCTAGCCTTGTACCTTAACCAATTCGTTTTTTCTTTTGGAATATGTACATTTTCCCTGAAAGGAATAAACACATTTGCTTAGATGGTTGAAAAGAATCAAATTTTGTCAACCTCATCAGTAATTAAATTAAAAAATGATTTGACACTAATTCCATATATTGCTCACATGAAGCCAAATTAGATGTCAGTTTTGTCTATAGTTCAAGTAGTCTGATCATCCCCACTAACCAAATCTCTTTTTGGATGTATGAAAAAGGTTTGTTAAATTAGTTTCTGTTATTCGTATAATTAAAATCAATCAAATTAGTTTACAAAACAAAAAGCACATATTTGAACAAATTTATTTAACATGGTCCATGGTTTTATTTTGTCATATGTGTTGTGAGCACAGAGATGCTTTAGCTTGAATATATGAGCACATTTAAAGTGACAATGCGTTATCATTAACCTATAAAATTCCATAACATTTTCAAAGTTGTTAAGCAGATTAGATGGTAGAACACTAGAACCAATGAAACAAACAAACAAAATTATTTTATCAAAACGTGTAATCATTTTGTTCATGGAAAATAGATGATCTACTTTTCTTTTTTTGAAAAAATGAGTACTCCCACGGGATCCTAAATCAACAATCCTAATCATCATTATTCATTTCAAAATCTTGTCTTTTCCTTTTCTATTTTCCCCCATTTTTAAAAATAAAATGTTATGATTGTGGGGTGAAATTGGGGAAAAATTGGAGGACAGCCCATATGGCCATTAACCCTTTTTTTTTATATAACCAGAGTCGATTTTTATTCGTAGTTACTTCAAGTCTTCAACCATGTATACCCGGTTTAATATATCAATCAATTCCCCAAAAACAACCAAGGCCATACACCGGATTCTTGATTTTTCAGTCAGCATGATCCTGATCCTGGAAACGGATTATTCTATCGACGAATGTATCAACCAATCGAGGGGGAAAAAAAAAAAGAACAAGTATTGTTAGCATACATATAATAACTCGATACAAATGCCAAAATACAAGACCTCTGAACAACACATTCAAGGCTTCAGTCAGCTAAATTCTAAGTTTCCTTTTGCTGATAATCGCATGCCAAGAAATACCATCTACACCTAAACTTCTTGGATTTACAAGGAAATTTTATGTAAGAAAGCTTATGACGGATCCATCAGCTAAATTTGATTTAGAACTAGATAGAGTTATGCATTTTCTCTGGCCTGCAATATGTTGACAATTTAAACTAAAAGGACTTCTTTTTTCAACGATTCCATATACAGCCTGATAAGGTGTGTCTAACCAGGGCCGGCCATGAGGCCAAGCAAGCGGCTTGCTGCCCTCGTTTTTTCATAAAAAATTTTGGCCCTAAAATTCTTAAAATTCTTCTTAGGCTAGTGGTAAAATGTAGGTATTTAGTATTACATGTCATGAGTTTGATTCTCATGAAATGGTTTTGTTTTATTTTTTTCTTGTTTTTAATAAACCAATTAAAACCGAAAACCAATATAATTATAAAATAGCCCATTTTTTTTCTCTAGTTTGCGATCCTTAGAACTCATAGCAGACTATGTGTCTAACAAAACAAGGACCAGTTTTTCTCCGTTCTTGGAGTACCAACATTTGGAAGGACTTGAATAGACAGAGATGGTAACTTCTGAAAACACCAAAGAAAAAAAGAAAAAAAGAAAAAAAGAAAAAAAGAAAAAAAAAATATAAGGAACCTCCGGGGCCACGTACAGAGAAGGGGGTGCAACTGACCCCTACATATTCTTTAAATAGCTTTGTATATAACCTAATTTGGTGTTTGGAATGGTGAAATTTTTTTACTTTCTAATTGGGGTCATAGTTGAATTGCCAAGTAGAATAATTGGAGCTCTCGTATTTACCGCTTGACACTTGTGAGCGTTGAACAATAAATTGTAACCACATATCCCAAAAGATAATTGCAATATTTTTTAACTGCAATCTGAGATAGTAGTATAACTTCAACAATGGTGGTAACTTAGTCCAACTTTTATCAATGAATCTTTGAGAAAGGTAACGAAGCTGACAATTGAATTCTTTGTTGTGCAAGCTTTACTATAGGGCTCAAAGGAACTCTTTATCATAATTCCATGACAAGATCTCTTTCTGACACCTAGCAATCTAGCCCGAATCGGGTATTAAAAGTACGATTTTAAAGGTAAATGGGTTTTGTTTATTCAGATTGTACAAATACACGGCTGGTTTAGAATAGCGTAATAGTATGAGGCCTTAAACAGAAATGTAAATAAGAAATAATAACTATTCCATTATTGAATAGCTAAGCACCGTTTCCGGCTTCCCGAGCAAGAAAAGTGACGGCCGCGAAATGGACATCAGAATCGCCGACGGCGGCGGAGAGCAGCTGAAGACTTTCGAAGAAGCTGATGCTGTTACAGTTATCAATCTCAGCAATCAGAAACCATTCATATCCTCTTCTCCTCCTCCCTCAACGTCAATTTCTTCGTCCTCGACCTCCTCCACATCGGCGAGGACACTCGCGCCGGTGATTGATTCTCGATCCAACGGTGAGGAGGAGGAGGAGGAGTTTGACTGGGTGGCTGTAGAAAGAGAGGCTGATGTAATTACGGATAAAGCTCCGGAAATTGACGAAGTTGAGGATGCTTTCTCTGCGCTTCAACTGTGAGTTTTGTGAGAATTTCGAAAGTAAAAGGAAACCTTTTGACGGTATTGTCTAAAATAACTCATCATTATCTTTTAGGCTGTTCGATGATGATGAAGACCAAGTTTCAGAGTCGGAATTTGTAGATTGGATTGAGCCTCCATTGCAGCTCTGCAATACCAGACTTGTACAGCCTTATATGCTGGACAGATTCTACGACGCCTTTCATCTGTTTCAGACCGACCCATCAGTTCAGGTTCTCTGTGTTTATGGCTGTACTTCGGGTTTTATAGCAAGAAAAAAACCAAACTAAAGTGAGATAGGCATTGTCTGTCTACTGTTGCAGATAATGGTTATGTCATTGGCTTCAGACAGGGCTGTTTGGGACGCGGTGATGAACAATGAGGTTGTCCGGGAGCTCATAACCAACAGTAAGAAAAATATTAAGATCACTGGACTCTGGTTGCTTCTAACCGATGATTATGTAAAGAGTTTTCCTTCATATTATAACGCAGCTGAGGGGTCAGAAGAAGACTCTGGTTCAGCCTCGAATTTCATAAGGAGGTTGTTTGAGAGAAGTGCCATCAAAATCATGGACGTAATGGAGAGAGTCACAAAGTACGTCACTGACCTCTTCAATGATGTTGTTCCTGGAGATGAGACGGTTGTGTTAGCCACAGGTGCTGCACCAATGATGGAGAAGCTACAATCAACACTTCTGCTCACTGTCCTTGTCCTGCTTATCGTGTTAGTAACTCGAGTCACAAGAGCTAGATAGGAAGCTTTCACAAAGGATTCATTCAGTACACGATACCAGCCAAACTATGATCTCACATTTCAGGGCCTGCGTTGCAATTGTAAGTGCGATCTCTGCAGCTAAAACCGCAGCAGAATTATGGTGATACTTGTGCTACTCTAGTGTAATAAGAAAACAGTAATTCAAGAACAATATGTCATTTGAAACATAAAGTTCAACTTCTCCAAAGAAAGAGTGTATCAAACACACTAGATTAGATATGCGAACAGAGGTACATTGCCAAATTTCGTTTTTTGAACTACACCGAATCAGTTCTGATCAAATACTCGTTTTCTGAGTATTGTCACAAATTAATATTCATCGGCGTAAACATCAGATGAACAGGTGATTAAAACACAACACCTTACAGTTTCTTTTGAAGAGAAAAGAAAGAGGTGACTCTGTTTTATGTACAGTGTAGAGCCACCAAGCCATCCATGAGAGACCAGTGAGATTGCTTCTTGGATTCACGAGCACATGTTTGTATAAAATCTAGTAAAACACCAAAAGCGAATGCGTATCAAAGTTTAAGATTGTGCACCAGATTTACCAAGTACGTAATTGTGTATATGAAGAAAATAAATAGACAGTGAGAAGGAGATCTCACTTGGTATTAGGTGCTTGAGCTACCGAGATCAAAGTCCATTGTGTAATCATACTCGATTGTTGGAATAACTGATGCCATGAACTTCAAGAACAGGAAGAGGTACCTGGGAAAATAACAATGGTGTAACCAGCAAGGCCCAATGAACTTTTAAGAGTTATTTGCAATAAAACCACTCACTTGTCAACTTCAGGTTCTACTCCGCGCGACATTAATACATCAATGATTTTCTTCATAACAGCTCCATGTCGACATGGATGGACTGAAGCATGTTTCCCAGGCAAGTGTGGATGATCTTCAATTGTGACCTGTGTATTTTTTTTTTAACAGAGGATCGCACAATTAATCTACTACATTGGTCAGATTTAGAGGACAAAAGAGAAGAAAACTTTGGTGGATTTACAAAATTCATTCAATGCAAGTTGAGATTCGTCTTCTCTTTACCGTTTTACGAGCATGGTCTTGGCTTACATCCTCCATTACAAGTTCAGGTTGCAGCAGCATCCTTGACTACAAGATAGATACATCACAGCTTTTAATTAGATAACAGGAAACATAAACAAGCAACAAAAAACCAAGAGTTTTAAGATGAAAAAAAAACGAAACAAGTATGAACAAGATGCAGACCTCATCATAACCGGTCAGCCAAACACGAGGAGTTTGGTAATACTTATCATACCTGAACCAAAGCGAAGAATTATGAGTTTGCCAATTAGTGAGGATCTGAGCCAAAAGTATGAGAGTTGTATCTAAATGTGAAAATGCAGTAAGACATTCTTTGGGTATGAAAGAAGCGCAGGGTGCTTACGTTATGCTGACATCATATGTCCGAGTGCGGAGAATGTTATCGTCATCAGGTTCATGAGCCACAAGATAAGTTGACTGAAGAGTTGCCTGACTCAAGGAAGAGATTTTTTTTATTAATATAACTACTGGTAGACCAAGAAAAAGGAAAAACGGAAGTATGCTTCGAAGGCAAAATATAGCTACACACGCCAGTGTTAAATCCAGTCAAATCATAACCCCTTCAAATTTGTTCCAATTTCCGAGAAACTCGCAAATTCATTTATCCAAGAGAGCAATAACAAAGACACATGATATATAGTGAGAGTAAAGAAAAAAACAAACTCACCGGATCATTTTCTACCACATTGTCAGCCTCATCAAACTCTTCCATGTCTGGAATATCTTCATCCTCCTCACCTCCAAAATACGTAGGTATTGATTGTATAGCATTCTTCTCGTTTATTTCCAAGGCATCCATGGATGGCAAGTTTTCATCTTCTTTGCCTTTATCTGTGGCAAATATTAAGACAAAAAAGTGAAATGCGAGAAAAGTGAGTTCCAGACGCACTAATCTCTCAATACAAAAACCTACCTTTTGGTTTCCCATGTGTCGCCAGCCAACCATCATTATCTTCATCATCAACCAACACTTCACCCCCAGCAGCTTCATATTCCTCTGCCACAGATGCAGCTCTCCGTAGACAAGGTACTGTCGACCCATGGAAAAGCCATAAACTTAACGGAGTGTGCATCCATAAACTACAAAGCTAACTAACAGAAAGCAGCTCTAAAGTTACCATTTCTAGTAGTCAAAAACTGTTTGTCGGAGGGCAAGTACGGCTTCCTTTTGCTTGGGTCACCAGATTCCCTAGTTTAAAGGAAAATCCATTGTGTCAATGTTTAGCTTAAACATCGAGAGAAGATGCATATCGTAAACGGATTGAACAAGAAGTCATATAACAAAGCGCAAAACCCAATATGTAATAGACAATCAGAAAAAGTCATAATTTGATTGATCCCATCACCAATCTCACAAAATTGTATAAAAGTAATTAAAAGCCAATAGATTTATCGCCAAATCCAGAGAGACCCATTTCCCCATATTCCTCGACGATCAAGTTTACAGCTAACACATAATCGTAGATCGCAAAAGTATTACATTCGCCACTTTGTCTTCATATTCTCCAATAAAAACTCAGAATTGGAACTAACCAGGACCAGGTAGGGCACTTGGAGACGAGATTATCGCCGGCGAGTACGAACTCGCTGACGCTGAGTACTCCCTTCTCCTTGAACGCCGAGATCGTACGAGGACCTGTGATCCTCTCCACCGTGCCTTTAAATGCTTCATGAAGCTTTTGCGAAAGCACCATCTTTTGATCTCGCGATGAATATCTAATCAATTGTTGTATAATCAATTGTTGTATCCCACAACGAATTTCTCGTATCTAAACAAGAATTCTAATCGAAGATTCGATTTTGAGCCCATAGTAATCTTACGAGATTCCGTGTCCATTTTTGACAACAATCTCGATTTATCCCCATACTTTTTATATTTTTTCGTTTTTGCCCCTTCGTTTTATTTTTCACTCAAAGTTCCCTTTTCCTCTCTATTCTCAAACTGTCTTTCAAGTCCAGATAGTACATTTGATATTTTTCCATTACAAATGAATCTCATTGCCCTTATTGAAAGATAAATAACATTACTAAATGTTTTCACGGCAAGAGCACAACGGAGCCAGATGTTATCCTATTCTCAAGGTCTGCGTGAGCATCAGCGACCCGAGACAACGGGTACTTGTGGTTTACACGAGCCCTTATGACGCCGGAAGCAACATTGGCGAAAACCTCCCCTGCACACTCCAATAGCTCGTCTCGAGTTTCATTGTATTGCATCATGGAAGGTCTTGTCAAGAAGAGCGACTTTGGAGCAAGATCAGATAATGGAACCGGATCTGGAGATCCCGAGGATTGTCCAAAGCTCACCATGTATCCTCGGTTCTTTAAACATGCTAATGATCCCTGGAAACCCATAAAAATTTCACAATGAGAAATCCGAAACCCAACATAGAACATATGCGTCATGGACGGCTCTTCGTGACATTTACCTTAAAGGTGTCTTTTCCCACTGAGTCATAAACAACATCGACTCCTTTGCCTGATGTAATATCGTTGACCCGAGAAACAAAATCCTCATTCTTGTACATAATAACATGGTGGCATCCATCTTCTTTGGCTTGAGATGCTTTCTCATTGGTCGAGACAGTTCCAATGACAGTGGCTCCAAGCGCATGTGCCCATTGACACAAAAGAGATCCAACTCCACCAGCTGCAGCATGAACAAGGATCGTGTGCCCACGTTCGACCTTTCCAAATACAAATAGGAATTGAGTCATATACTGAAGAGATCTTACACTAAATGAAATTCCAACCTTTCAATGGAAAGGTAGAAATAGGTAAAATGAAAAACTAACCTTGAAGCAACGGCGAAGGAGAAACTGTGCAGTCATACCCTTGAGCATGATTGATGCTGCAACGATAGGATCAATAGATGAAGGAACAGGAACCACTTTATCTGCTGGAAGGATTTGTTCCTCTGCATACGCTCCCATCGGATTTCCAGCATAAGCAACGAGATCACCGATCTTTTTGCCAGTCAATCCCGACCCAACAGCTACCACCTCTCCAACAGCCTCCATACCTATGAACAGAAATTGGCACAGATACTTCTTTTTCCTCAATTTCTTTTTTTGTTTGTTTGTAAAACTTAGGTTGTAGAGAGCAGAACCTGGTGTAAAGGGCATAGAAGCCGGCTTGTAAACACCCTTCCTGTAGTAAATATCAATGAAGTTGAGCCCGATCGCCTTGTTCTTGACTTGTATCTCCCCATCATTTGGTTCCCCTACTTCCACATCTTCCCATTTCAGAACCTTCCAATTACAAACAAAACTGCAATGAAATACTGAGAATACAGATCAAGTCGAACGTGAGAAACGATCACAAGTTCCTAAATCAAAGAGGGCATAATATTCTCATTGCCTATATACACATCAGTGATTCAGTAAATAACTACCCATTGCAGAAAAGCGAAAGCATTTTGACCAGTGTTTACTTAAACCAAGAAATTACGATCCATCCGATGCAATTAAGCTTTATTTGGTCCAGCTTATCTGTTTTAAGAGACTATTAGTGTTATGGAACTGAAGCTAATAGTGAACCCCTAATCATTCAAATTCCAATCATAGAACCATATAGAGACACAATCACAACCTAATCTGATTACAACTACCGAAATCCGACCCGGAATTTCAAAATCGATTCTTTACTCACCTCAGTACCGCCATGCTCGTAAACCCTAATACCTTTCACCATCTTCTTTCCCGGCGAATCCTCCACCGGGACTGTACTCAGAGCTTTTACAGCAAACGCGTCGCCACGTGTAGACAACGAAAAACTCGAGGACTCGGCAGGAATTTGACGAAAGATGAGATTTTTTACGGGATTTCGTGGAAAATTCGAGAAGCTTGGGTGATATAGACGACGTGACAGATGTCCAGACGCTTGAAGACACGAGTGATGAAGAGTCAATGATGCCATTTTCTATGGCCCCCTCTCTTCTCTTCCTCCTAACTTAATTTACTTATCTTTGTCCTTTGACTTTTGATAATTACATTGTCACCACGTTAGTTTCCATACATTTACAAAACACACCTTAAAACTCTTCAGGTAGCACGAAATGTGAGCATTCCGCTATTGGGTTCTGTTAATACTATTTTAGGTTTTTAGTTTAATCGATTGGATAGTAAATTAAAAAATTGTTATAAAAATTATACAGGTAAGTACTTAATTAATCTTTTTTTAAGTGTGAATGCGCAATTTATTAAATTATGCATTCCACTTCACCACATCATAGAGAATTATATTTGGGGGATTTATTCCTAAGAAGACTCGGTTTCTTGGATATTACGCTTCCTCGTCATTCTCCTCCAAAACCAATGCTTCTCCCAAAGTCCAGCCACCTTCTCGATCGGAACATTCTTAGTCTCCGGCAAAAAAAGCTGCACCGCGACCGTCATCACCACCACCCACCCTCCATAAAAGAAGAAAATCCCTGCTCGGAACTTGCATAGCATCGGCGGTACGCTTTGAGCCACAGCGAAGGTGAACACAAAACTCACAGCCACCGTCACACTCTGCGCCGCCGATCTTATCTCCAGCGGAAAGATCTCGCTCGGTACAAGCCACCCTAGTGGACCCCACGACCAACCAAACCCCGCCACGTAGACACATACCAAAACCAAAACGGCGTAACCGTATCCTTCCCCGATCACTCCGTCGTGAACCTCAGCCACCATGATGATCACACCGATGATAACTTGGGACACAAGCATCTGTAACCCTCCGATCAAAAACAGAGTCTTTCTTCCGATTCTGTCCACCACAAGCATCGATACGAACGTCGAAGCTGTGCCCACGATTCCGGTCACGAGTGTCGACATCAGGGAACCGCTCTCTCCGAAACCGACGGTTCGAAACAAAACCGGTGCGTAGAAAGCGACGACGTTAATACCCGTAACTTGCTGAAAGAAAGGTATCCCCAAAGCCATCACTAACTCAGCCCTGTAGTTTCTCTGTAGCAATTTCACAAACATTTGGTGTGCGTTTGAGTTTGATTCAGAACTCGCCTCGACGAGATCGGTAAGCTCGTCTTGAACGTCGTTTGTTCCACGGATATGGCGGAGCATGAGCTCGGCCTTGCGGACGTCTCCAGTGGTTTGTATGATACTGTTTGGCGTTTCCGGGAGAAAGACTGAGCCTAACGTGAGGATTGAAGCCGGAATCGCGGCTGTGGCCAGAGAGATTCTCCAACCGCCTTTGATCTTTTGGGTTTCGTAGTTGGTGAAATTTGCAGTTAGAAATCCAATTCCGATGCAGAGCTGGAAACCACTGCTGATTGCTCCTCTGTATTTCGCCGGCGCCATCTCGGAGAGATATAGAGGAACCGACTGTAAAAGGAGAAACCAGACAATCATAAAAGGATCAAAGAGTTTAAATTTTTGAAATCTCTAACTGACGAATGTACCCTGAAAATATATTCTATTACAGTTTAACCCCAAAACTCTTGTCTTTGAAATTCAACCCTATAAACCCAAACCAAATCACCACGAGAAAAATCAATCTCGACCAGTCAACTCGTATTTTGTCACGAATTTGCCTTAAAACCGATTTTTGTAACGATTTAACCCCGAAAATCTCCTACTTTTCCTCGTATTAAAATCACACCGATCAACTCTTCTTTTGTCACCTGATTTGCGAATCCAACTCCTACGCCGAGCAAGAGACGTGCAATGAGGAGCATAGCAACGTTCTGAGCAAAGCCGCCGAGAGCAGAGCCAGCAAGAAAGGCCACGCCCCCGATAAATATAGAGGGCTTGCGACCGAAGGAACGAGTCACCGACGAAGCCAACAGACAAGCGATGAAACCAGAAACGTAGAGAGAAGACGTGAAGGACGTAAGAAGTTGGCTATTGAAAAGGCAATAGTGGTTCTTGTTGTTATTGCTTCTTCTTATTCTATCTTCTTCTTCGAGTTTATACACTTCTGGGAAAAATCTTTTTAGAAACGGCCCCATTGACATCACTCCACCTACACGTAGATCATTACATGATTTGCATATTTAATCTAACACACTTTTAAGAAATCCTTTTTTTTTATCAGCCATAAACTATGACTTCGATTGTTTGCTTTCGTTTACTTCTATGGAAAAAAAATGTTTTCTTAATCAAAAATTTGATTTAATTTTTTTTTTTCTTCTCTAAATGCGAATACAAGCACAGAAAATTGGATTTGAAACATAAGTATAGTATATGTAAACCTGAAACCCCGATGTCGTAGCCGAAGATGACACCTCCCATAGCGGCCATGACACATGAAGCCACCACAAAATAAGTTATCTTCCCGCCAGATTCTGATGCCGCCATGTCTCCTTTTCTTGCTTCTTCTTCTCCCATGTTCACATATAGAGACAATCAGACGCAACACATACAAGTGATATTTTTTTATCAGAAAGGAAAAATTCAAGTTGTAAATTTGAAGAAATGGCCTAAGAAATCTTTTTAAAGAACGTAGATTTTAGTCTATCCTCTAAAGGTTGATGGGTTTCAAGGTAGACAAACTTCTTGGACCATTGGAGTGGTTTTTTGGACTTGAGTGTGGAATTTTTGGTGGTTGTTTGGCTAATGAGATATCGATAGCGGACCCTATAGAAAGAAGAGACATGTGAGGAAATATTTTTCTATCGCGTAGACAAGTCAATAGTTTTTTTTCTCTTTGTTATCTTTTTGTTATCTAGCATTTTATTTGATGGACAAAAGGAGATAGTTATCTTTTAAAAGTAACGATTAGATTTTTTTTATTTTTTTGGGTTGTCGTCTGATAGATTATATAGATTTTTGAAAGCCCAACTTACAATATAGCTGACAAAGATAAATAAATCAAAAATTTAATCATAACATTTCCAATTATTCCATTTTAGACTCTAAAATGGAGTTGGATTTTTCTCTATCGCACCATCAATTACACCGAAATAGTTGACATCTCCGATACGACCTTAGATCTTTTTTATGTTATTAAATTTTCTACGACTTTTGATTTTGTTTACGACACTCTTGTTATTTACAAGAGATTTTACTCTGTTTCAATAAAAGCGAACTTCCACTGAAAAAAAAGTTGTATTTCTCAATTTTCTACTACAAAAAAATATTATAAGTATATATTTTTTTTCTATTTTATTGTTAATTGCTAATAACATACTTTATCTATAAAATTTATAAATCGACGCATTAATTTTTTTCTTTCAAAACTTTCATAAATTATGATATTATTTAAATTTAACCGTTATAATATAAACAAAAACACATTACACCACATAAAAAAACAAAACAAAGTAGATTTTAATCCGAACGCACGTTTTACATATTTCCTACATGCTTCTTGTTGCGCTACAAAATATTTATTCTTTGCATCCATTGGCGCGTGAATAGTTTGCAGTTGCACTATGGTGGACCATTTCGGATATACCATCAATCAAATAATAAGTCATATTATATTATTTTCCCTTAATGATATAATGATCACACTACAAGAAAACAGGTCGTTTACAACGGACATAATCGATGTAAAATCGATGTAAAACAGGCTTTGGGACGGATTAACGGCGATTGCCAAATCGTCGTAAAATGATCGTCGTTACTCGAGAATCGTCGTAAATCTGTCGTAAACACTAGGACGAACAAAAATCGTCGTAAATAATCTATCGTAAAATCGATGTAAATTTACAACGACATTCGTTGTAAAAACGTCGCAACATTACATCGATTTCTCGATTTTTTGAATCGGTAATCCGTCGTAAAATCGTCGTAATATAAGGATGTACATTCGTTGGTAAACCGATGTAAAATTAAATCGATGTAAATTCGTCGTAAACTATAGATCGATGTAATATCGATGTAAATCAAATTCGATGTATAAAATTAATAATTTTAATTATATATATA
>PKMM01053011.1:457938-495085 GCA_002933915.1 Eutrema heterophyllum
TTATCGTAGACTTGGATCTTCTCATCGTATACCACCTGCTTCGCCCGCAAAGTGTTGATCTCGGAGTGGGCGGTGTTCAACTCGTTCCGCAACTCAACCGGATCGTCGAACGGAAGACGTGAGGAAGACGAGGCGACGACACTTTCTCTGATCGATCCCATCCCTAAAATTCTGCCTTTTTTCTTCGGGGCAACCTTCAAAAAAGAAACGTTAAATTTAATAAATTAAATACAAAATAATTCAGTAAAAATATAATTTGATTATTATTACCTCTTCATATATCTCGTCCATCTGGGCTGTGGTCAAAGCCGCAGTGGATTGGACCGAGCTACCGCCAGGTGATAGCTGCTGAGAGAATTGAGTTTGACGCTCGGCGATCTTTGCCTGGACGTCATTGTAGACCTTCTCCGCTCGAGGATCCACAAAAGAGCCGTCTTTCTTTTTGTGAGTTTCCTCAAAAACTCTGGTCATTGGAGGGAGTTCGCCTCCGTTTGTCTAACCAAACGACAATCGAAAAAAAAAACGGTTAATGGTTAATTTTAATTAATAATAATTAAAATCACAAAAATAGAAATTAACGGAAAACAATTACCATTTGAAGGCGCCTTATACATGAATATTCAAGCCTGATACATGAATAATTAATTTCATGGTTGTTTGCATATTTCCGGCCTGATACATGAATATTTCAAACCCTTCTTTGAATTCGTTCGTCAACGCTCCATCTGAATCCTTTTGCGTATACATCTATCTCCGTAGATCGTATATAGACATTTTATAAATAAATATTTTATAGAGTATTTTTTTTTATTAGTGTTTGTTTTTTTTTTGAAATTTACGTTTGACGTAAGAATGTATTTATAGAAATTTTCAGAATTAACAACGGAATTACAACGGATTTACATCGGATTTATGACGTATATTTCGATGTAAATTGATTATGTGAACCTATTAAAAAACGTGTTCTACCTAACTGGAAACAATCGTCGTCAAATCGTCGTTAATTTACATCGAATATTGATCGTTGTAATATCGATGTAAAATTACATCGACTTTACAACGTAATATGCGAAAGTGAGATTTGTCGTAAATCCGTCGTAATGTTACATCGATATTACAACGAATTTTAAATCGTCGTAATATCGTCATCAAATTACGACGATATTACGACGACACAATTTTACGACGAATTTACAACGAATACATAATTCGTCGTAATTCCGTCGTAATGTCGATGTAAATTTACATCGATTTAAATTCGTCGTAAAATTTCGTCGTAAAATTTCGTTGGTAATTGGCTATTTTCTTTAGTGTCAAGAGGAGCGGTTTACCGAATTATTAACTCACTAGTCGTAATTGTATTATAATTTACCTATCTTTACTTTTGTTTATATATTTATGGTATACTTTAAAACAAATAAATGGAATATATAGTTTGAATTATATGCACTATGTTTGATATATGTTTCTTCGTCACGAACAAATTAATAACTAAAAAATTGTATAAAGATGGATAATAAACTATTTTGGCTGAATAAACTACACAACGGCATGAACTGATTATCAAAAGTACCAAGACTTGAGAAGTAGTCTTTGATATTTCTAATTTATATATAGTATCGTGGTGAATGGAGATAGTGGACTGCTAAATTCATTTTTAAGCTCAGAAAAAGTGTATATCATCAAATACTGATGGTAATATATTTAACATTTATTAATGTCAAAGAATACACGTGGCATCGAGGCCAAAATAAAAGAAGATAATAGTTATATACAGTATATGTATGTGTGTATATATACATATGTGGAGAAATGGAGAAATGGATAAATAGAGTTAATTTAGAAATATAATATATTAATTTGAAATCATTTAAAATTTGAAAGATTATTTTATAAATAAAATAGTTCAAAAATGAGATTACTCAATATTTAAAGGAAAAATAAGATTTCTCCATTTTGAGTTGAAAATTGAGTAGAATTAAAAAAAATTTATTCTAAAATAGAATTTGAAATCAGATTTGGAGTAGATCAGATATACGAAGACAGAGAAAAGTAAACATTAGATTATAAGCTTATATAGGATGAGATCGGACCCACCAAGTTGCAAGTTTTGATTGTTTAATTCCATATTACAGGAATTGTCTATTGGAAGTTTTTTTTATAAAAAAGATCTTATAATCTTTTGGAAGTTGATTATGTAGGAAAAGTAAAAAAACTATCAATTTTATGGGTATGCGGAGTTCTTTTGGCAGATTAATTACCATCAATCATATGAAAAAATTAATGAAATTTCTAAAAGTAAATATATGGATTTGACACTGTTTTTCTTTCATTTTTACATTCAATTATATTAAATGATAAGTTTATGGCATTTCTTTTAACTTTATTTTACCCCGCAGATTTAGTATTTTATTTATTTGACCCTAAACTAAAACGTTAGACATCAAGGGGCTAAGCTGTAAAATTAGAAGCTTAGATCTCAGTTGCAATAATAAAAGAAGATGAAGGGCAAGTAAATAATTTTAAAGTGTTTAACAAATTGTTAAGGGAAAACTGGAAAATGGTTTGGTTAATCTGAATGAGATCCACCTCCTGAAAATCTCATCACACGTGGCACCAACAGAACATTTGTTACCGTCACCAGCTTGTGACGGAGAATATCTGTATTTGCAAAGAAAATCAAAATCTCGAAAGGAAGACTTCTCTTATTCTTTTCTTTTTCAAAAATCAATATTCAAAAATTCAATATTCAAAAATTCAAAGCCGTCTTTTTTTCTTTTCTTTTTCAAACAGCAATATTCTTCTTTTTTTTTTTCTCTGCTCCAGGGGAAAATAAAAAGGTGGAACCTTTTGTTCTCCTGGAGCGATCAATTCACTTTTTCATCAAATCACTGACTCCGTGACTCTCGTCGTCGTCTTTGATCGTATCGAGGAATTGGGGTTAGTTCGATACGATCATCAGCTATCTCAATTTTCTGGGGATTTTTTTAAAGGTTTGATGACCGATTGCTTTGTGAATTTGTTCTTTAGAGAATATAGGTTAGGGTTTGTGTTCCTAAAAAGCTATATCCTTTTGCTGGTAAAGACTTGTTTTTTTTTCTTTCTCAAGGAATTCATTTTATCGTTGACGATGGTAGTCAAGGTCTGGGAGGGTCCGAATTTTATATTAGTTGGGGTTTTAAGGTTTTGGTTTTCTGTAGTAGAAAGATGAAATGGAGTCTACGAATTGTTTCTTCTGTAGAAATTGTATATGATTGGATTGAAGCTGATGATTTTCGATGAATTATACTTTATGAAATTGAGTACAACGGATTATACGTTTGTGTCAGAATCGAAAGAATCAAACATAATTTGCTAAGAATAACGAATATTGAGTATATGAAGCCATTTGTTTCTTGATCGAAACAGATTTACAGTAATTTGTTTGAAGTGATTGGTATTGGAAAATGCCTTCTCTCATCTCACAACAATGGCAGGAGAGGACTAGTGGTTTCTTTTCTTCATCAGGTTAGATAATCTCTATACTAACGTCTTTATTCTCTGTGTGTGTGTGTTGTGGTGGAAAGCTTACCATGGTTTTTACTGAATTAGGAACAAAGCTTAGGGAAGCCGGGCAATCAGCTGGTAGTTTTGTCGGGGAAGTCGCTAAGGATGCGAAAGTGAATGTTGCTGATGTTGCAGAACGAGTTGGGTCGTTGTTCAAAAGCCGGTGGGCAATTCTTCAGCAGCCTGCAACTAGACACGCCGTGCAAGAACACCTCATAACTGCTGCTGCCACAACCGGGACATTGGTCAGGAAGGGTTTAACTGAGACAAAGGAAAAGGTTTCCATTGGAAAGATTAAAGTGGAAGAGGTATTTCGTCAAATAACTTTTTGAACTTACTCAACAAGAATGGATGTCTCTCCATTTTCTAACTTCTGACGGCTAATTTGATCTTTGTTTTCACTGTAGGCAGCAAAAAAGACTGCACAAAAGAGCAAGACCCTTTTGACGGATATCGAAAGATGGCAGAAGGTATTTGACCTTTAGATTTGATTCTAGCCGTTGATTTGAGTTTGGTCTCTAATATTTGTTCTTTATAAAACTACAGGGAGTTGCCAGCTCAGATGGTAAGATAATCGCGATTTATGGAGAAAACTGGTTTATCAGAAATTCAATGGATTTTATGATAGAGAGTTGTGGGAATACTTAAGATTCTGCTTGGCTTGTTGGAAAATGCAGTAACTTTCACTATATGATTTTTTTTTTTGTGCTCAGTGTTTGGTGTTGCGATTGAGGTCACTGTCCAGCGGCAGGAGTCAAGCAGGCCTATTCCATTTATACTGATTAAATGCGCTGATTATCTCATATTAACAGGTAAGAATATTCCAACCAATCGTGCCCGTAATGCTTTTATAGCTATACCTTCTCATACCATGCTATCAATGTGATATTTCTTCTTCTCAGGACTTAATTCACCGAGCTTGTTCAAAGCCGAAGGAGACAAAAAGTTGATCCAACAATTGGTTTCTGCTTACAATCAAGGTAACCAACATTCTAACAAGTCTTCTTCTCGATTTTTATGGCCCAGGGAGAATTTGTGTTAATTTAATCACTTGTTTGACAGATCCCAGCGCGTCAATACCTGAAGGCATGAATCCAGTTGATGTCGCTGCACTCATGAAATACTATCTTGCGAGCCTTCCGACACCACTAACTACTTTTGAGCTTTATAATGAAATCAAAGATGCAAGGTCGAGCGTAAACAGAATGAGAAAGTCACTCCAGAAGCTTTCCAGTGTGAACTATAATACACTTGAGTTCATAACAGCGTTATTGCTTCGTGTGAGCCAGAAATCGCTACTTAACAAGGTAGGAATATATCTTATCTGTAATCACTTAACATAGTTATAAGTTAACACTGATTTTTGATTCTAGATACTCAAAATGAAAAAAGAAAATCAGGAATCAGATAGATATATGCATTGGTATGTAATCTGATGATTGTGAATCATTTTCTTGCATTTGGACAGATGGATTCACACAGCCTAGCTATGGAAATGGCTCCCGTGATCATGTGGCGAGAAGACAAGAGGCCTGAATCTTATCGGGAATATTGGAGACGCCCATCGAGGAGTCCTAAGAAAAGCAACGACTTTGAAACTGCTTCTCCATGGGACTTACTCTCAGGTAAACCAAATAAACACTTAGCTTTTATACTTTTATCATTGAAGCAGAGTTCCATTATGGTAATTTATTTTTAATCTTTAATGGTTACAGATGAAGGAGAAGGTCTAGATGCATCTTCATCGATCCCTCTAGATGATATCGTTCAAGTTGATTTTGGTGCGGTCGAGGTTGTGCAGTGCCTGATTGAACATCATAATGCGATTTTCACGGATGCAGACGAGACTGTATGGAGGTGAAAACAACAGTTGACCAATCTTTCTCTGATGATTCGAGATTCAAGTCAGAGATTTCTCAATTTCCGGACCAAACCAGAACCGTTTGAAGAACATATGCATTTTGATCCGGATGATGATTAACTAGTGGTTTCAGTAAATAAGCTTTGTTTCATATAGTTCTTGTATAACATTGTTTAGACTTGAGTAACTGTTTAATCAAATAAGTTTTTTGGCTCTATNTCGAGGTTGTGCAGTGCCTGATTGAACATCATAATGCGATTTTCACGGATGCAGACGAGACTGTATGGAGGTGAAAACAACAGTTGACCAATCTTTCTCTGATGATTCGAGATTCAAGTCAGAGATTTCTCAATTTCCGGACCAAACCAGAACCGTTTGAAGAACATATGCATTTTGATCTGGATGATGATTAACTAGTGGTTTCAGTAAATAAGCTTTGTTTCATATAGTTCTTGTATAACATTGTTTAGACTTGAGTAACTGTTTAATCAAATAAGTTTTTTGGCTCTATAAGAAATCAATATTCGGATTGTTTCCATATTTACAATAAAGCAATCACCGGGCTTGAACGCAGTTACTTGGAACTCTGCCAATCAGAGAACCGCTGATTGGTTATTTCCGTACCAAATCGGTTTATCCAAGCCGATTGAACCGAACCGTAAAACTGGCAGTCAATGAGTCATGAGCAGACCAATTGACCTTAAAGTCAACAGAGCAGACAGATACTTTTTGCAGCTCCTCGAGCTCAGAGCTCATAGCCATGGCGAGAAGCGATCTTTCGATTTTACTCTCTACTCTCCTTCTGTTTCTGCCTCTACTGACGGTAAGTGCTCCAAATTGATTTTGTTTTTTTCCTCTGCAAATGGAATTGGGAAAGAAATATCGGATCTTTGATCACTTCAAGAGGTGGGTGATCCGTACGATAAAAGCGTTTTAGGGTTCTACTTCTAGTTCGAGATATCTCTCTGATTTACGAGATTCGGACGCTAGATTGCCAATTTGAGTACTTTTCTTATTTTGGATATACACATGCTTTGAGAATGCTGGTAGTAATCGAATCCTTAGCTGTTTGTTTGCATGCTTGGAGTTGGATATACTTATTGAAGAAACTTTTGGGTACTGATTAAAATGTTTCATTCTATGCCCAAATCATCAAAATCCGTACTAAACCTTGCTTAGGGACTTGACTTGGCAACTCTCATGGCTCTGAATGGTTGGGTTTCAGGTAGCTGGAGCGGAATTGGGGAAATCTGACAAGTTTCCGGTAGTGGTGAGTACTTGGCCTTTCCTTGAAGCGGTTAGAGCCGCTTGGAAGGCAGTTGATAACGGGAGCTCTGCAGTAGAAGCTGTCGTGGAAGGTTGTTCTGCTTGTGAGGAACTCCGCTGTGACGGTACAGGTAGCTATCGAATCTCCTGTCTATCTCGAAAACGTTTTATTTCTCTGGTTTTACTTTCTGCAAGTGAAGTTTCTCTATGTTGGTATTGATAGTTGGGCCTGGAGGAAGTCCGGATGAGAACGGTGAGACCATGATTGATGCTTTAGTCATGGATGGGGTAATGATCATCGGTATTCCGCTCTAGAAGTCCCATTTGCATCAAGATTTCGAAGAATGACTCTGAACTCGTTTCTTTTTATCTGGTTATTTTCAAGGACATTCATAGGTGACTATGGAGGTTGGAGCTGTTGCTGCAATGCGGTATGTCAAAGACGGTATAGTAGCTGCATGGCTGGTGATGAAGCACTCTCAACACACGTTGCTCGCAGGAGAAGGAGCGTCAGCGTTTGCCATCTCCATGGGTCTTCCCGGACCGATGAACCTAAGCTCCCCTGAATCCGTAAAGAAGTGGTCGGACTGGAAAGAGAATCGATGTCAACCCAATTTCAGGAAGAACGTAGTCCCTGCAAACAACTGTGGACCTTACAAGCCAAACAATGGTGGTATGGATGTTTCTGGAGCCATACGCACTGAATCTTGTGAGATGGAAACAATTGAGTATAAACTGCCTCTTGTTGGCCCTCACAACCACGATACCATATCGATGGCTGTCATTGACAAAGTAAGATGAGTTTCAATTATATTCTCTATTCATATTTTTTTTTTGCCATGATGAGAGAAGCTGAGAATAGTCTTCCAATAGATGGGGCATATTGCTGTTGGGACATCGACCAATGGAGCAACATTCAAGATTCCTGGAAGGTAATGCTGTTAAAACCGGTTAAAACCGAGCCCTGTCTCTGACTTATACTGAACCTATCTATCTATCTATATATGTCACCTGCCTCCTGATTGTTTGAAATGTGGGAGGTATATGTTTAAAGGGATTTCATTGATTATCAATATAGCTTCCGTAATCCTCATTTCATGTAAGAATTTAAGAAAAAACTTTAGACCTTGATTATGACACACAGAGTGGGTGATGGGCCTATCGTCGGCTCATCAGCCTACGCTGATGATGAAGTAGGTGGATGTGGTGCAACTGGAGATGGCGACATCATGATGCGTTTCCTCCCTTGGTAATTACTTAATCTCCATGAACAAGGCAACAGATTTTGTTTTGTTTTCTATCTTAAAGCAAATCTAAGGACCAATATGTCTATTCTCGTGGGGCTAAAATTGAATCTATGTATGGCATGTTAAAGTGAGGTTATTATGATTCCTCTTCTTTTTCTTGAGGTTTTAGTTACCAAGTTGTGGAAAGTATGAGACAAGGAATGAAACCAGAACAAGCTGCTAAGGACGCGATCTCGAGAATCGCAAGGAAGTTTCCGGATTTTGTAGGAGCCGTTGTCGCTGTTGACAAGAACGGTTCTCACGCAGGAGCTTGCCATGGCTGGACGTTTCAGTACTCAGTCCAGGACCCTGAAATGGACGATGTTCAAGTCTTCACAGTTCTTCCATGAAACCGGTAAATTTTCTCTACTTAGAATCTTATTGATTGATCTGAGTTTCTTGAAACTTTTGGTATGGATGACAAGATCATAAAACTGACGGTTTCTAAAAGTGATTGTAGTTTGTAGATAAAGAAAACGGCACGAAGTTCATATCTGGAAATACGGAATGGCAAGCTTGTTTGGAGTATTCTGAAATATTGTTTCTTTAAACAGAAATCTGTTCCCCATTGGCCGATTTAGTTGTTCGGATTTGTCTGAAGTAGGACAAAAGGACCAAGGATTTTTCTTTTTAAAATAACCAACAAAACATATGGACATAGTTGACTTTCTGTAATTTAAGTGATTAAAATATATACTTTTTTTTTTTTTTTTGTGAAAACACGAGCACATAAAATTAGGGGAATTCCTCTCTACGATTTTCTTTATCTACTTGTTGCCATATCTTTTATTGATAAATACATGTTATAATTTTTGTTTTATTTGAATAAGTAATCATAAAGTTTAGTGAGAGAAATGGTAGAAAAAAGAAAAGACGTGACAAAACGGAAGAGAATGTCATGTAGGCAACTAAATCCTAAGAATGATATCCTATAATTTCAAGCTTTGATCTCAATCTCTAATCCATAAACTCAAACTAAAGTATTAAAAAAATATAGTTATACGTAAATCATGCTCACTGTCGTTTTTGAAATAATAATGGATTGGGTTCTAGATTTATTAAGCTAAATTTAACGGTAATAAAAAGTGTAGTTTTTTAAATTCATTATTTTGAGAAACCATCCTATAACTTTTATCTCGATGTAATTTAAAGGTTTACTAGGTCGTTTCTCCTGATATGTAGACATAATGTTTTTCAAATAATAAAAAAACTCAAAACCTTTATTGTTTATTAATAAGAAAAACAATTGGATTTTTTTAATTGTTTGACTTTGTTTATTAAAAAACAAAAACTGCAACCTGAGGAATATTCCCACGTAGATCCTTTTACGACGAATATAACGATACATTAAAAGAAACAAGAGAGAGAAAAGTCTGTAATATTGTTCCAATGTATGAAGAAAAATAATTAATTAGTGAGCTGACTATAACAGTATAAATAGGATTGTAGCGGCGGCAACAACGTGCTTGCTTGTGTCAATTCTTTCGTCTTAAGAAAATGTCATAAAAATCACCAAACTTAGGGTTCTTCTTCTTCTTCCTCATTGTTCTCTGCTCGAACAGAACTACTGGGTAAGTTCTGTTTTGCCCGACAGCCCCCATTGCTCTGTTACATCTACATCTTCGTTGAAACCTATTTGCATTCTCAATTCGCCTGCAAATTCTTCCCTGCAAGTTATGTTTCGTCTTCTTGCAAGAGTTTGAAAGACATTGCATTTCAGACTGTGCTTTTAAGTTTCAGGTATAGCAATGGAAGAGACAAAAGCAGCAAGAGCATTAAGCGAGCACCTATCTCTACCTCCTCCACCATCTCCTGCTGTAGCTGTAGCCATTAATGGAAAGAAAAAGAGCAAATACGTCGTCTTTTGGGCTCTTGAGAAGTTCATTCCGGAAGGATTCTCTGATTTCAAAGTGCTCTATGTTCGTCCTCCTGTCACTTACATCCCTACCCCAAGTAAGTTTTGACTAAAAGATTCAAAATCTTGTAACTAATGCAAAATATCTGTGTTTTGGGTACAAAGATCGAAGTCTTTCTTATTTTGAGTACAATTCGATTTCAGTGGGGAATGCGATATCGGTAACAGAGCTTGGAGACGACATAGTATCAGCTTACAAACAAGAAGTGGATTATAACACAAACGAGTTGCTTCGTCCTTATAAGAAAATGTTCGAAAGGAGAAAGGTTTTGTCTCAAAAGAATTAAATTCTAAAACTCTCTGTTTTTGTTTGGCTCTGTTTTCCCAAAAGCTGAAAATGCACCATAATGGAATAAAACAGGTGCGAGTAGAGGTTATATTGCTAGAATCACACGAACCAGAAGCTGCGATAGCGGAAGAGATTGCTGGAACCGGAGTCACCAAACTTGTTATAGGAATGTCTTTTCGCGGATTCTTCTCAAGAAAGATCGATATGTCTTCCATGATCGCGACTGCTGTGCCGAGATTCTGCACAGTCTATGTGGTTTCAAAGGGGAAACTAGCTTCCGTGCGTCCTTCCGATTCAGACGCTAGCGTAAGCATAAGATTCGAGAGAACCGAGAGAAGTAGTTCCACGAGTGGCTCCACTGATAGTCCTAGAGTCCCTTCTGGTACATTTTTACATCAATCGAATCGAAATGCTTTTAAAATGTCAGTTATTTTACTCGTTCCTCTGAAACAGATTACCAAGACTTTCTCTCTTTTGTTTCGGAAGCGCAATCCCGAGCCTCTCCTTTTTTTCCCGCTCCGAAACATTCGACATTCCCGGAGATGAGCAGCAGCGCGGTGGTTCAAATGGACACGAGTTCTAGCGACACAGACCAATCGGAAGTATCTAGAGGGAGAGGGATGCAGATAGTACATAGCGGTAATGAAGGGAAGAAGAATAACAATAACAATAACAATGAGAGCTTTAGTGCATCGTTTCCAAAGGGAGCGGAGGCGTATCACGCGATGAGCTGGGCTTCTAAATGGAGAGATCATGAGGACAGGAGAGAGATCATGAGCTCATCTTCGAGCAACAACCACGAGCTAGCGAATACGGATTGGGGCGCAGTGGTTCCTGAGAACTCTTCTTGGGTTTCTCATCACACTTCTAACATGTCTGATGGACTACTCAGTGTCCATTCCATGACAGATAATCAGGTAAATTATTCGTCATGATTCTTGATTCCACTTTCTCGAGAGAGAACAAAACGGTTTTTGTTCCATTCTTTGTCTCTGGAGTCAGAGATGAGAGCCAGAGTCTAGAGTCACCATATCAATTTTGCTGACTTAAAGTCATCAAATTGTATTGATCTTGATTCTGTTTTTCTGGAGAGACAGAACATGTTTTTGTTCGGAACTGAAATTTGATCTAATTGTGTAGGTGAATCTGAGCTTTGAGATAGAGAAGCTGAGAGCCGAGCTGAAACAAGTTCAGGAGATGTATGCCATGGCTCAAACCGATACTGTCGATGCCTCAAAAAAGGTTTAATTAAAAAATCTGAACCGTACAGACCGTGGCATTTTCGCATTATGTAACATTTTGTGTTTTTATTTTTGGTTTTGGTTGCAGCTAACTGAGCTAAACCAGCGACGATTTGAGGAATCAGAGAAGCTCGTGGAGCTGAAAGAAAAGGAAGAAGTAGCGAAAGATACAGCTTCAAAGGAGAAGCAGAGGTACGAAGAGGCGATGAAGGAGGCGGAGAGGGTTAAAGAACTCATGATGAAAGAGGCTTTACATAGAAGAGAAGCTGAGATCAAAGCAGAGCGCGACACTAAAGAGAAACATAAGCTCCAGGCTTCTCTCATCTCTCCAGGGATTCAATACCAACATTACTCCTGGGAGGAAATTGCAGCCGCGACTTCTGATTTCTCTGAAGATCTCAAGATCGGAATCGGAGCCTATGGAACTGTCTACAAATGCAATCTGCATCACACGACTGGCGCTGTCAAGGTCCTTCACGCAGGAGAAACTCAGCTCTCTAAACAGTTTGATCAAGAGGTTAGAAAATCCGTACCAAACTTCGCTTAAATGACCAAACTCCGCATACGTTCTGCGAGGTTTTTAGCAACATCAAGTTATTTTTCGCTTATTTCAGTCCGCAATTGTTTTTGTTTCCGCCAAATTACCAATCAGAGTCTACATGTTTTTGTATTTCTGTTTTGACAGCTTGAGATCTTGAGCAAAATCCGTCATCCTCACCTCGTCCTTCTCCTCGGGGCATGTCCCGAACGAGGCTGTCTCGTCTACGAGTACATGGACAACGGAAGCTTAGATGACCGGTTGATGCTTGTCAACGACACACCTCCAATCCCTTGGTTCGAGCGTTTCAGGATCGCTTTAGAAGTCGCTTCAGCGCTCGTCTTCCTCCACAAATCGAAGCCTAGACCAATCATTCACCGCGACCTCAAACCAGGAAACATCTTGCTTGACCACAACTTCGTCAGCAAACTCGGTGATGTCGGTCTCTCCACAATGGTTAACCAAGACGACGGTTCTTCTAAACTAACCGTCTTCAAGAAAACCAGTCCCGTGGGAACGCTCTGTTACATCGATCCTGAGTATCAGAGAACCGGGATTATCTCTCCGAAATCCGATGTGTATTCTCTAGGAGTTGTGATTCTGCAGCTAATTACCGCGAAACCCGCGATAGCGATTACTCATATTGTGGAAGAAGCGATTGGGGACGATGCTGAGTTTATGGGACTGTTGGACGTGAAAGCTGGATCTTGGCCAATAAGTGAGACTCGTGAGTTAGCTGCTTTGGGACTGTGTTGTACGGAACTGAGGCGCAGAGACAGACCAGATCTTAAAGATCAGATCATCCCGGCTTTGGAACGGCTCAGGAAAGTTGTCGACAAAGCTCAAAAGTCGCTCTCGAGAACTCCGTCTGGTCCTCCGTCTCACTTCATTTGCCCACTTCTCAAGGTTTATATAAACCCTAAACTCTGATTGGTTACTTGGGAACAAGAAAGCTTTTTTTCTCTCGCTTTGACTTTAAATTTGTGGTTTTCATCACAGGGAGTGATGGACGAGCCGTGCGTGGCTGCGGATGGGTACACGTACGATCGAGAAGCTATAGAGGACTGGTTTAGAGAGAAGGATGTGTCCCCTGTGACGAACCTTCCATTGCCTAACAAGAACCTTATTGCTAACTATACTCTTTACGCAGCAATCATGGAGTGGAAATCCAATAAACAATAGTGAAAAAGAGACTCGACAATAAGTACGATCAGTTCTATCAATGTGTTTACTCTGATCTTTTTGTGTGTGTTTCTCTCTATTCTTCATTTGTCTCTGTTCCGAGGATTTATCTTTTGTGTGATGAGATGCAAGATTACAACAATAGAGAGGAGAAATGTCTTTTGATTTAATTTTCTCGTGTTTTGGAATCTGTCTCGTGTTTCTACTCTCTTTTGATCAAAATGTTACTTTAGTTTGAACCTCCTCAAAAAAAAAAAAAAAAAAAAACTCTTGGCTTATCCAATTATTCAATCCAGTGATTGATTTGTCATTCTATTTTTTTGTTTCTTTCTAATCTTTATAATTTTATGTGTACTAAACAAAACAAATGTTGATGTATAAAAATATGTTCCATGATAAAATAGATACCAAATACAATAAAATTGGCCACACCAAATTTTCTAACAAGAATGAACATAATATAATGACTGGTCCAATCCTATCATATCAAAACTATTCTTTGTATATTGAATTAAAATAAATAATAATTTCTTCTTTTTTGATTATAACTTAATCATCACGCATTCGAGTTACAACATGACATCAACAAACGACTAAACTACAAATTACAGTAAAAAAAATTAACCTCGTTTCAGTCCAAAAAGGAATTAAGATAGACTGATATATATTTCTTGTAGTATATGTAGATTTTGGACCCTCAACAAGAAAGAACCCGCACCTACACTATCATGTCAAACACGACATGTCCACACATGATCAATGACAATTTAAAACTAGACTCCGTATTTATCAAACACAGTAATTTAAGTTTTAGTCCTTATAACATCCTTATCTCAGATTACCAGCAAATCACCTGTTATTTTGTCCAACATTGAATGTCCACTACTCAAGCCATTTAATGCACATAATAGATGCTAAAAGTACATCCGTATACTTATATTGGACTCGACTATAAATACATCCACAAGTAATCCAATGAAAATAATGCAGTTTAACTTTTCTCTGTTTCATAATATTTAATGTTTTGAGAGTTAGTTTAACCATCAGGAAATTTACAGAAAATGCCTACTAAAATTTTCACATTTATTTATTATTTGTTTTATATTGGTTAAATAGAATGAGCAAATAAGAGTAAATTAATAAAAGATAATACAATATTCCAAGAGTCTTTTTGACATTCTTTTTTATTATAAAAATATTACATTTATAGAAAAAAATACTTACAAAGGAATTTTGCCAACACCAAAAATGGAAAACTGAAAACAAGATGGAAATGCGACAAAAATTATAAAAAAAAAAAAAAAAGCCAGGGACAAAAACTTTTAAAATTAGGAGATTGAGGATCCTCTAATGGAGCACCATCGTTTCAGCAGCACACCGAAGGCGTAGGTAGTTGGGTAATGTAGTGAGATAATGCGATTACGAATTGATTTATCAATGGTGCAAGAGAAGATGATGGGGAGGTGGATGACAACGGTGGTGTCGCATATATAAGTTTTTTTTTTTTTTTATCAATGGTACATATATTAGTTTTCTTTTTTCGAAAATTACAAAGATGTCCTTTTAGTTTACCACTAATTAAAAGATAGTTAATTAAAATTTAAAATTTATTAACTTTTGATAAGAGATAAATTAGAAACTTGGTTTGAAAGTTACATTGAATTGAATGTGAAACAAACAACTAACAATTCTCCTTTAAACAAACAAATAACTAAGGCGGTGAATGTTTGGTGTGTTTGGACAAAACACCATGTGATTGATAATGTAAATGATTATTTTCGTCAACCAAAAAGTTGACATTTAAAAAAAATTAAAAAAAAAAAATTGATGGACAGGTTCCGCATGTGGAAGATAAAAACAGTGGAAGAGGTGGGTTTGAAGTGTGGTTTGTTGATTTTTTATTTTTTTTTAAATAAAAAAAACTCAATAAAATTCCACACTTCTTCCAGTTATAATGTAGAACATGTTATTAATTTTGACGAAAAATAATTAATATATAATATTTACTTAAGTTTAAAAGTTAAATTTTAAATTCAAAAATAAATGTTAAAAATATGTGAAACCAAAACCATAATTTGGTGGTAGTGATGATGCCAAATATATGGGTCTTTTTGGGATGTATTTTTTAATTTGATTTTAGCAATAAATATATTATTGTAAAATACCAAACAAATTTATTAAAATTTTAATAATTATTTAGTTATGGTTCGTAATTAATTTATGAAAAAAATTTGATCATTAACAAATTAATAATTTGATTTATAATCATATTAATATCATTAATCCATTTTTATTTATAAAATATTTATCTAAAATATTTATTCTACACCGCTTTTTACATTTTCACGATTGACATATTTGGACTGCACCCCATGTTTTTTTCACCATTCATATATTGTCCCGCACCGCTTGTTCAGCAGTAACCGCACTTGTTCCGCATGATGCGTTTTTTCCAACCGCACCACACTAAAAGCATAACGCACCTCCTAAACTGCTTGTCCCGCACCGCTTAAACCGCTGTCACCATTTGAAACCTTAACTCTAAAAACAGTATTATGTATGAGATAGAAAGAATATAACCTAACAATTTTTTTTAAATATCAATTACAAAATAATTATAGAACGACGCTCTCTAATAATAAACGTCACATCTATATTAACATGTCAACTGCCTTATAATAAGTGGATCGAGCGTGTGACTTAACTGACATGCATTCATAAAACTTAGAGCATATACAAGTGGTCAAAGAAGTGACATCCATCCTTGATCCGTGAGTTCTAAAACCTTGAATGGTGACGGAGTATCGGGCGCTGCGAGACAAGCAGATTAAGGGATGCGGTGCGGTTCAAATGCAGTTTGTGCGGGAGAAACGCATCATGCGGAACTAGTGCGAATAATGGGAAACAAACGGTGCGGGACAATATTTGAATGATAAATATCACAAATGTGGTGCGGGTATAATAATTATTAAACTTTGATTATTTATTTTTAACACTTCAAATTTCCAAAACAATTTTTGTTTTAATATAAATGGATAAATAAAATAAAATGGAACGCACTTGAACTACTCCATATTTGTGGTATTTGGCAATAAGTGCGTTCAAGCATAGGAAATAGAACACACTACCTTTTTTATCTTTAAAAATAATAATAATAATAATAGAACGTACATGTTAAAAATGCTTGAATGGTATGCGTTTCTTATGGAACGCGTCCCCCATTCATTGCCTAAGTGTAAAACTTTTATTTTTGTTGCTTCAAAGTTTCGGTATCGACAAAGTACCGATTAAATTTGTTTCCATGTTTTTTATCTTTTTTTTTTTGACATAGGACCAAGCTTTTAGTTCGATCAATTTGTAATACTTAAACATTTTTTTTAATGAATATTTACATTTGAGCAACCAAAAAAAAAAGTGTTAAACTTTTGGGGTATACAAATAGGGTGATTTTGTTCAAAAATATAGGTTGACTGAAAAATTAGTTTTTGGAAAAAGTTAATTGCAAAATTAGGTAAGTAGAAAGAGAAATAAAACTACACCATAAATATCCTTCTCTATTTCAAATAATTACAACAATGCCATTTAACTTGAAAACTGCTGAAAACTGTGTTAGCAACTAATAAAGCCAGCAACACTGTTCATCCACCATCACGTCGACACTGTTCATCTCACCGACACTGTTCATCCAAAGTCGACGATACTAATAATCACGCCGTCCCGTCGACACTGTTCATCCACATCCCGTCAACACTGTTCATCATATGCGACTATGTTCATCCTAAGTCGACGATACTAATAATCCTGACACTGTTCATCACGTCGACATTGTTCATCACGGTACAATCGAAGTCACTATTCATCACCATATATTTAGTGGATAACTATTTGGTTAACTTGCTAATTAAATATGTTATCGTGTTAACCTAATTAACATATAATTAGTTAACGTGCTAACAATAATATCTGAAACTTGTAATGTGTTAACAATAATATTTGATATTTTATAATGTGTTAACCTAATTAACATATGACATGTAACGTGTTAACACAGTATGATAGCGTGCTAACGATAATATATGAGAGTTGTTAACGTGTTAACACAAATATCTGATACTTGTTACATGTATCATATATTATTGTCAGTACGTTAACATACTATGTTAGCGGGTTACAAGTTTCAAATATTATTGTTATTCCGATGATGAATAGTATCGTCGATTTTGGATGAAAAGTGTCGGCGAGATTATTAGTTGCTAAATAGTGTCGACGGGATGTTGGATGAACGGTCGACGGGATGAACAATGCTGAGATTATTAGTATCTTCGACTTAGGATGAACAGTGTCAACGAGATGGTGGATGAACAGTGTCGACGGGATGGTGGATGAACAATGTCGATGGGACGACGTGATTATTAGTATCGTTGATTTTGGATTAACAATGTCAGTGGGATGAACAGTGTCGACGGATGGTGGATGTATAGTGTCGCAGGCTTTATTAGTTGCTAACACAGTTTTCAGCAGTATTCAAGTCAAATGGCATTGTTGTAATTATTTGAAATAGAGAAGGATATTTATGGTGTAATTTTATTTCTCTTTCTACTTCTAATTTTACGATTAACTTTTTCCAAAAACTAATTTTATTAATAATTAATACTACTTACTCATATTACCCATACAAATACTAAAAGTTTCATGCGGAGAAGTTGATCTGTGGAAGTTTAGACCACATGGTGTTCTACAAAGTAAAAAAGCTTAAGATTGTGTTGTCGCGGGAGATCGACGTGTGGAAAGGTTTCAGGAAGTGTTGATGCAAAAAAGTCGAATAATTGAGCGTCCGTATCGATAGTTCTCCCATATACTAAATATATTCGGATTCGTTTGTGATGCAGCATCGTCCTAATACATTGACGGCAACCAAACGGTTATCTATTTGTTATTTTTTCTAGTTTTGGCTTTAAATTTCCTATTATTTATTATTGAGATAAACTCAAAGAGGTGTTTCTAGTTTAATTAGGATTTCTATTTCTTTGTCGGTTGTGACAAGGAATCTTGGCTATATAAGCCTTTGCTTGTTTCAAGTTTTACGATAGTATAGATTTTAATAAAAACAGAGAGTTTCTCTTTTTCCTTGTTCTGAGAATTCCTTCGATTCTTCATCAACAAGAAGCAGGTCCCTTTTGTCTTCTCTCTAAGACACTTGGTCGAGCTGAATCTCGGTTATTCGCTGCGCCAGTTGGTATCAGAGCTTTGCTACGCTCCGTCTCGATGGTTCGCTTACCCAGACGTGCCAAACAACCAACCATAACCGAAAACGACGCAGTCGAGATGCATCAAACTATCACCGACTTGCAACAGCAAGTCCTTAACCTCACCACCGCCATTCAACAAATGCGTACAGACATTCACACAGACAGAGATGATAAATCAGATGCGTATAATGCAAATCCTTTTGGTATTCGTCGGATTAACCGAAATCAGGCACGTCATGAAGAGAACCGCAAAGACAATCGTTGGGAATCCATCTTCAAATTGGAAATTCCAGAATTTTACGGCACTTCTCTTGCGGAAGAATTATTCGATTGGCTTGTCACAGTTGATGAAATTTTGCAGTTTAAGCGCGTACCATTTGATCGTTGTGCGGCGTTAATTGCGGCGTTAACACACACTGAATCTTTTTAACCATGTGTCACCCGCCGAAGCTCATCGACAAGCCATAACGGTAGAAGCTCAAACCAAGGGAAACTTTTTGGGTTGGAGCGCTGCCCGTGCGTCTCGTCCTCTACCAACAACATCGATCACATGAGATTAAATAACACCAGCAACAGAAACGACAATTGTACTTGTTGAGACGCCTCGTTCGGTGCGCCAAGAGACTCTTCGTTGCTTTGCTTGCAACGAGATTGGCCATCGTATGTCAGCATGCCCAACTCGTAATCGTCGGGGGTTGCTTTTGGATGATTCTTGTCGTGATCTTGAGATCGTCTATGATGACGATGTAGAGAAAGCCGAAGAACTCGAAGCTGATAATGGTTCACTTCTGATGTTACGAAGATCGTGCTTAGCACCTCGCCTTCCGACAGAGTCATCGCAACGTAATCACCTGTTTCATTCACGTTATACGATTGAGGGCAAAGTGTGTAATCTCATCATAGATTCTGGAAGTTGTGAGAACGCGGTGGCAAAAGAAGCAGTGGAGAAACTTGGTCTCAAAGATGAACAACATCATGCCCCGTATATACTGACTTGGTTACATCATGACAACAAAGTCTGTGTGTCTTGTCGAGCTCTTGTCGCCTTTTTGATTGGTGATGCGTACAAAGATAAGATTTACTGTGATGTCGTGCCAATGGATGCTTGTCATTTATTGTTAGGACACCCTTGGGAGTTTGATCGCAGAGTACTCCATGATGGCTTTCTGAACACTTATAGTTTTCGATTTAATAATCGAAACTTTACCTTAAAGCCATCACCTCCTCCAAAAGTGGAATCTTCGTCAGTACCTCTCTTACTATTGCAAAAGACACCGTTCAAAGCAGTAATGTGTAAGGCTGGTTGGGTTTTTGTCGTTGTCTCTGCTCCCATTACAATGCCTGTCATGCCGGAAGTTCCCATCGAGTTTCGTGAGTTGCTTGACGAGTTTGTGGATGTCTTCCCTGAGGATTTGCCACCTGAGTTGCCACCTGAGTTTCCACTTGGGTTGTCACCATTCCGTGATATCCAACATCAAATTGAACTGGATCCTGATGCGTCTCTTCCTAATCGTCCCCACTATAGAATGAGCCCAAGTGAACACGAGGAGTTGCGTAAACAGGTTGAAGAATTAGTTTCTAAGGGATTTCTGCGTGAGAGTCTTAGTCCGTGTGCTGTCCCAGCTTTGCTTATTCTTAAGAAAGATGGGTCTTGACGCATGTGCGTGGACAATCGTGCGATCAACAAAATCACAGTGCGTTTGAAATTAAATTACTAGACCAGATTGGCACATTGTCTGTTTTCTCGAAATTAAATTTGAAGAGTGGGTATCACCAGATTCGAATAAGACCCGGCGACGAGTGGAAACAGCATTTAAAACTTGTGAAGGCCTTTTCGAGTGGTTGGTCATGCCATTTGGACATTCCAATGCACCTAGCACCTTTATGAGAGTTATGAATTAAGCTCTACGCCCGTTCATTGGTAAGTCAGTGGTCGTTTACTTTGACGATATATTGATTTTCAGTAAATCTTTAGCCGAGCATGTAAGCCACCTCCGCGAGGTTCTTGTTGTTTTGCGCCGAGATAAGTTGTTGATAACACCATATTTTACATGTTTTTAGGGATTTAATTTAATATGTGTTGATCTCACATTGTATAGTTTTGAGATGTTTTCATGCATTTATGGTCTAATTGAGTCTCATTGCATTTTAGATTTCCTAGGTTGTCTTTGCACTCTTTTTTGCTTGTTTAAGCCATTTTCAGGTGTTTTTGGAGTTAGAGGAGTGTGGGTAACCATCATAGAAGGTCAATGGGGCAAGAAAGGGAAGGAAAACATGAAAAAGACTGATAAGTGATTCTATCGGCCATATGGCCGATAAGACGGGCCGATAGTATCATAAAATGAAGTGTTCCAAGACGTCGCTCATGTCAAGCAATCTTATCGGCTATGGCCGATAAAGAGGACCGATAAAGAGCCTCACCTAGTGTTGAAAAGTACCAGTTCCTGTGGGAGTTTGTATCGGTCAAGTGATCGCTAATTAGTGCCCGATAAAATCAAAAATTAAGCATCGAGAACATGTGTCTGGAAGATTGACTCGTAAGGAAGCTTTCCCTTTGGATTAAGCTTTTGATCTCTTTATCAAAGTAGTGGTTTCAAGGGGTTCTGGTCTGTATTGAAGGAGTTACATCTGATTTAGTGGACACATATCAATTCTGACGCGAAGGAGGATGCATCCGAGCATGAAGACTCACTGGTGGTGGTTTTATCGGCCATATGGCCGATAAAACAGACCGATAAAATGATCAAATTGTGTTTAAGACTTTTGGCTTGACTTTGAGTCCCTCCACTTTTATATATAATCAACAGCAGGGCCGGCCCTAATGTATATGTTGCCTAAAGCAAAAAAAATATTTTTTGCTCCTAAAGCTTATACAAAAAAAATAAATGCTGCCCCAAAATTTTGCGCCTAAAGCTAGTGCTTCCTCTGCTTTAGCCCAGGGCCGGCTCTGATCAACACTTAGTGGTGGAGTCTCAACAACTCTCCATAGACAAAAATTAGTCATCTTTAGCTTATTTTTACTGTTTTAAAGTCTTATTCTTCTCTCTTAACATTTTTGTTCATGAATGATTCAAGATCTACACCATTTTAGTGAAGATTTTCTTAATTTTCTTCCATCAATCTTCTTATTTTCATTGCGTCTTTCTTTTGTACGGTTTATATTTTTGATTTAACTATGTGTGAGTAGTTCTTTTAGGATTCTTGGGTAAAGTATATTAAGGTGATTTTAGGTTTGTTCTTGATGTTTAAGGGCTATATTATTTGATATCCTTTCTCATTGAGTGTTCTTATTTCTAGATTAACCTTAAAAAAGTTGATTTAGAACTCTAGGGAATTTCACGTCTGGAAGGTGTTCGATGAATTCCCCAACGGATTTAATGAGTGTTTTTCATATCTTAGCCAATGGACGTTGATGTCTAAGGTGAATTGTGGTTAATTAGACTTGTGCTCTTGCTTGTTACTCATAGAATCGTGAACGGAGTTTATGACGATTGATGACTAAGAAAGGGGTTAATACCATTGACATGGTTTAATCTTTAGTTGTGATCTAATGCCTAAGGAGGAAATTGTTTGAATGTCTAGAATAGATTGAGAATCACCCGAGTCGATTGTTTTACCCGAGAATTCGTTTGTTTAAATTTGATATTAAACGTTTTCTTGTTTGCTTTGCTTCTCGTTTTATTGGAATTCATATCGTGTTCTGTCACTTGTTAAATTTCTGTATGTTTCACTTGTTTGATAAAAATCCAACCCCAATTATCGTTTAGATTAGATAGCTTCTTGTATTCTTAGTGTGTCGTTCTTATTTCCTTGTGGATTCGATCCCAAAGTGCTGCAATGACATGTCATTAGATTGAGACATTGTGCACAGTGGGTAATTGTGCGAACCGTAAGAAATTCACTATCAGTTGTTTGCTACGTTGAAAAAATGTGCTTTTGGCGAAACGAAAGTTCAATTTCTGGGCTATATTGTATCGTCACAAGGCTTAGCAGTTGACCCAGGAAACGTTTCGGCCATTAAATCTTGGCCGCAACCACAATCGATCACATAGACGTGTAGCTTCCATGGTTTGGCTTCGTTTTATCGTCGTTTTGTACCTCAGTTTAGCAGTCTCATGGCACCCATTACTGATTGTATCAAAGAAGGATCGTTTCATTGTACTCCAACTGCTTCTTCAACGTTTGAAGTAATAAAGGCCAAGCTTTGCTTTACTCCACTTTTAGCCTTGCCGGACTTCTCCTTAGTTTTTGAGCTACATTGTGATGCATCTAAAACAGGTATTGGTGATGTCTTGAGTCAACGAAACCGCCCTCTTGCTTTCTTTAGCGAGAAGTTATTTGGGTCGCGTGCTCGTTATAGTACCTACGATGTGGAGTTTTACGCCATTATGCAAGCTGTTAAGCATTGGCGTCATTATTTGTTTCACAAAGAATTTGTCCTTTACACGGACCATGACGCGCTTAAACATCTCAGCACGCAAGACAAGGTATCATCGCGACATGCTGCGTGAATTGGCTATTTGTAGCAGTTCACCTTCATTATCAAACACACTTCGGGAATCAGTAACCACATTGCAGACGCCCTAAGCCGTCGTCGTTCTTTACTCGATGTGTTACATGTTCGCGTTCCAGGCTTCAGTTCATTTGCAGATCTCTATGCAACGGATCCTTATTTTGAGCGCATTCTCGCAGATGTGCAGGCCGGAATGGCTTCTAATTTCACACTCCATGATGGCTTTCTCTTTCGTGATTCTCGTTTGTGTGTCCCAGATTGCAGCTTGCGTCTTCAACTCATTGCCGAATTACATAATGAAGGTCATGTGGGTCGCGATCGTACGTTGCACTTGGTGGCTTCTTCTTATTTTTGGCCTTCTCTTCGTCGTGATGTCGACCATTTTGTTGAACGTTGTGTTACATGTTAGAAATCTAAGGGCCAAGCTTCCAACGCCGGTCTATACATGCCACTTCCTATTCCAACACAACCTTGGACAGATAAAAGTATGGATTTCATCATGGGTCTTCCGCGAACTCAACGAGGTTTTGACTCCATCTTTGTTGTCGTTGATCGTTTCTCAAAGATGGTTCATTTTATCCCTTGTAAGCGTACTACGGATGTTGTCCAAGTCGCTATATTGTTCTTTCGAGAGGTATATCGACTACATGGGTTACCTTGTTCTATTGTATATGATCGAGACTCTCGTTTTCTGGGCCATTTTTGGCGTTCACTTTGGAAGATGCTTGACACTAATTCTGATATGAGCTCTGCATATCATCCGCAGTCGGATGGTCAGACCGAAGTCGTTAATCGTTCATTGGGTAACTTGTTACGGTGTTTGGTGGGTGAGGCTATCAAGTCGTGGGATACGAAGCTTTCCCAAGCTGAGTTTGCTCATAACCATGCCCTTAACCGTAGTTCAGGTTTTAGTCCATTTCAGGTCATATACGAAATCATTCCATGAGGACCGGTGGATCTGTCTTCTCTTCCAGATCGTTCTCGCTTGCATGGTGGAGCTGCAGTGTTTGTTGAAGAAATCGCAGCAACTCATGTTCGTGCCAGAGCTAACCTTGAGTCCTCCTCACAAAAGTACAAAGCTGCTGCCGATACTCACCGACGTAGACTTGTGTTTCGTGCTGGTGACTTGGTTTGGGCTGTGCTTACAAAAGATCGAATGCCATCTCACGCCTATAACAAGTTGAAAGCAAAGAAGTTTGGTCCGCTTAAGGTCCTTGAACACATAAATGATTATGCTTATCGCCTGCAACTTCCACCGGATATCAATACGTCAGACGTATTCAATGTCAAGTACTTGTCCCATTACGTTCCTCCAGACCCCCTTCCTGATTCGAGGTCGAATCCTCCTCACTCCGAGAGTCCTGATGCATCATCGTCCTAATACATTGACGGCAACCAAACGTAAAGGCAACCAAACGGTTACGTTTGGTTTATCTATTTGTTATTTTTCTAGTTTTGACTTTTAATTTCCTTTGATTTATTATTGAGATAAACTCAAAGAGGTGTTTCTAGTTTAATTAGGATTTCTATTTCTTTGTCGGTTGTGACAAGGAATCTTGGCTATATAAGCTTTTGCTTGTTTCAAGTTTTACGTTAGTCTAGATTTTAATAAAAATAGAGAGTTTCTCTTTTTTCTTGTTATGAGAATTCCTTCGATTCTTCATCAACAAGAAGCATGTCCCTTTTGTCTTCTCTCTAAGACACTTGGTCGAGCTGAATCTCGGTTATTCGCTGCGCCAGTTTATCTTCAAAAATAAGAAAAATGACCCCAAATCATTATACCCATAAATTGATAAAGCTAAAGAACTTTTTTGTTACCTATTACATAACTTCATATTTATATATATTATTATTATCATTCGAAGAATTGTTTATTACCTATTACATAACTTAATTTAAAAAGAAAAAAAAAAAATCATTCGAAAACCTCTTTCATGTACCACTACAAAAAGATTTGCAAAAGAAAAACCATATTGTAGTTGAACAAGAAAAACAAAAACAAATTTGGTTTTTATTGCAGAAATGAACCTATAAGGAACATCCCACAGATTGAAAAGTCAACAATATTGAATAAACAAGTTGGTAGTCCGACAAAAGCCAAGTTGTTCTGACTTTCAACGTCATCTCGTTTCTCAAACCTTTGAACCTACCGGAAAAGACATCACATACATATTCACACAAGGTCTTGAATGGGAGACGCGGTACGTGTGGGAAAGTGGACGGGCCAAAATTTGGTTCCAATTCAGTCATTTTTAGTTTTATGATTTTAATAAAAAGAAAAAGGTTTTCTTTTTAAAAAAGAACAACTGCGATACAATTTTTTATTTTTTTATTTGGACCGCACATAAGAAAAAGAAAGGTAATTAGGTGTGTTTTAAGTGCAGTCTATTTTCTTTTCATTTTTAAAATTCAAAAAAAATTATGAAAAAAATCCTATAGATAAATTTTATGAACTTATACATTATTATCTAGACAAAAAAAATTGGTTTATTGAAATATTAAAAAATAAATAATTATTATATTTACACTTGTGATATTTACCATTCAAATATTGTCGCACCGCTTATTTCCTATTACTAGCACTAATTCCGTATGATGCGTAATCACACTGCACCCTTAATCCGCTATCACCCCTATATAATTCCTTTCAACTCGTTTGCGCATAAAATAAAATAAAATCAGGAGATCCATTTCACTGACTCACATTTGATTCGTCATCTTCTTTTCTCCTCTTCTCTCTCTCTCTCCCCATTTGTTGAGTTTCTGGGAAAAGCTTGAAGCTTCAAAGTCAAAAAAATCATTAGGTATCTTCAAATCTTATCTGATACCATTGTTTAGCCTTTCTGGTATTTTCTTAAAAAATTCAAAAACAAACCTTAAACCCGGATGATCTTAGCCGTTGAATTGATTAACCAGATCATCCATCTTTTTATTATTTTCTTTATAAATATTATTTTAAAAATTATTATATCCATTAAGGATTCAACTTGTTTGGTTTGCCCAGAAAATGTCTTTGTAACTACATTAATTATTAATCAAATAAAAACAGACTAACTCATGACTCTCTCTTCTCTCCATTGGTCTCTCTAAGCTGTTAAATCACGAGATACAGGGAACAAAAGCTCGAAGCTTTGAAGTCTAAATCACCAGGTATCTTCGAATCTCTCTATAAACCTTGTTTTCTGGGTTTTCTGTGATTTCAACAAAAACCCTAAAGGCCAGGTGATGATGATCATGATAATCAGATCTTAGCCGTTGAAGTTCGAGAAATGGGAGACGGAGCTTTAATCGTAGCTGTAGCGATCAAAGGGAACAATAGCAAAACCAAAGGCGTTGTTCGATGGGCACTTCAACATTTCGCTTCTCAAGAACATGTCGTCTTCAAGCTCTTACATGTTCAACCAAGTAAGTTATATATATATATATATATATATATATACATAATAGACTTTATAGAAGCTACAATCTTACAAAAAATTAAAGTCAAAGTTCGATCTGATTTGTTGGGTAAAAATAGGAGATTCGATTACGGTTTCGACCACAAGATCCAATTCGACCACAACGGTTTACAAGAAAGATGTTGATAGGAAAACCAGAGAAATGCTTCTTCCAAGCAGAGACATGTTTATTCATAGAGAGGTATCTCTGAAAAATTGGACCTTTTTTTTTCTAACAATGGGTATTTGATTTGTTTTTTCATGAATTCTGTTATTAAAAATCTGAAATCTTGTGGAATGTGAAAGGTTCAATTGGATATAATGGTGCTTGAATCAGACGATGTAGCCGACGCAATCTCTAAAGCGGTTCAAGATCATGGAATCAGTGAGCTAGTCATTGGAGCTTCCTCTTCTATTATCTTCTCATGGTAACATATCCAAACACTCTTTACTTTCGAATTCTCTGAGTTTATATTCTTTAATTCTTTCTTGGTTCTTTTGCAGGAAGTTGAAGAGAAGCAACTTGTCTTCAAGAATTTCAGATGTTACGCCGAGATTTTGCACCGTTCACGTTATCTCTAAAGGAAAGCTTCTCAATGTTCGTAAATCCGATATAGACATTGAAACTAGCATTGCAGATGATAGAAGCGAAAGCCAGTTCTCTTCAAGTAGCCATTCAGGTATTACCCAATTCTGTAGGACACACGAGAAGTTCTTGAAAACCTGTTTAACTTGTTTGATTTGATTGGTTCTAGGGTCAGTAAGTTCGACATCGAGTCATCAATTCTCATATACACCTTTACTGTTCCAAAGAATACAAGCGCTTTCAACCGTTAACCAGAAGGTCGGGACAAATATGGGAACAAAGAACAATATTGATACGCACCATAACAGAGCTGCGTCTCTAAATGTGGATGATACAAAGGAACTTAACCAGAAGGGTTTTTACCGAACAAACAGCTCGGGAATTGGGTATGGCGGAAGCGATATCCACAGCCGGAGAAGCTTTCAGACGGAGGAGGGTTCAAGCTCAAGTTGCTACAGCGACCCTACTTCATCTAGTAGTCAGGTATACTTTCATTTCAAAATGATTGGCAATGAGTGAAGTGATTCATTTAAGTATCTTATATTTCTCGAATGTGGGATTCTTAACACGCAGATGAATAAAGACTTTGAGCTAGAGAAGCTGAAGATTGAACTTCGTCACATTAAGGGAATGTATGCTGTTGCTCAAAGCGAAGTCATGGATGCTTCTAATAAGGTTCATTGTTTGTTCCAATATTTGGGGGTTGTAGAAAGTTTTTTTTTTTTTTTTTTCTCTCCTTATCGAAAATGATTTGTATCCACTGTTTTTTTTTTTATATCAGATGCAAGGTCTGAACCAGCGTCGGTCAGAGGAAGCTACGAGGCTCAAAAACTTAACCATAAGAGAGGAAGACGCGGAAGAAGTGGTGGAAATGGAGAGGGAGAGACAAGAGGAGGCGGAAAACGAAGCTGAGCTCGTGAGAGAATGCGTTGAGAGAGAAGTTGAAGACAGAATTGAGGCGGAAGCAAGAGCGGGAGAGGTTAGAAAGGAGAAGCAGAGGCTAGAGGATGCGCTTGAAGGGGGACCGCTTCAACGTCAACAATACATGAAATTTGAGTGGGAAGAGATCGTTGAGGCCACGTCATCGTTCTCCGATGAACTTAAAATCGGAATGGGCGGGTACGGAAGCGTGTATCGGTGTAACTTGCACCACACGATAGTAGCTGTCAAGGTTCTTCATTCAGACAAAAGTAGCTTAACCAAACAGTTTCACCAAGAGGTAAATGGAAACATTTTTTTTCTTTTTTTTTTTAATTTTTAACTTTCAATCGAAATTACTATTCTACTAAACGATGCCGTTTTTCGTTGATACTCATTCAGCTTGAGATTCTAAGCAAGATACGTCACCCACACTTGCTTCTCCTCCTAGGCGCGTGTCCTGAACGCGGCAGCTTAATTTACGAGTATATGCACAACGGAAGCCTCGAGGAAAGACTCATGAAACGCCGACCAAACTCTGACGAACCGCAGCCGTCGTTACGGTGGTTCGAGCGGCTTCGAATCGCTTGGGAGATCGCTTCAGCCCTCTATTTTCTCCACACAAACGAACCTAGACCAATCGTCCACCGCGATCTTAAACCGGCCAATATACTCCTAGACCGGAACAATGTGAGCAAAATCGGAGACGTAGGACTCTCCAAAATGGTTAATCTCGATCCTTCTCATGCCTCAACGGTTTTCAACGAAACCGGTCCTGTAGGAACGTTCTTCTACATCGATCCCGAGTACCAAAGAACCGGTGTGGTAACTACAGAATCTGATATCTACGCATTTGGAATCATACTTATTCAACTAGTTACGGCTAGATCCGCGATGGGATTGGCTCATACGGTGGAGAAAGCGTTGAGAGATCAAACCGGAAAATTTACAGATATCTTGGATAAGACTGCTGGAGATTGGCCGATTAAGGAAGCGAAGGAGATGGTTATGCTAGGGCTGAGATGTTCGGAGATGAGAAAGCGTGACCGTCCCGATTTAGGGAAAGAAATTCTACCAGTTCTTGAACGGTTGAAAGACGTTGCTTGTAACGCAAGTAACCTGTTTGCTGAAACCCTAATCGACCATCACCACGCTCCAAGCCATTTCTACTGTCCAATAACTAAGGTAATGAAAATAATCGAATTTTACGTCAGATTTATTATGTATGGGTTTGATTTTGATCATTTTAGTATGGTTATTATCGATGAAATTAGGATGTGATGGAAAATCCATGTGTTGCTGCGGACGGATATACATACGAGAAAAGAGCCATTAAGGAATGGCTTCAGAAGAATCATAAATCTCCAATGACGGATTTGCCCTTCCCTAGTGATTCTCTTCTTCCTAATCATTCTCTTCTTTCTGCAATTAAAGAGTGGAGATCACATCTAATTAAATAGAAAGAGGGTCAAAGTTACAAGGCTAAACTCGTCAATTAAGATGCATCATTGTGTGTTTTTTTTTCTTTCACACAGGCGCTTGCGCACGCACATATACACACGAGTAGATATATATACTGAAATATTCTAGTTTTTGTATGTAAAATGAACCTTTAAACATTTTAATGTACAACAGGTTTGACTACGCACTTGCAAGAAAAGATAATACAGTACGTAATCTTGATTTTTGTTTTATTATATTTTCTCCTAGTTGTACATATCTATTCAAACAAGAAACATAACTAATTCGAATGTTTTCACCTCCGATTTTGTTGAATATAAATGTTAAATAGATTGAGATAACCATAGACGAAAAAAAAAGCATTCAATTCAATTTTCATTTGAAAAGTAGTCTTTCTAAATCTTTAGATGTGTATGATTTGTTCAAATATATGGTAGGATCGTAAAGTTGGCCTATGCTTCCCCATTATGAAGATATTATTCTGTATTTTGGTCCAACCACTCTTGTTTTCTCTTAACATCTATGGGTCCGGCGGCCCCATTGGAAAAAGAAAGGTCTCAATTTAAAAGTGTTTCATGTTTAAAATAATTAATTCATATGTTTTGTGACGTTCGATTTTGTTGATATAAATGTTACCTAAGTTAATAGTATACGTATATCTGGTTATGTGATATTGTCACACGACACCTAGGCGGCTAGGCCATTAAATGGTGTGGGTTCTATATAACTTATTTTGCTAAGAAGGACATAAATCTGAAATTTATTAAGTTAACAAGTAGCTAGACAAATACTCATTAGACTATAGAATATTAGAATTGATTGAGTACCGGTTTGGCTAAATCATGTAATTATGATTGACATTGGATTGTTGTAGATAAACCGGAGTCCTCCCACTATAAAAGAGGATCATATGTAATCGTTAAGAGAAATAAAAAACTTTCTTCCATTTTCTTCGTTTCTCTCTTTGCTAATAATACTGAACTATAAAACTAATATTTGACCATTTTTAAAATTTAACGACTCATCTCATTTATTGAGTCGGGATGAGCTTCTAGGGTGTTTTTTAAAAAAAAATGGAGTATATTCGTTATCACGACGGTAAATTTTTATTGAGAAACTTTACATAAAACATAAAAATTATCTAAATAAAATATACAGACCAATATACCCTCAATAAAATATACAGATCAAATTTCAGAATGGAAACTTATATAATAAAGTTGAATAAACAAAAACAAACTAGTAAAATCTCTACAAGTTGTTCATAAACCAAAATGCAAGTAAGTTGTGAGGCGAGTGACATGAAGGGTCCCCTACTTCCCCCTCACGAACCTTTGATATGTCACTATGGCAATTGTGGTGTGAGTGGGACTATACAAGGACGACTATTCGTTGTGGGAGAATAATTTTGTCATTAATTAGATTATTTAAGATTTTCTCTAACTGAAACACTGTTTTTTTTTCTTGGCTGATTGCTAATTAATTTACAATGAGATTAATACTTCTGTTACTGGCTCTACATTGATAAGTAGTAATTCTATTACTCTTTTTTTTTATATAAGAATGTAAATATCATTAGGAATGAAAGTTTGGTGTTAAATAAAGCTTAACCATCTATGATTGTGTGGGTTCACATGGGTTTTTAGAGAAAGAGCTACTTTAATTTATCCCATGGTTTTTTTTTATTCTATCACAAATTATGTTTTCCGTGATCATATTAATTTTTTTTTTTTTTTGTTAACCCATCATTTTAATTTTCCTTTGTTAATTTTTTTGTGTCGAGTTCTATAAGTCTATAGATCAAAGGAAAATAAACACGAATTATTTAAATTTCACATCTCGTAGGCTTGAAAAACGGATCTTTATTAAAAAAGAAAAAAAAACTGGAGGAAAGGAAACTATATGAGACAATTTAATCGGGAATGTAAACGTATATTAATCACACACGCATTTCAACTACCATCACTAGTCAAAGTCAAACCCAACTCAATTATCATCGTTTCATTACCATTCGCCACGTCAGAATGCTTCATTTTTTTTCACGAAGACCTAAGAAGTAAGAACTAATTACAGTCGACTTTTCTTTTAAGTTTGTTTGATTTTTATAAAATTGTAATCTTCTGAATGAACTGTACATTCTGTATTCATAAGATTTTTATTTGCTTGTTTTACTTTAAAATAGCTCTCTCAAAGTACAACACCATAATGGCAAAATCTAATTCTTATATGACAAAATGAAAATAGTCCTTCCAAGAAATTGACCTGTACAATTGATTTCAGTAGGTCATAACCTTTATAAAACACAAAAAACACATTTCAATAATAGCGAGGAAACGACTCATAAGTCGACATTGATACAACTATAACATGTTTCAGATCTATATATCATTTACATCATCTCCATCACACACCATCGACACATCTCTCTGTATCTCTGCTGTGAACAAAAAAAGTTTCAATTATTCATATTTTTATTCTCACACCTAAAAAAAGAAAGTTTCCCCAAAAAAACTCCAGCTTTAAATCTCTCACTTAATACCCAAATTCCAATTTCCTTGCCCACAAAAGAAAAGAAAAAAAGAAAAAAAGAAAACAGAAAGTTTTCCATGAGATGAGAAAAACCCATTTGCTAAAACTGATACTTGCAGTATCTCTACCAACAACATTATTGCTCGGAATCGCCATAATCGTGATCTTCATCTTTTGCAGAAGAACAACAATAGAGACCAGTGAATCCCAATACGATGTCGAATCTCCTTACGAGAAGCAAGAATTCTCCGACATCGGATCCGAAACAGAGGAGGAGCTCGCCATCTTCGACGGCGGAGAAGATCTCACGATCTGCGACATCCTCGAAGCTCCCGGAGAAGTCATCGGAAAATCAAGCTACGGAACATTATACAAGGCATCGTTGCAGCGAAGTGGGAAAGTTAGGGTTCTTAGGTTCATTCGACCTTTGTGTGCAGCGAGATCGGATTCGAAAGAGTTTGATGGCGTCATCGAGTCGCTTGGATTTGTGCGACATGAAAATTTGGTTCCTCTGTTAGGATTCTACGTTGGGAATAGAGGAGAGAAACTTATGATTCATCCCTTCTTCGGTTCCGGGAATCTCTCCGAGTTCATCAGATGTAAGTCTCTCTGTTTTTTTTTTCCTCGAGAAAATGCGGGAAAGCCGGAAAAGATTAAAGGAACAGACTTTTAATTTTCCGACAAAAAAGAAATAGCTTCTTAGCTGTCTAGATTCGCTTTCGTTTCTGGGTTCTCTTTTCTTCTGGAATTTCGTTGATTCTTGTTTTCTGGTTTTTTTCTTTTTTTTTTCCTGGGAAACAAACAGAGTCCCGAGTTCTCATTTTCCCGGAAAAATGGTAAAATTTTTCAACGCATCTAAAAAAAATTACCGTTACCAATATCTTCTAGTTTTAAAAAAAAAAAAATGTATTCGAAAATCTATATAGATGATCTCTTTCTCAGATCGAATCATATGGTAAGTGTAGTCCATCCATAAAAAATTGTCTTATCTTTACATTTTCATATATCATAACATTTAATTATTTTTTCCTCTTTGACAAGAAAAAACAATTGTTTTTTTTGTTCCTTAGCATCACCATTATTGATCTATATTTTGTCGGTAACCACTTTTTTGGTCACTTCCCACTTCTTATGCTCACCATGAAAGACAAAAACTTTATCGATCTCGTTTCTGAATCAGAACATCAACGTCAGCAAAAACTTGGCATTAATTTTCTATCAATATTCCCAAAAAAAAACATGTGTCTAAAAAAATAGCATAGTTTTGGCAGGTGGAGATGTTGAATCACACAAATGGAGCAACATTTTGAGCATCACCATTGGAATAGCCAAAGCTCTTGAACATCTCCACACAGGAATGCAGAAACCGATCGTTCACGGAAATCTGAGGTCGAAAAACGTTCTTTTAGACCCGAGTTTTAGGCCTAGAGTCTCTGATTTCGGCTTGCATTTGCTCTTGAACCTCGCGGCTGGGCAAGAGATTTTAGAAGCTTCAGCTGTAGAGGGATACAAAGCGCCTGAGTTGATCAAGATGAAGGATGTGAGCAAAGAGAGTGACGTGTACAGTTTCGGTGTGATCATGCTTGATTTAGTCTCTGGTAAAGAGCCGATCAACAAGAATCCAACGGGTTCTGTTCTTGATCATAATAAGTTGTCGGATTTGTACCGTACTGAGATTCTTAGGAGAGGTGTGAAAGATGGAACTGGTGTGACCGAAGAATGTGTCCTCGAGTACATTCAGCTTGCAGTGTCTTGTTGCTCCCCATCGCCTTCTCTTAGGCCGAACTTCAAGCAAGTATTGAGGAAACTAGAAGAGATCAGGAAATGATGCCTATCAAACTGGCTAATTTGTGGAACAGACATGGCAGAAATGTTGAATCTTTCTAGCGTTCACAAACTTTTTGCAAGTTCGATTAACAGCATGGAGCGGCGGATAATACAGGGGAGAGTCTTCTTCATAGGGATGATACAATACATATAACAAGTTCTAGCTTGTGCATATTTACAAAGAACTAGTTCTCTGATTATCTACAGAAGTAACTGAAGATGGAATGAAGTTTTGCTTAGGAAGAAGTTCCAGAATAGTGAACGGCGAATACCTGAGAAAAGAAAACACTTTCAGATGCTAGCAAGAGACTCGAGGAACTTAAGGCCTCTAGTAATCGTATAAATTCATGAGTATCATTGAATGGCTTGAAAGTAACAGTTCCTTGAATGTATATTGTCATTGAAGTTGTATCTAATAGCCTTGCTTGGTATGTGGAGCAAGATATATGATTCTTGAGTTATATACCTAAAATCTCCATGAGTCTCTCTCTCTCTGGTTCTTGCTCTTGAAGGAGATCCTTGCGGTTTTGAGCAAGGTATCATGAAATTAATCTTGTGGTGTACGTTATAGACACAAACTCAACGCTTTTTAGCCTTTACTTTCTCCATCAATTCGTTCAGTGTTTTGTATATATCATCCTTCTGGGGATGGTGTTGATCCCCGGAGCAAAACTTGTGGATTTTACCTCCAATAGAAATCCAGCTCAGTCCGGGTTCTTTTCTCATGGCTTGAGAGTTCATCATATTTCTTACATTTAATTCAGCTTCAATATTCCCAGATTCTCTATATGTGTTTGACAAGAGAACAAGAGCAGCTGAATCTTTTGGGTTATAAGATATAACCTTTTGAGCAGCAATCTCTGCCAACCGAATGTTCCCATGAACCCTGCATGCTCCAAGCAATGTCAACCAGAGTTTCTCATCAGCTTCTATTGGCATCGTCATTATAAATTTCCATGCTTCAGATAGATGCCCCACGCGGCCCAGGATATCAACCACACACGCATAATGTTCAATTTCCGGGACCAGCCCGTATTTTTCCTCCATCAAATGAAAATACCTCAAGCCTTCATCAACTAGCCCTCCGTGGCTGCAAGCAAACAGAAGGCATAAAAATGTAACAGAATTGGGTTTTGGAAAGACAACCTCCATTTTTCGAAAGAGTTCCATGGCATCCTTCGCCATACCGTGTTGGGCATATCCAGATATCATGGCGGTCCATGAAATGACATCGGGGTTCTTCAGAGATTCAAAAACCTTGATGGCGTCTCTTACACTACCACATTTCGCATACATATCAATAAGAACACTCTCGACACATTTATCTCTAGCGAAGCCAGTTTTGTACGTTAAGCTGTGGACTTGCTGCCCATACCTGAGAAAACAGAGGCTAGCACATGAGGCAAGTACACCGGAAAATGTGATCTGGTTTGGTTGAAACCCCATTTCTCTCATCTGAGAGAAAACGCTTAGTGCTTCCTCCCGTTCAGAAGACTGAGAATAAGCTGTCACAAGCGTTGTCCATGAGATCTGGTTTGCTTCCTCCCTAGTGTCAAAAAGCTTCCTCATTGCTTCAAGATCCCCACATTTGGCGTATGCGTCCATTAGGGCATTGCAGAGACTCACATCAATCGATTCTCGGCCACTTTTCCAGATCATCCCGTGAACTTGCTTTCCATATTCTAAAGATCTCATGTCAGCAATTGAATTCAATGTACTGCAATATGTGTATACATCTCGCTTGACATTATTCTGACACATTCTAAGGAACAGCAACATTGCTTCTTCTCCGTGCCCAGAAATCCTATAAGCAGATATCATAGCATTCCACGGTAAATTCAGTCCGCATCCAGAGAAATTCGGCTCAAAAACTGACTGCGCTTCAGTTACACACCCACATTTTGCAAGCATATCAATCAAAGCTGTTCCCACGTGGATGTTTGACTGTATACCGATTTCTACAGCAATACGAGTAATGTATCTACCTTTCTCAACATCTTCCAACTGCCCAATAGCTTTTGAGACACTAATAAAACAAGATACATTCGGTCTAATTTCCTCTTCAAGCATTATCAAGAAACTATTGTATGCTTCCGAGTAAAGACCGTTTGACACAAACCCTGATATCATTGCATTCCATGAAACTTCGTTACGATTTTCCATGGAATGAAACACCTTACAGGAATCCTCAATCCTCCCCAACTTAGCATACATGCTAAGCAAAGATGTATTAACAAACGCGAGAGAAGAAAATCCCCGGATTATAACCTGAGCATGAACCGTTTCACCCAGATCAATGCTATCTACACCAATACATGCCTGCGTTGCAGCAGAAAGAGCGTATTCATCGGGGAAGATATGGCATCGCAGCATCTGAACAAAATATTCAATCCCATCACAATAAAATCCGTTCTCCGTAGCTCCAACCATTAAGACAGTCCACGAGAAAACACTCTTTTGGGGAATTTCGTCGAACACCTTACGAGCAGAACTGAAGTCGGAGCATTTGGAATATGCAATAACCATCTGATTCATCATCACCGTCAAGGAATTCCCCATAAACAGAAACTTAGTAATAATACCATGAATTGATCTCGTTTTCTCCAGGCACCTTTTCTCTACAGAATCTCGTAAAAGCTCTATCAGTGATGTAACCGAATAACAATTCCCGTGAAGTTCATCGTTTACTGTCAAAGATGATGAGATATTCGAAGAAAAGGAGATTCCTTGAGTCTTCTGTTTAATCTGAGCTGGTAGAAACACTGATGAGCTTCCTGTCTGGATTACATAATCTCGTCATGAATAAAAAAAAAGCAAAAATAAGAGGGATAGAGAGAAAGGGAGAGAGATTCTCACAGATGATGGAACTTCAGGTAGTTTAATACCCATCGGAAACGATATCCCGATAGAGGAGCTCATCTCAAATGTGTGTCGGATATACAGAAACAGGGGATTCCGGCAAAGAGACGATATCTTTTCCCGGGAAAAATCAGAGGTTTTCGTCCAACGAGAAGTACCGAACTGAAAACATTGAAAAAACAATCAGGTCTATATAAACGGCATGATGTGCTATCACATTTATTAAGAACGGCATGGTTTTTCTTGTAAACAAAACTGTTGAATTTTTGTAAATAACGACAATTTTTTTTTTGGGACGATAAATATATACTTTTTGGTATGAAAGTAAAAAGAAAGACAAATCAACGTTTTAATATATTTTATGTGGAGCCTACTGTCACGCACTCAAAATTTCTCTACGAACGAATTCGTTCGATGTAAAACACACCTCAAACATTTATAATTAAGAACTTTAACAAGAAGTATTATCTCTCTTCAGTTTTTCTATTATCAGCATTCCGCCCTTCCACCGGGTATAATATTTTTGTCTTTATTTATATTTATCTTTATGATAAATTCTATTACTTTTTTTATAACACGTTATCAGCACGATTACTCTGCTTTTAGGTAAATTTTTATTTACAATATATACCCTACTATAGTGG
>PKMM01053011.1:495487-522576 GCA_002933915.1 Eutrema heterophyllum
GAAGAGTTTACCCCAACTGTTGTGCTAGTTTCCTATGCACTATTTTTTCTTGTAATTGCTTTTGTTATTCATGTAAACGGTTTCTAATAAAATTACTAATAATATTTTTATGATTTTATTTTTAGAAATCAAAAATGGCAAGCGTTGAGAATCTTAAGATCTCAGCTCTCAAAATTACTGGAGCGAACTACATAGCATGGACCACCGATGTGGAACTCCATCTAGAGTCGAAAAAATTATCCGACACAATAAAAGAAGGAAACAAATCTCATGCCGAAGATAAGGCAAAATCGATAATTTTCTTAAGAAAACATCTAGATGAGAACGTGACGCATGATTATGCGGGCATAAAAGACCCAGCAGAGCTGTGGCAAGCTCTAAAGGAAATGTTTGACAACCAGAGGGAAAAAACTCTCCCTCATGCCTTAGAGGAGTGGAAAAACCTGAGATTTCAGGATTGTGAGAAAGTGGATGAATATAATTCCGCTATTTTGAGAATAGTCTCACAGTTGAAATTTTGTGGTAAGCCTGTCTCTGAAGCAGAGATGCTCGAGAAGACTTACCTCACTTTTCATAAAGAACACCATATCCTGCAAGAACTTTATAGAAGTCGCGGATACAAAAGGTTCTCTGAGCTAATTGTGACTCTCATATTAGCGGAAAAGAATTGTGAACTTCTCATAAAAAACCACAACTCTCGACCTACGGGAATCAGAGCATTCCCTGAAGTGAATGCCGCAAATGTAAGGGATCCCGAGAGAAAAAGTCAAACCTATCAGGGTCGTGGCCGTCGATTCAATCGCGGACGAGGTATAACTTACAACCCACAAGGAAAGAACTCATACAAATGGGTTTGACCTGAACATATTTCAAAGGGGAAAGAAACCCAAGTAAATACCACCCATATGCGTGATTATATATGTTACAGATGTGGGTCCAAAGGACATTGGTTCAAGGCATGCCGAACCCCACCACATCTTTGTAAGTTGTACCAAGAGTCGATTAAAGGAAAAGAGAAGGAAGTGAACCTCATAGAACACTTTTGAGGGTACATCGTACCTCGACTCCCTCGACTTTGCAAATGATCTCGACGAGACCGCTCTTGCGGATAACTGAAATGCTTGTAGTGAGACTACTGAATAGTCTCGAGTAATGCCATGTATAATTATTACATTTCAGTTTTTAAAATGAATAAATGTTGTTTTTAAAACATTCTAATGTATAATTATTGTGTGTTTTGTTTTCTATGAATGAAATTTTTGTTTTCTTTATTGATGTTTATGTTGATTACAGAAATGGATCACAATACGAATGGAACAATATCCAAGGAAAATATTTGAGAAATTTGTATACCAGATAGTGGAACAACGCACACTATTCTGAGACACAAGAGATTTTCTCTGTGTTAAAACCAACAAAAATGATTGTTAACACAATATCGGGTCCTACAGACCTGATTGAGGGAACAGGCAAAGCCAACTATATGTTGCCTAATGGAACAAAATTTTCCATAAATAACGCCTTGTATTCTCCAAATTCTAAAAGGAATTTGTTGAGTTTCAAAGACATCTACCTTCAAGGATATGAAACTCAGTCTGCAACTGAGGATGGAAAGAAGTATATGTACATAACTTCTGATAAATTGAGAGAAAGGGTTATATTGGAAAAGTTCCTAGATCTCCCTTATGGTTTGCATCATACTTACATAGATGCAATAGAATCGCATCTTGTGATGAAACGAAATCCTGAGGATTTAATATTATGGCATGATCGCCTCGGTCACCCAGACACCACAATGATGCGTAAAATCATAGAGAGCTCACATGGTCATTCGATGAAAATCCATGAGATTTATCAGAAAAGTAAAATGACATGTGCTGCATGTTCTCTACGAAAATTGATCATAAGGCCATCGCCAACCAAAATCAATAATGAATCACCAAAATTCCTTGAACGAATTCAAGGGGATATTTGTGGACCAATACATCCACCATGTGGACCAATACATCCACTATGTGGACCATTCCACTATTTTATGGTAATAATTGACGCATCCAGCAGATGGTCACATATTTGTCTATTGTCATCTCGAAATATGGCATTTGCGAGATTTTTAACTCAAGTAATCAAACTAAAACCTCAGTTTTCTGATTATCCCAGAGTTAGACTAGACAACGCTGGTGAATTCACATCCCAAACATTCAATGATTATTGCATGGTAATGGGAATCGAAGTTGAACATTCTGTGGCACATGTTCATACACAAAATGGTTTGGCTGAATCATTAATTAAGCGTCTGCAACTGATTGCAAGACCATTGATCATGAGATCAAAACTTCCAACCTCTGTATGGGGACATGCTATTTTGCATGCAGAAGCATTCATTCGGATAAGACCAAGTGCGTACCATAAGTATTTAGAACCACAGACTGGTGACGTTTTTACGGCACGTTTTGCCGATTCTCATTTTGATGAGAAAATATTCCCGGTTCTAGAGGAGAAAACAAACAAGTAGGAAAGGATATCAAATGGAGTGTGTCATCTCTGTTACACCTTGATCCTCCTACAAAACAGTCATAACTAGAATTTCGACGAATCATGCATTTACAGAGTATAGCAAATTAGCTACCTGATGCATTTACATATACTAAAGCAGTAACTAAATCACATATATCAGCTGCAAATGCCCCTGTTCGTATTGAAATACCACAAGAAAGTGAAAGAGCAGATGATACACATGAGTCAAGAACACGCTTAAAGCGTGGTAGACATGTTGGATCTAAGAATAAAAATCCTAGAAAACGAAAGGAAGCTGAAAAGCATGATATTCCCAAAATAGCAGAAAACATTTTGGAAGAAACAAATCATGAGACTAATGATAATATAGAGCATCATAAACCTGAAGGAAATCATGAAATTTCCATCAACTACATCCATAATGAAAAGATATGGAATCGAAATGAAATAGATGATGTTGACGACGTTTTCTCATACTTAGTGTCTAAAGAAATAGACGATGAAAACGAAGATCCAGAACCAAGGTCTGTGTATGAATGCCAAAAGAGGCAGGACTGGTTGAATGGAAAGATGCCATACAAGTCGAACTTGATTCGCTTAATAAACGAGATGTATTTGGGCCTATTATACTCACACCTAAAGATGTGAGACCAGTTGGATACAAATGGGTTTTCGTTAGAAAACGAAAGTAGAAAAATGAAATTATGAGATACAAAGCTCGCCTCGTGGCTCAAGGTTTTTCTCAAAGACCCGGGATTGATTACGAGGAAACGTATTCTCCTGTTATGGATGCAATCACGTTTAGATTCTTAATGAGTCTAGCGGCTGACGAGAATCTAGAGATGCGTCTCATGGATGTCGTTACAGCATATCTATATGGATCATTAGATACTGATATCTATATGAGAATTCCCGATGGGTTTAAAATGCCATAAGCATTGAAATCTTAACCCAAAGAATTATGTGCAATAAAGTTGCAGAGATCATTATATGGGCTAAAGCAATCTGGACGTATGTGGTACAATCGTCTCAGTGAGACAAAAGAAGGATATGTGAACAATCATATATGCCCATGTGTTTTCATAAAGAAAATAGTTATCGGATTTGTAATTATCGCGGTATATGTTGATGATCTAAATATTATCGGAACTAAAGGGGAAATGCAAAAAGCATCCGAATATTTGAAAGGAGAATTTGAGATGAAAGATCTCGGACAGACAAAGTATTGTCTTGGCTTACAAATTGAGCATTCTAAAAAGGGTATATTTGTGCATCAATCCACATATACTAAAAGAGTGTTAAAACACTTTAATATGGATAAGACAACTTCTCTAAGTACTCCTATGGTCGTTAGATCACTTAAGGTTGAGAATGACCCATTCCGACCGCATGAGGAAAATGAAGAGATACTTGGTCCTGAAGTACCATATCTAAGTGCAATTGGAGCCCTTATGTACCTTGCCAATTGTACACGACCTGACATATCATTTGCTGTTAATCTTTTGGCAAGATTCAGCTCGTCCCCTACAAAAAGACATTGGAATGGGATTAAACATGTCTTTCGTTATCTCCAAGGGACTATTGATTTAAGTTTGTTTTATCCTAAACACTCAAAGAGTCAAATGAGGGATTTGCAGATGCATGATATTTATCGGATCCACATAAAGCCCGATCACAAACAGGATATGTGTTCACGATCGGAGGAACCGCTATATCATGGCGTTCTCAAAAGCAGACGCTTGTGGCCACTTCTTTAAATCATGCTGAAATCATCGCACTCCATGAAGCAAGTAGAGAATGTGTATGGCTAAGATCAATAAGTCAACATATCCAATCGAGTAGTGGAATTCACGTAAAAATGGAGCCAACTATCCTATATGAAGATAATGCAGCATGTGTCGCTCAGACAAAAGAATGATATATCAAAAGTGATAGAACCAAACATATCCCTCCGAAATTCTTTTCGTACACTCAAGAACTTGAAAAGAACAAAGAGATTGAAGTGAAGTATGTCCAATCATGTGAAAATGCAGCACATCTCTTCACGAAATCATTACCCACCTCTATGTTCAGGAAACATGTCCATAACATTGGAATGCGTCATCAAAAAGACTTATAAGATGACACCCTAGTCATTCCGAGGGGGAGCTTGCGTGATTGTACTCTTTTTACCTTCCTATGGTTTTTCCCACTGGGTTTTCCTGGAAAAGTTTTTAACGAGGCAACAAAGACATAACGCAAGAGACAATAGTGACTTATGAAAGTCACCGAAGAAACGGCAAATGGGGAAGTGTTATGAAAGTCAAAAAAAACGGCAAATGAACGTTTTATATATTTTATGTGGAGCCCACCGTCATGCACAGTAACTTAAATTTTCTCTATATATACGAACGAATTCGTTCGATGTAAAACACACCTCAAACATTTATAATTAAGAACTTCAACAAGAAATATTATCTCTCCAGTTTTTCTATTATCAGCATTCCGCCCTTCCACCGGATATAATATTTTATCTTTATTTATATTTATCTTAATGATAAATTCTATTATTTTTTTATAACACTTTTATTATTATTAAGATCTGATTATTATTTTAATATTCTAGTCTGATTTAGAAATAGATACTCCTTCGTTTTGGTGATCTCTGCTTTGAATCTTTCAATCCCACGAAATTCGGATTTGTTCTCTGTACAAATGGAAGCTTCGATTTCGTTTCTTGGGTCAACAAAACCCAACCTTTCACTCCTTGTTCCTTCTTCGAACGTCCTCCATCGTCGTAGAGCGTTGAAATTGAAGAACGTTTCAGGCTTACCGCGAATCTCGCACCAGAACCGCCTACTCAGAGCTCAGTGCTCCGATGGATTGGGACCAGTGGGAGACGATGGGTTTGTGCTAGAAGACGTCCCTCACTTGACAAAATTTCTCCCTGATTTACCGGTAAAACTCCCTTCTACTTTAGTTTATTCTCCCTGTTTCTTTCTCGTTAGTGCATAGAAGCTTATAGAAGTTGGAATGAGGAGAGAGGAGATTTTAGTTTACGATTGATATCTCTAACTTTTGTGATAGAGATTTACAAATGCAACTTAAGGATTTGATTGGTTTGATGGTATGTATTTAATGTGTCAATCTCTGTCAAATCATGAGTTTTTCATTTAAAGGTAATAACTTTTCTCTTGGGCCAATTCGTGATTTGTTTCTGATATCACAGTCGTACCCAAATCCATTGAAGGAAAGCCAAGCATATGCCATTGTTAAGTAAGTTATATTTCTACATGGCAAAGTAAGTAAATTACTAATGCCTTTGAGGGTTGTAATGTATTGCTCATGTGGTTTCTGTAGGCGAACCTTTGTCAGTTCCGAAGATGTGGTTGCCCAAAATGTAAGCTGGATGTTGTTCCTCTAAGCTTCTTCTTCTTTTCGATTTGCGAGTGTTTTGCTTGCTCAAGTTCCTTCATCTTTAGATTGTAGTTCAGAAGGGAAGTAAGCGAGGAGTACACTTTAGGCGAGCAGGGCCTCGAGAAAGAGTATGATTTTTTCTTAAAGTCTTAAAATTTTGTAAAGATCTTCGCGTAACTGGAAACCTGTTAAATTTTGGCTTCTCAGGTGTACTTCAGATCAGATGAAGTAAAAGCTTGCATAGTGACATGTGGGGGCTTGTGCCCTGGGATAAATACAGTTATACGGGAAATTGTGTGTGGATTGAACAATATGTATGGTGTCAATAATATTCTTGGCATTCAGGGAGGATATAGAGGCTTCTACTCCAAAAACACAATGACCCTGACGCCTAAAGTAGTAAATGATATCCATAAACGTGGTGGCACTTTTCTTCAAACCTCAAGAGGAGGACACGATACAGCAAAGATTGTTGATAGCATCCAAGATAGAGGAATAAATCAGGTAGCCAACATTTGTAATTTACATTTCTTCCAGGTTTCTTCATCTTTATGCAGTTTAGTTAGTCTTGAAACTAAGACATGCTAATATCTTCTTGTCAATGGGTGTTTCAGGTGTATATTATTGGAGGTGACGGAACGCAAAAGGGTGCAGAAAAAATATACCAGGTGATTCATGTCACATATAAGTAATTGTTGCATGTATGTAGGATTAAATGCTTGCTTTGTATTCTGTGAAGGAAGTCGAGAGGCGTGGTCTTCAAGTAGCAGTTTCTGGCATTCCCAAGACAATTGATAACGATATTGCTGTGAGTATGCATTGATATTTTTCAACTTTAAGTTTCTCTCATATGGAGTTTCTTATGCATCTTCTCTCACCCATTGTTCTAGGTAATTGACAAGTCGTTTGGATTTGATACCGCTGTTGAGGAAGCTCAGAGAGCTATCGATGCTGCACACGTAGAGGTCGAGAGCGTGGAAAATGGAGTTGGTATTGTTAAACTGATGGGCAGATACAGCGGTAAATGTTCTGTTGGCATATGTGGTCTACATTTCTTTTAAGAGTCGCTTACGCAAATATCATCTTTCTGTAGGTTTTATTGCCATGATTGCAACTTTAGCGAACCGTGATGTGGTAATAGCTTATATTTTGATTTGTCAAATCGTCACTATAAAGTTCTCTAGTATGGCATAAGAATGGAAAAACCATTGTTTGAAATGCGACAGGATTGTTGCTTGATTCCGGAGTCTCCATTCTTTCTTGAAGGAAAGGGTGGGCTCTTTGAGTTTATTGAACAACGACTCAAAGAGAACAGGCACATGGTTATTGTGATAGCTGAAGGAGCTGGACAGGATTATGTTTCTCAAAGCATGCGTGCATCTGAAACTAAAGACGCGTCAGGAAATAGACTCTTGCTTGATGTTGGTCTATGGTTGACTCAACAGATAAAGGTATTGGTCGAAACTCGAACGTTAAGAGAATGGTTTCTAGTTGTTTTTTCCCAAACATTCAAGATGATTTTTGCGAACACAATGTTGCAGGATCACTTTACAAATGTTTGGAAAATGACCATAAATATGAAGTACATAGGTATATCTTCAGATTCACTGTCTCTGTCTTGTTAATGCTCCTCTGTGCATTTCATTGACATATTTACCTGTTGAACAGATCCGACGTATATGATAAGAGCAATACCGAGTAACGCATCAGACAATGTCTATTGCACTCTTCTTGCCCAAAGTGCAGTTCATGGAGCAATGGCTGGGTACTCGGGTTTCACTGTGGGACCAGTTAACAGCAGACATGCTTACATCCCAATTTCTGTAAGCTTTTCCCTTTTACTTCTCTAATCATTCTTTAGAATAACATAAATCGTTGAGGAGTCGTACACCGTTGTTGTTACTGCCACGAATTTGTTTAACTGTTTGACATGTTCTACTTGTGCAGCGGGTGACCGAAGTGACCAATACGGTGAATTTAACGGATAGGATGTGGGCTAGACTCCTTGCATCGACAAATCAACCGAGTTTCTTGACTGGTGAAGGAGCATTGCAGAATGTGATCGACATGGAAACTCAAGAAAAGATCGATAACATGAAGATCTCTTCTATCTAAAAGCAGGTCAGCTCATCAACTGTTCCATATATTAGACCATATGCATAGAAGATATATCTTTATCGACAATGATGAAGTATTTCATTGGTTATAAGAATTCTTTGGTTTATTTATTCGTAATAATAATACTCAACATCCATCTCAACGGTGAGATTGAGATCTAAATACACATCTTTAGTCTCTCTCTCTCTCTCTCTCTCTCTCTCTCTCTCTCTCTCTCTATCTTTCTGTCTGCTTTACAAAATTTGCAACTTGTGCATCTCTCCATCTTTAACTGTTGCGTGTGGTCCATCCAATTCCTTTTCAGATTTGCAAACGAATGCTGACTTGTACCCAACCATGAGACAAAACTCTGGCTGCTATTAAATCTGGTTACTCTTGCAACTTGTTCATCTACTCAATTCATGGATTCATGCTTTCTGGACATGTGAACTAATCAATACCTCAGTGATATCAAATACTAAAGCCGCTGTACGAAATGGGTTTCGTGCGAGATACTTATTTTGTCATTGGATTAAAGTTTCTTTTTTAGGCTTATTTCAGGTTGAAATTCGATCAAGTACCACGGAACTAGATTAAGAAACAGATGTAGTCAGATCGACTTAGGTTCTTTTGTCTTTCGGTTTCACCCTCCCAATCTAACCAGGAAGTTTAATCTCTGAAAAACCGAATGTTGAAACCATTCTCAGACAAGAACTTTGTTTCCAGAACCTTAAGCTCTTTAGGACATGAGAAAACACAAAAGTTTCATTGTTACAGGAACTCTTCAGTACATATTTTGCAATACTTTTTCACTATACTAAACTTACATTTCTTGGCTCTATACATGATACTTCACATACTTGGATATTTACCTATACTAATTAAATTTAAGCATCACTAGTCCCATTAGTTTGATGACGATGATGAGTTACTCGTAGTTGTTCCTTGAGGCTCCGGTACATCACTTCTCCTCCTCTTACGGCATGAATTGACCGGAGCATCATACTTTCCGGCATCCAAAGGAAAGTTGAGCACAGCTTTTCTTCCCCTGAGCTTAAAAGCTGCATAGTCATAAGCTCTTGCAGCTTCAATATCACTCTCAAAAGTGCCTAACCAAATCCTGGATCCTTTCTTCGCCGGATCTCGAATCTCTGCTGCGAATTTCCCCCATGGCCTCCTTCTCACGCCTCTGTAATGTCTCTCTTCGAACCTCTTTGGTCTTTTCCGGTCTGAGACAGTTTCAACCTCAGGTGTTGTTGTTGATGATGATGATGATGATGATTCTGCTTCCGTTTGCAGAAACTCTCGGATATAGGAATCTGTATCAAGAACCGGTGAACTATGTTCCAGTTTAGGAACTGGGTTAAAGGGTTCTAGAGACCAGAGCCCTGATACAAAAGCAGCATCATCAAAGACAAAATCTTCCATGAAATCATCAGGGATCATCAAGTCTTCAAAAAGATGCTTCTGTATAACCTCCAAATCAGAGCTCTCCTCAAAAGTCGCCATTTTTATTTTTCTTTTGCAGACAAGACAGAAGAAGAAAAATCTGCAAGCGATGTTTTGAAGAAAAGGTTTGATAATTTTGTTTGGTTATATAAAGAAGAAAAGAATCCTAAACATGTGTTTGGCAGCCATGGGTGTGAGGTGTCAAATGTCTCTCTCTGTCTGTTTTACTCTGTGGGCCCCAGTCTTATCCATTAACCATTTATGGAGACAAGTTAAGATCTTTTGTCATGACTCATTCAAGTTGTGCCAACTTGATTTTGTCTCTGGTGGTGACTAATTTCACTATCATCATCTAGTTTGATTCTTGTGGAGTTTAATCCCTTGAGCTACGCATGATTCAAATCCTAAGTTATTTGCTAACAAAATGGTGGTTTTTAGCTTTTTAATGGTGACTATTTTTCTTAATTATCATTATAAAATTGCTTCTCTTTTGGTTTCAATTGCTTCGGAGGCACTTTTTGTGTGTATTTACATGAGAATATAATTTTGTAGTTTTCATTTTTGAAATTCATCATCGTCATCAAACAAAATGTTCTATTTAAATTAAACATTTACATTTGATTGAGTTCGCTAATGTGTGGGATCACTTAAAAACATACACATTAGATGTAAGAACATAAACGCTAACGAAAAAAGAAACAAACAATCGAGACTCGAACTACTCGGCTGAAATCCAAATTTAGTCTCTAAAAGCTGATATGTTTGGATAATATATGGTTTTCTATCTAGTCAACAACAACGACAAGAAAAATGATTTTCGTAATAGTAATGACCACCGGTTTTTATTTTTGTCGGAATGACTCACCAGTTAAACTCTAAATATCAAAAGATATTTTGCATTTAAACATTTTTTTTTTACTTGCATTTTAAACATTCGAGTAAAGCGATAAGAGGAGAGACAAATTCATCAAATTGCTTTTCTTGTAGGGTTCTCTTCGTAGCTACTTGCTAGGATATGATTTGAGGCAACTTGATTTTTCTTTCTTTCTACTTAATGTTGTAGGGCTCCACATATATAATCAAACCTTACCCTCTTGCTCAGTTTGCTTAACAATTTATACTCCTAATCTAATAATTAATATTATTAATTAATCCTGTTAATTAAATAATAGCATGTAAGATAGTATTGATTATATGTCCTTTTATGGATATATGGTAGCTCTGTAGATAATCTTATGGGCCATTATCCATTGATTCGTGTGTTCTACTACTGTACTTTTGAAAATCTTAATCTTTTCGTTTAGAATTGTGTGTAATTAATTAACTATTATTATTGTATTTTTCTTACATAACCTTTCTAGCTCCTATTTAATTTGTCTGATCCAGTTTTATAATCTATTGACTATTTAGCAGATGGGGAGTTAGATATGACTAAACGAAAATAATTAATCACCAAGAATTTTTATACAATCAACAAATTTATAAAAACATCGACCAATACAAAATACATTTCAGATTTTCAACATCCATATTTTTCCTATAAAAAATAAATGAATAAAATGATTGGGACTACACTACTAATTTGATATTTGTACACCACCGCTAACACTTATATTATTATAAATAAAGAAATTTATGAGAGTGACGCAAGTGAAAACGTCATCTTCCGTTGACTTTTCCGAAGTTCAAGTGACGGAGATAACGGAGAAGTCGGGAGACGTCGGAGATAACGGAGGAACACTGAAAATCCCATCTCCTGCTCCCACGTCCCAAAACCCCATCCAACTTGACGGCGTCAAAGGCACCGCCTCAACCTCAGCCTCGGCCTCGGCCTCCGCCGTATCACTCTCTTCTTCCTCAACTTTAACCCTGACCGCTGCCGCCTTCTCCTCCTCCTCCACCGCCGGAGAAATCTTAACTCGCTTCCGTTTCCCTAATCCGATGACTCCTTCCTCAAAATAACTTTCGGACGTAGCCCTGACATCGAGAGGGAAATTCAAGATTGCTTTTCTTCCACGCAACTGAAACGCCGCTTGGTCGTAAGCTCTTGCAGCTTCCACGGCCGTGTCATAAGTCCCAAGCCAGATTCTAGAACCCTTTTTGTTTGGATCCCTAATCTCCGCCGCGTATTTTCCCCATGGCCTCCGCCTTACTCCCCTGTAGTGCCTCTCCTCCTCCTCTTCCTCCGCCTTTGTTGTTCCGGAGACCGTTCTCGGGACGGATAGATTCGGTAAGGGCGGTTTACGCCGGTTAAGAGTCGAGTTCGGTTTAGGGTTTTGGTTATTGATGGTTTTAGGGCTTGTTTCTGAGTGAAAGTCGTGATATTGGTTGGTAAACAGAGATGGGTCAGCTTCGTGAAGGGTAAAATTGGAAACTTTGGTTTCCATGGGAGTAAAATCTGTGAGAAGGTGTTGGCTTATGAACTCGATGGCTAAAAATTCTTGTTTAGTTGCCATATTCACTCCTAATTAACTTAATTAACACTCTTGATCTTTGTATCTGTGTGTATGTGTGGAAGTGTGTGAAGAAGAGTGACGAGGAATATGGTAATATATAGTAGTGAAAGCCTTGGAAAGCAAGAGAGGATTCGAGGGAGTTTCGTGGATCGGACAGAGAAAGATCATAAGCTTTGTGTTGTTTGGAGTTGTAATGGACTTCTGACTTGTTTTCTTTATCTTTTAGATTTCGTCGTTTTATTCTTTTCTTTCTTCCTCCTTTTGTCTTATTCCTCTACATGGACTTTTTATCATTTAAAAGTACTTATGATTAAGTTATCATGATGACTTCTTTTAGACTTTTAAATATACAGAGTTTTATGTTTTTGGTCTATACACAGGGTTTATTGAAATTTTAACTGTAGTTGATTGGCTAAGATTATCAAAATTTTAAGGAGTTTAATGTATTCTGAAACCTATCAAAGATTTTTGTTGTTGTTGTTGTTGATAAAATGTGAATTTATCACCAAAAAACGGTTTCTTTACATCTGCTTGGCGTAGCTATTAGTTTCATTAGATTTAAAAAGAATAAAAAAAATTCTAGATGAAATAGTTGGTAGGTAGGAATTTGATGTAGATTATTCGTGGATGAAGTATTTATTGGAGAAGGTTCGTGAATCATGGTCGTTCTCTTTGAGCTAGGTCTGTGTTTCAGATGCATTTATCAATCTGTTCGAAGATGACATCCAGCGGAAATAGTGTTCTTGTGCAGCATATTGTTTGAAGATTTTTTTTTTTGTCATACCAACTTTTTTTTTTGAATTGATTGTCATACCAACTTTAGAAATCTAATATTGGATATATGATATTTTAAAAATTATAATTTACCAATAAAAATGTAAAGATGGAAGTCGGTTCAATTGTTATTTTTTTGAATGAATGTAAAATTTATTCCAAAAAAAAAACACAATTTTTACATCAAATGCATCCTTGTTTTTAAAAGATTAGGAAAACAAAACAATCAAAAATTTAAAATGTTCTTATGGCGAACCAAAACATAAGGCTTTCCTCGTGTGTTTTGTCTCCCAAATCACCTATCGAAATAATCCGATTCCTCATATTCTTGTCTAGAAGTTTGATTAGCCTGGTTGCCTCGTTGGTGTAAGGGGCTTCTTCGTGTCTTCTACCGTTTCTTTTTCTCCGTATACTATGTATAGTTGATTGGAAACCATACCTCAAGACAAAGAGTTGGGTCCGAGATAATCGTAACTACTCTGTCCCAGTATAGTCGTCTTTGAGGATTCCTCGAGTGAGTGCCTCCCATATTTGAGCTGAGTATGGGCAAGAGAAAAATAGGTGGTACGTTGATTCCAATGGATGTTGGCCTAAGATACAAGATGAATCCGTGTTTACGTTCCATCTCGACACCCGATCACCTGTAGAGAGACGATTATGCATCGCTATCCATACAAGAAAGGTAAATTTTGGCGTTGCGTGATTAAACCACACGCCTTTAGCCCAGCTACAAAGAGACTATTCCCCGAATGAGATTCAAAGTTTTTTTGGTTGAGAATTTTCCTTTAAAATTATCACCCTTATAACGCCATAGAGCAACGTCTGTCTCGTGATATTTAGCATGCATCCTCTGTTTTTCTATCTCTTATTCTATACTTTATTCAACAAATCAACCCGATGTCTTCTTCTACGATGGTTATGCATTACCTCCGCCACTGTTGCATTAGCTGAAACTCCCAAGTCTATGTGCCCGCGCTCCCCAAGAAAATCACAAAGTCGGCCCAAAGAGCACCACGAATCGTACCAGCTCGACCATTACGAATTTCAGCTCAGTGAAATGTCTTTGCTAAATCCCGAAGCTTTAGAATTTTTTTTCCACATCCAAGATTCTTATTGAGTCTTGTTATTTACCGTCCAAATTGTTCCGTTGCGGATCAAGAATATTCTTGTCCAAGTGACACATAAGGAGGAGTGAGATGATTGAAGGGGTTCTTGCATGTACGAAAACTTTACCAATAACAAGCATGGGTAAAATCGTCTTTTCAACAGAAAAGTGTTAGTTATTTTTTCAGAATTTGGAAAGTGTTAGAACACAAATTATGTTTTGATTAAGTGACACTGGATGCAAATACTGCATAATAGAATTGGCCATAAGAGGCCACCCTCTGCTTTTGGTTTACACAAGTCACTCCATGCAATTTTTGCCTTTTTGAATGAGGGTTAGGCAAAAAATCACTTTCTCAACTTTTGTTAATTTTTTTGCATTTTTTTAAAATGCTATTAAAATATAGCACATTATGTATTGTTCATGATAATATTGTCCATGTAAATACGACGTGTACGCTTGTATACGATATACAGAGAAGCAGTAGAAAAGGTAGTTTTATCTTTTACTCGCTAAATTAAATGACAAAAAAACAGTAAAAAAAACTAAAAATGTTAAAATACTCAGAAAAGTCTAATTAAGTGTCATTCATGCAATATTGTCTTTTTGAATTTAGATTCGGGCCCGACCAAAGAAACGCACTGCATATCTTCTCAATCTCCTCAATGCATGAACTTGGGAGACGAAATGCGGATATCCAAAATAATTGTGAAACTTATAATTACTGAGCTGATAAAAGGTCTGGCTGTCGTTCAATTGTTGATAAAAGGTATGTTGTTTTTACACTAGCTTTGTCGTTCAATTTACAAAAAAAACGCACATTATTGCAGACTCGCCAATTTTAGGTATATATATATATCAATATATGTATAATAAGTTCTTCAAGTTTCTTAATCCATTCAAAGAGATGTGAGCTTACAAACAGCCGTACATTCCTCTTTCTTAAGATAACATGTTTTCGGTGTTCCGCCACAGCAAAAACAAAACTTTTGTCCTCTGTGTTTGGCACATTCTACACGGATGCACAGTGACGGTTCTAACTTTTTCGCCTCAAGATCTTCTGCGTTTCCCACTATAAGAAAAAATAGATTTTGTTAAAGAGAATATAACTATACTAGGATTTAATCCGCGCTAACTATATAGCGCGGAATAATTTTTTCTTAAAAATTGTTTTGAAATTTAAGAAAAAATAAATTTATCTGAATTTTATAATATGTTTAACTAATGATTATATATAGAACTGTCAACCCGGACTAACATATCTACTTAACCCGTTTTGCAATGAACTAAAATATTATTCGGGCTAACCCGCAAAAACCTATAATCTTGAAAACATAACTCTAATATGTACCACAAACTCTTAAAAAACCAATTTTCTCGTGTCTAACTTTTTATAAAATTAATAAAATATTTTTTCAAACTTTTGTTTTGATATATATTCAAATAAAATATAATGATCATAGTGAAAAATATTGCAAAATCTCGAATATCTTTTCTTTGAATATGTATGGATTGATTATTATTTAATAATATCATAATAATTAACGAATTAAATAGTAAATAACATCTTTAATGGTAAATAAATACTTTTCATATTCTCATCAATAATTTTAAAAGACAATTATATCCCTACCTATTTCAATTATCTTTTCTTATTTGTAATAACATTTCATGTAATAACTTACAAAACAAAGTTCATTTTAAAAATGTCTTCTTAAATAATATTATTGAGATGCATGAATATTGCCCACACGGACGTGGTCGAGTGGTCGGTCGGAGTGGTAGGTCGTTCCACATTGGGCAACCCAGATTCGATTCTGGCCCTTGGCAATGGCGCTCGAAACAATTATCACAAACGTGTGGGAAGTTCGGGCTTTGGTCGTAAGGTCCAGGCATTTAACCTAGTAGTTCGGTAGTGGGCGAATTGGCTACCCCTAACATTAGTCGGAAGGTATCCAAACTCGGAAGGCGTATGGCACGACCCAACGGAGCTGACCGGATAGCACAAATGGTTATAAATATATATATATATATATATATATATGCATGAATATTTTTGTTTTTCTTCTAATTTTCTGGTTACTATTCAATGCTTAAAAATTGTACAGAGGAGAGGACAAAGTTTTGAGTTGCGGAGTAATTAAAACCAGAGCATAGAGAGAGAGTTTTTAGGAGATGAGACAAAAGAGTTTTGCCTTTTTGCTTTCAAGAAGACGATGCAATTACGTCGATGTCGCTGTGGAATCACGATGAGGAAAATGGTGAAAAAAAACGGAAACTTTATATATGCATTATTGCATATACATACATTCATGTAGAGGAACGAGGGAAATCATGAAGAGGCACAGGATAGCAAGATGTGATGATGACATTATCGTATATTTATAATATTAAAAATGGGACACAATTGTGTCCAAACAAAGAAAACTTTCATTTTATTCTATTCCTATCTTGGATAACTAGTATTCCCTTCATTTTATTCATGTTGCCAAACGGAAATCTTCTTATAAATTAAAAAATTAATTATATTTGGCAAATCTTACCAAATATTTAATTATTTACTATTTTCAAAATTATAGTAAAATCTTACCAAATATTTAATTATTTACTATTTACAAAAACATAGATATAATATCTTTACAAAAATATTCCTTAGTTTGGATTTATTTTTGGATTTAAAAATAATTCCGAAAATTCAAATTTTAATTTAGATTAGTTTAGATTTAATTAAATATATGTTATATTAATTATCAAAAATCACAAAAATCAGTTGTTATTATATCTTTACAAAAATAATAATATATACTATTAAAAAGGGGACACAATTGTGTCCAAACAAGGAAAACTTTCATTTTATTTTATTTATATATTGGATAACTACTATTCCCTTCATTATATTCCTGTTGTCAAACAAAAATCTTTTTTTAAATTAAAAAAATTAATTATATTTGGCAAATCTTACCAAATCTTTAATTACTTACTATTTTTGAAATTATAGCAAAATCTTAACAAATCTTTAATTATTTACTATTTACGAAAACATAGATATAATATATTTACAAAAATATTCCTTGGATTTTTTTGGATTTAAAAATAATTCCGAAATTCAAATTTTAATTTAGATTATTTTGGATTTAATTAAATATAGGTTATATTAATTATCAAAAATCACAAAAATCAGTTGTTATTATATCTTTACAAAAATAAAATTTTTTTGTCACTTATTAGAAAATTATATCTAAATACAAAAAAAAACAAAACAAATTATATTACAAAATTTGGCTATTCTTTTTGTGCATAAATACCAGTTGCCTAACAAGTCAATTTAGTACAATATTAATAAAAAAAAAAATTTAATTTAGATTTAAAAATAATTCCGAAAATCCAAATTTTAATTTACCTATTTTCTTTATTTAGAGTATACAAAATAACACATTAAATATATTTTTGTTAAATCTCAAACAAAATTTGCATATCTTACCCGTACTATGCGAGATTTGGAAGTAAGGTATTAGTTAAGCTAATTGAAATCGATTATGGATTGCAAAATAAATGAATCCTGAAATATTAAAAAATATATATATGAAAAATGTGATCAACAAATAAATTATTTATAAATAAAATATTCTCCAAAAAATCCCACATATAATTAGTAGCCATAAATGAAACTATGATGATTAGCTTACCTAAACGATTTGACCATCAAGCAAACATTATAAATAAAATATTCTCCACACGATTTGTTACGATTTAGAAATACGAATTAAATTCTTTCTAAAACTTGAAATCCAAATTATTTTCTTTTTAAAATTAAAGGATATTCGAATTAAATTCTTTGTAACTTAGATAGATGAAAATCTTTAAATATTTTTTTTGGAACTTATCAATAAGTTTCCGTTCCTAAATATCTTATTTACAATATATTAACTAATCTAATTAATCACAATCTCTATCAATATCTTAATTTTAGGAAGATTTTCAACTATTGGAAAGATTTTGTTGGTGATTATGATCAATTATTATATTCAAAACTAAAATATCGCAAACCCTATAATTTAGTATTCTTCTCCTATAAATATTGCAAATTCCATTGGCTACTCTCACACCACAAATTTCATTCAAAGATCGATTACTCTTTCAAACGAATATTACTACTTTCATAATAGATTCTAATGTTTTTGTTATATGTTGCAGGCTGTTTCAAGTTTCAATCCATCGAAATATGAATATGTACCATGTGAATTGAATGTATTACTAATTTCAAAACTTAAAAACTCAGACTCCAATCGTTGTTCATGAATGTTGCTTTTTGTTATAATTATATTTGAAATATCAGTATATGCAATTTTCAATTGCAGGTGGAGACCAACAACGAAATAAGCTGGTGTTGCACCGCCTGAACAAATGAAGAGAGCAAAACAGTTTATTCGATTATAAAAATGATAAATTATATTACAAAGTTTCGTAAAGAAAACAAAAAAATCTACAAAAACAATATGTATCTAAACACAAAATAAATATGTGTCTCATATTACAAAAATTAAATCTACAAAAACAAATTATATCTAAACACAAAAATAAACACAAATTATATTACAAAGTTTCATAAATAAATAAAAAAATTCCCGCGCGGACGCACGGGTTATAATCTAGTTCTTCTTTAAAAAAAACAGAAGCGTTGTTTGATATTTGATGGTTACAATCCCTACGTACGTACATACAATAGGATATATATAAGTCTGTAATTAGTAATGCACTAGGACTTAACTCGCGCTAATTATAGTGTGTTGTACTTTTTTTTAAGAAATTGTTTTGAAATTTAAGAAAAATTGCTTTTATTTGAATTTTATAATATGTCTAACTCATGATTATAGATAGAGTTGTCAAACGGAATAATTTATCTATTTAGCCCGTTTTGCAGTGGACTAAAATATTATTCGGGTTAACCCGCAAAACCTATAATTTTGAAAACATAACTCTTCTCTCTACCGTTTAATGACTCTAGTTTTGTGGTTAGTTCACGAATTCTTAAAAAAAATCATTTTTCTTGTGTCTAAGTTTTTATAAAATTAGAAAAATATTTTCAACTTTTATTTTGATATATATTCAAATAAAATATAATAAATTATAGTGAAAAATATAGCAAGATTTCGAATAGATTTTTTTTCTTTGAATATAAATGGATTAATTATTATTTAAAATTATATAGTATTAAAAATAATTAAGAAACTAAATAGTAAATAACCTCTTTAATGTTAAATAAATACTTTCCATATTCTCATCAATAATTTTAAAAGACAATTATATTTTTTCCTATTTCATTTATCTTTTCTTATTTATAATAACATAATATATAATAACTTACAAAACAAAGTTCATTTTCAAAAATGTCTTCTTAAATAATATTATAGAGATGTCTCGTATGGTTTACTAGTTTTGGTTCTTACATATTCCTTAGTAATATATAGGTTGTGTAACTTTTTATTTATTTAAATAAAAAGTTCAAAGAAACAGTCAAATTTCAAGCAATTTCCATATCCCCATGAATAATGAAAAAGATGACACAAAATAATATTCTTTTAAGGAATGTATGGGGTTTATCATTAATTTCATAACGATGTATTCTAAAACTACCAATATATTAGTCATTCCTGATATATAAAAAAAAAATACATTACATTAGTATTGTAGGAGATCTCTCTTTTACAATGATATGACATATATATTCATGATATATTCATTTAATAAATATTTCGACCTCACAGGTTATGTTTTTCTTGTTTTTTTTGAATTCATATCTTACAATGAACTGCTCATTGCTACTAGTATTGATTAAAGAAACAAGCTACAAAATGCGATTGAGTATCCCGTATTACTACTACACATCGTTATGCCAAATAAAATATCTGTTTCTCAGATTAATAAACATACAAACATCAGAAATTGGTTAAATGCCCTCGACGTAATACTAGGCGCTTGACAAAATCATAACATTTTGAATTTTTATCATACAACTAAAAAGCTAAAAAAAAAACCAACTCCATTCTGTAAAAAAACAATAGCGAGCAAATATATATATATAGCCTATCATCTTTCTCTGGTTCCACTTTCCAGGCTACTTCGAATTTAACTATTAGCCTCAATAAGGGTAAAATATTCTAAGAAGCATAAGAGCACCTCCTCAACATGAATATCATTACAAAAAAAATATATATATTTAACTGTGTAGGTATTAAAATACTTTGAGATATTTTCATGTGGATATCTCAATATATACTCACATAATTAAATAAAATTTTTTTTTTCTTTTAAGTTGAGATACTCAGATTGAGAACTTTCCAATGGAAGTGCTCTAAAAAATGCTCTAAGAAAATAAGGCACACGTACTTTCTGTGTCTAGTTTAAGATACGTCTATTTATCATATATATGCACATGTACTTTTTGTGTCTATTTTTAGATACGTCTATTTTTCAAATATAGTATTCTATATGGTAACTTAGAAAACACACGTATTTTTTGTGTCTACTTTTAGATATGTCTATTTATCATATTTAGTATACAATATGGTAACTTTTTTTAAACTATATGGTAACTTATATATACAAAAGAGCGTGTGATTGTGAAAGTCCAATAGTTAATCAAAATGTTCATTAATACTTTTACAACATAAAGTGCGGATTTCGATTCTCATAGAATATAATTTTTATATATTAATGGAGGCAAATTTATGGGAATTCTCATGCAAAGCATGGTGCAAGCAGAACTGTTCATCGTAGTCATGAATTCTTATGGAGCGGAGAAAATTATCCGTCGTTGAATTGTTTTATGCTTGTTCTCATATCTTGTTTGTAAAGTGTTTTTTAAAAAAAGAGTGTGGGATCAACTGTCTCAACAAAAATGTTTAAGAAAGGAGTACGGATCCTTCTGTCCAGAGTTAAATTTTTATATCCCGAAACAAAATGTATCACAAATTGTAAATGAAAAATGAGAACTAATACATAATCGTTAAATTCATAATCACGTTACTCATTATTTTTTAGTGAGGAACATTAGACAGACGAAAATTAATGTCCCAACGGAGACATCCGATAGAACCACGCTAAAAATAAATAATAAATAAACATGCATGATACAAAATCAATAGTAAAATAAAAAAATTAAAAGCTGATAGAAATGATCAGCGTTCTAAAAAGCGGTTTAGGCGCTAGGCGTTCATAGACCGTGGCGATTACTTTCTAAACGTTGGCATTAAACGTTATTGTTATTAAGCGGTTCTAGGCGGCTCCAGACGGTCCTAGGCGTTTCATCAAAATTGTTAATCAATTAATATTTATTTATTTTGTTCGTGCAGTTTTTGAATTTTTAACTATATTTGATGAGATCTATAAGTTTTAATTTCATAAATACATGTTATAAAATTTTATATGTTGTTTTTTATGAATATAGTGAATGTTTTTCTCTAATTTTTATTTATGATTTAATATTTTGATTTTCCAAATGGATATTTTTGTCTACTTCGAATTTATAATATTTTTTAATGTTTTAGATTTGATATTTATAAGTTTTTTTTTGGTTTTTGTGTGTAATTTGAACTTTGAATCTATGTTTAAGATTTATAATATTTAAAATTTATTATTTATGAACTAACTAAAGTATTTTATATGATGCACTCTATAAAAATATATATAATATATTGATTTATTTTGTAAATGCCTAAACCGGTTAAGAATCGCCTAGGCTCCGACTAAGCGTTCTAGGCGCTAGGCGTTGTATCACCGCCCGCTTAGCGCCTAGCGCTTTCTTGAACACTAGAAATGATTTAGCTGAGACAAAATCATTTTTGCGTTTGTTTCTCAGTTACTTGTGGGATACTTGCAAAAATGACTCAAAATTTGTGATCAAATGCAAACATAACCCCATTTTTCTCCATTTTCAACAAATACCACTTTCTCTCCATTATATCCTTCACAACCACACTTATTCACGAAAATGCCATTATGCTTTTAATTTTTTTTTTTAAATTGCAAAAAGACACAATAATCCATGACATATCACTTATTTACAAAAATGCAATCTTCTTCAATTTTCACAGCCACCATTAACAACTAATTTCAAGCTCTAAATGCTTATCCAACCGATTTTCTAGCTCTAAATGCTCAATGTGTGAGCTCATAACCTCATATCTTCCATTTCCTCTCCAATTTCATCCAAAAACTCTCTAATTTACGTTTTAAAAATTGCAAATTCATTGATCTTGTGATTTTCGGTGATATTTGCATAAAAACGACTGGGCTTCTTTGGTATTGGTGAAATTCGAAGTTCTGGGCTCTTGACGAAGCTAAAAACGAGCTCAAATTGGATCTAGGTAATTACCCACTTGATTTTTGTTAATTTTCAGATCTACTTCGCGATAGCAGACTTCATGTGAAGTCTGCTCTATATCGGAGACTTCATATGAAGTCTTCTAGTCAATGCATATGTTAGTTTTGCAATTGACTATTTTTTTGAGTTTTTCAACGCAGACTTCATGCGAAGTCTGCGAATTCTCCTTTGAAAACAAAAAAAATCATGCAGACTTCGCATGAAGTCTGCATGATTTTTTTAGAGCAGACTTCACATGAAGTCTACTCTAGGTCATTTTTGCATTTAACCAAAATTTTGACTTTATAGAGCAGACTTCAGATGAAGTCTACTCTAAATCGAGAGGTTAGTTTTGCGTTTGACAAAAATTACAAACATTGACCAGGAAAATCATTTAATTAGCAGACTTCGTGTGAACTCTGCTTAATTGCGTAGACTTCATGCGAAGTCTCCAATTAATTTAATTCGAGATTTTAGTCAAACGCAAAACTAACCTAGCGTAGACTTCGTATGAAGTCTGCACGTTTCAGACTTCACATGAAGTCTACTTTACTAAAGTCAAACTTGGTTAATTGCAAAACTAACCTCTAGTAGACTTCGCTTTTAGAGTAGACTTCAGGTGAAATTCCGCAGACTTCAACTGAAGTCTGCTCGAAAAAGTCAAATTATTGTCAAATTCTAGTCAATTGCAAAACTAACTTGTTTATTCCGCATATTCACGTGAAGTCTACTATTGAAAAGTCAAACTTATGGTCAATTGCAAAAATATACCCATAATTTACAGCGGAGACTTCAGGTGAAGTCTACTTAATTGCGTAGATTTCATGTGAAGTCTGTAATATTTCCTTTGTTAATTTGCAATTGCAAAAGTAACCTAAAATACAGACTTCGGTGTGAAGTCTACTTTTATATAGAGGACTGAAGTCTGCTTTTTTATACGGAACAGACTTTAGTGTGAAGTTTGTGTGGTTAATTTTGTTAAAAATGCATTTGTAGCATATTTGTAATGAATTTTTTAGATTTTCTTGTTCTCACATGTATGTTTGGTGTTGTTGCTGCATCTGTTTGAGTTTGACGTGTTTATGTGTTATAATTATGGAAAAATCAAAATTCTTGTTTGATTAGGCTTTTAGCTCATTGTGTAGACTTCGGTGTGAAGTCTGTATGGTTAATTTTGTTAAAATGCATTTATAACATATTTATAACGGGTTTTTTAGATTTTCTTGTTCTGACATGTGTGTTAATTATTTGTTTTGCTTATGTATGAGTTTGACTTGTTTATGTATTATATTTATGAGAGATTTAATTTTCTTGTTTGATTAGGTTTTTAGCTCATTGTGGAGATTTCGGGTGAAGTCTGCATTTGTTTCCTTTGCCTCCTCCCCACAGAGACTTGAGTGTGTCTTAGGCATTGCGGCTTTAGATGCAATATGTGTTGCCTTAGGTGATGGAGTTGTATTATAAACACAAGATTACTTAAATTTATTTCTTTTTTTTTAGTTTGATTAATTTTTAAGTTTTGTTTCGATTCAAAGGTTTCTTTGGAATCAGTTTATGAAACTTTTCTTCGCATTATCACGCTGAACCATGATTCTTGTCTCTATAGAGTGACTTGATTATGACTATAACAAGAAAAACAACGAGATATTCTGCATAAAATAGCATCACCATTACACTTGATAAAGATACAAAACGAGTTCATGACCATTACATTACACTTGATGACCATTACAATTGATGAACATTACAATTGATGAACATTACAATTGATGACCATTACGCTTGATGACCATTACACAAAAAGAGTTCATGACCAAACTCGCGATTCAATTATATATGCTCGCCTCAATATTCTCATTTCTCAACCCGGTATCAAGAATGTAATGAGAATACCCAATTTATTAAAATTGGGTATTGAGGCCTTGGTCATTATACTTGTAGACGCCAACACTAGTCCCAACTCCCACGTTATCGCCAACAGCTGAACTTTCCAGGAAAGCATATGTATCTCATAAGAAAAAAGCATCCTACAAAGAGAAGATAGTAGGTTAAAGATGGAACAGTGTGTTCCAAATACCGCAACATCAATACAGAACACAAAAAGCATTACATACATCCCTCTCCACTCAGTCTATTTCCTTGAACTGACTGCCCAGCTTTCCAAAATTTCTCAACCCGATATCAATAATGTAATGAGAATACCCAATTTAAAAAACTAATGTAATGCTTCAAGTTTTGAGCAACGTTCTTACCACTTTAATACCCAATTTCAATATCGTATGCATCTTAAGCTAAAACAACTTTGTAAAATCATTAGACGGACAAACTAAGAACTGGTCTAACTTACACAGCGCTTAAGTTCCTCCTGGAGATTTTCAACCAATACACTGTTATCTGAAGGAGATGCTGCTTGGGAAATCTTCTCTAATGCTGCAAGTGAAAGAGAGTAAAAATTAAACATCAAACCAAAGTAACAAGTCTAATAACGAAGAGGAGGAGGAGGTTTCGAGGAGAAACTAAAACTTTACCGTCTTTGTCTCTCTCTCGGCGGCTCTGCCTCGCATCCTCCACTGCTCGCTCTGTCTCGCATCCTCCAACGCTAGCTCTACCTCGCAGCCCGTCATCGGAGAAGAGAATGGATTTCGTCCTCCCGGTAGCGACGACAAGCCAAGCTCCAGCTTCTGGAGAAACAAAACCTCTCGCAGAGATTCCCTCTCCAGATCCGAGATGGATCTTCTGAATCGGTGGTCGTCGAGACCTTCTCCGACGCATCCAGTGAAGCTTTTCCAGGACCAATCAGATCTCATCGATGGTTCATCATCTTCAAAGAAACAGGCTTCTGCTCTCTGACCTCATATCTGCAATAATAGGATAAGTGAGAAAGAGATGAAGACGGGTTAGAAGAGATGAAGACGAAGAAAGAAGAAGAAGAACGACGGCTTACCACTATGACAACCGGCAAGAATGGAGAGGCGATGGAGGTTAACGGCGAGAGATGCGAGAGAGTGGAGCGCCGTTTTAGAGAGAGACTAGAGTTTTTTTTTATACCAAAATTAGGGTTACAAGTCGCAAGTTTCCTTTATATAAGGAGGTACAAATTTTGGTTAGGTTAATAATTTTCGGTTCAGCAGACTTCAACCAAAATCTCCTATACCCTAAACTCTAAATAGACTTCAACCGAAGTCTGCTATACCCTAAACTGTGAGAATAGACTTCATTTGAAGTCTCAAAAGTTAAACAGATTTCGCTTGAAGTCTCTAAATTGGTGCAGACTTCAAATGAAGTCTGCTAAATCTAAACCCTAAATCAAAAAATTTGCACTCAATAGTCAAAACCCTAAATCAAAATTGTAACCCTATATGCACAATCAAATACATAACTCAAAATATCATGAAACTTATAAATATGAAACAATAATAACTACCAACACATGACCACATGTTTAAACACATGGTTATGCATTATGTATTATGTATTCATTTCATTACTAGTATGTATGAGACTATAACCTAATTTATCTTTGTTGGTTCAATTTGATTCAATTGTATGAAATTTTAATTTATATACATCACAATTGTTTATATTTAGTTTATGCAAACAAATTTTTAATCAATTTTTTTAAAATTTAAATATAAGATTTAATTACATAGCAGACTTTTTTATTAAGTCTATATAATAGATTTCATAAGGTTATAAATGTAATTGAGATTTCTGTTTTTTGTTTGGTCATAAAATATATAATTATAATTTTTCTACCCATTTGAATTACTTTTGTTTTAAATTGAATAAAAGGTCTACTTTTACATTTAAAATCAAATTGTGAGTCATTTGTGGCAATTCCCCCGGCATTTGTGGCAATTGCTAAGTTAGGCAATACAACGGTCCTTTTAAACGAACAATTTTTCTAAATATTATCTTCAAAACGATCTTAGACCTTTAATTGTATCTTTATTCTAATGAATTTAACCATCTGTTTTTTTTTTTTTTGGTCGTCAAACCATCTGTTTAAAACATAAACTGCTCGACGACAAAAAAAAAAAAAAAAAAAAAAAAAAAACATAAACTGCTCAATATAATAAATGGTCCAAATTAGTACTGTTTCCTTCTTTTAAGAGATTTGTAAGGTTTTTTCCTATAACTTTGGGTGATTCGGGTCAGCATTGGATTGGGATTTAGGATACGACCCAACCACAATCGACCTAAACATTCCGACTAATTTTAAAGATGAACCAGCCCGACAAAAAAAAAAAAAAAAATTGGTTCATTAAGTTTCTAACTAGAGGGAGCTTGATCCACTTGCTTATTTTTTTTAACCGAAATTTTATTTCCACTTGCTTTGCCGTGAAAAAGTTTGAAATCTTGCCAAGAAAAAGATAATTAACTGGGGTTATTGAGAACGTTGTATCGCCCAGTACAACATATACCATGATGTATAACCATTACTTAAGTAATAAAGAAAAACAAATAGCAATTTCTTACCGTACTGTCACCTATTACTATTGTTTTTTATAATTTCTAACTATACTCCAATTTCTTTTACCATAACTTTATTTTATTTTATCATTAGAAGAATAAACGATAAACAATCATTCATCAAGCCAATATGGTTGCAGCAAAATTTGGAAACTAAAATATATATAATGGAATATCTACAAAAAAAAGTTTGAGAAAATGATATCTACATATTGAAAGGTGAATTTGTTTCATCCAAGAAATGAAGTTGAATTGGCTGACCATCATGACTAAGTGATTGATTGCTATAACTAATAGTAAAGCAGTAGCATTAAGCAGCAGAAGTAGTAGGCTGCTGAAGATGTATGCTCTGATTAATGTACATATTTTAATTGATTGACAGAGTTGTGAAAGATTATATATAAAATTATTTAATATTTATTCGTAAGCACTATATCTATAGTTATATTTATAATATAAT
>PKMM01053011.1:525738-568733 GCA_002933915.1 Eutrema heterophyllum
TCGAACCTCCGAACCTCTGCTTTTGGGATCTCGGTAGACAAGCTCAGCGATGGCGGGATCACCAACCAGCTCAGTGCACAGTGACGATAACAACACTACTAACGCCGCAACAGTACAACCTGACCAATCCGCTCTCATGCAGGCTATGGCCACACAACTCGAGGAACTGACCAAAAGAAACAACGAACGATTCGACGCGCTGGCCGCAACCCAAACCGAGCTCCGAAATCAGCTCAGCATACTCCGACAGAATCGAATACCTATCCGACCTCAGAACGAAACACCGCAACGACTCCACCAAAATCTGTTTGCCGATCTGCCTCAAACCCGGAGCATGGAAACTCAACCTCCAACTCTCGGATCCACCGGTATCCACGAGACGCACAATACCGATCGAGCATCCCTGAGTCAAGAATTCAAAAACGTCAACGCCCAGCTTCAGGATATAAAGTCCAAATTCCATCAGGCCACCAGCTCGGCACCCGAAATTGACCGCGTGATTCAAGAAACTCAGAAGACACCATTCACACATCGGGTCCTCGATACCCCAGTTCGGCGTTTGGAAAAGATAAAGATCACATCATACGAAGGACATACCGACCCTCGCCACTTCATGACCTCATTCGGCATCATGATGAACCGTTTTCGGTTCAACTCCGAGGAAGAAAAGGATGATGCGAAGTGCCAACTCTTCTAGGAGAACCTCAGCGAAACCGCACTCGACTGGTTCTCCCAATTGGAGGCGCACTCAATCGACAGCTACACCGAACTCTCAACCAAGTTCCTCAAGCACTTCACGATGTTCATCAAGCAGAAAACTTGGAACGCCGACTTGTGGGCCCTCGAACAAAAAGAGGACGAACCTTTGCGAGACTTCATGAACCGATTCAAGACAATAGTGGCTCACTGTACCATTGACGACGACGCCGCAATCGAAGCTCTATACAAATCGACCTGGTATAGATCGCCCTTTCACAAGGAGATCAAACGCAACCAACCCCTCACTTTGGAAGATGCTTTACACAAGTCGAATATCTACATCCTCGAACAGGAAGAAGAGTCCGCTTAAGATAGACAATACGCCCTCAAGCACTATTACTAGTTCGAGATTCAAAAAAAAAAAAAAAAAAAAAAGAACGCTCACCGAGCTACCATTCCATCACGCTCACTAAGCTCGTTTTCATCACTGATGTGATATGAACTACGAATGGCTTGATCCCTCTTTCGAGGGTACGTAGGCAGTCCACCTCGGGTTCAGCTGTGACCTTAATAAAAAAAAATTTCTAAAGTATTTCCAAAGCCGAACTCAAGCAGTTCGCCGAACTTGTATAGTTCGTACTATCAAGCCGAACTCAAGCAGTTCGCCGAACTCGTATAGTTCGTACTATCAAGCCGAACTCAAGCAGTTTGCCGAACTCGTATAGTTCGTACTATCAATCCGAACTCAAGCAGTTCGCTGAACTCGTACAGTTCGTACTATCAAGCCGAACTCAAGCAGTTCGCTGAACTCGTACAGTTCGTACTATCAAGCCGAACTTAAGCAGTTCGCTGAACTCGTACAGTTCGTACTATCAAGCCGAACTCAAGCAGTTCGCTGAACTCGTATAGTTCGTACTATCAAGCCGAACTCAAGCAGTTCGCCGAACTCATACAGTTCATGCTTGAAACTATTCCCATAAAACCGAACTCGTATAGCTCGCACTCTAAACCCTCGCGGTTTTACACATCGATGTCTTGGCCAGACGATCGGTACAAATATATAGGCCGAGCTTTGTCTCGCATGCATCCTCATGGTGCTATGGATAACACACTTTCCATGTTAAGCCGGGACCAGTCCCGCACTATATCCGCTCTCAGATCATCCGGGCTAAATAAGCGGAGTCCGTCTCGCACACTCCAATTTGATCTGAGAAGACCTGGAGTATCTTAAGACGAGCTACCAACGCACTCTTATGCTAAGCTCCAAGTTAAAGCCGAGCGTTTCCTCTCGCAAAATTAAGCCGATTTCTCAACAATCGCAAAACTAATAAGCCGATTTCTCAACAATCGCAAACTTAATAAGCCGATTTCTCAACAATCGCATATCAGTAAGCCGATCTCCCTATGATCGCCGATCTCGAATGGGTCATAGAATCGAGTTCATCCTATGTACCCAGGCTAAGACCGTATTATTTNTATGGATAACACACTTTCCATGTTAAGCCGGGACCAGTCCCGCACTATATCCGCTCTCAGATCATCCGAGCTAAATAAGCGGAGTCCGTCTCGCACACTCCAATTTGATCTGAGAAGACCTGGAGTATCTTAAGACGAGCTACCAACGCACTCTTATGCTAAGCTCCAAGTTAAAGCCAAGCGTTTCCTCTCGCAAAATTAAGCCGATTTCTCAACAATCGCAAAACTAATAAGCCGATTTCTCAACAATCGCAAACTTAATAAGCCGATTTCTCAACAATCGCATATCAGTAAGCCGATCTCCCTATGATCGCCGATCTCGAATGGGTCATAGAATCGAGTTCATCCTATGTACCCAGGCTAAGACCGTATTATTTACGGCCCCATTTTTTTGTGCACGGTGAACTCGAGAGGATCGTATCATTTTACGGCCTCAACAAAGCCGAACTCGATATCACAATGATTAAAACACCTTAAGCCGAACTCAGAGTTCGCATATGGTCAAAATCGACTAAGTAAAAAGCCGAACTGATGACCTCGCATGGATTCACCAAACTTTAATGATTTCAATTCGCACCGAGCTAAATGCTTCCATGAACTTCTCCGAACTCAAAATATTCCTTCGCCGAATTGAGGGGGGGACTAATTGTTAGAGGGGAGTTTAGCACTCCCCCGGTTTAACCCGGTCCGAGTTAAAATCAGCCCAACAATCGATTTCAAAACCCATCAGAGCCAACTTACTAAATAAAAGGAAGGTTTCCTTTTATTTCATAAAAGGCAAATCTCGAGAAGAAAGGAGATTATCCTTATCGACTTCAAGAAAAAAAGGACAATTGTCAATACCAATTCAAGAAGGAAAAGAAAGATCAAAAGACATCAAGACTTATAAATAGGAGAGCACCCCATTCATAATAATGATCTCAGAATGGGAGAAATCATAAACATTCTTTGTAACAAGAACTACGTTTTGGCTTGATCCATTTAAAGAGTACGTAGGCAACCTTCACAGACACAACTATAAATCTAATCAAAATAATTTTTCTAAACCCTAAACTGAATTCGTCGAATCTATGGGAAAATTCTGATTCTTACATAGTCTCATACGGTAATCAAAACAAAAACATTATAGAACGTATCTCAAAATATTTCGGCCATCGAAAAACGAAAATAGTTCATGCGTTATTATATGTGACATATTTCGTAAATAAATTACCAGTTTTTTGAATGTTTGTAAAACATTGTGTGTACGTTTGATACACTTAGGAAAGATGAGCATTTTACATATAATCTTCATGCGCGAGGAGTTCGGCCTAAAGGGGATAAAGGTGGCTCGGGAGGAGATAAGCTGTCGGAAAGAGATAAGCTGGCGGAGGAAATTAAGCCGCCGGGAAGAGAAAAGCCGTCAGAGAAAGAGAAATTGTCGGAAAGAGATAATCCGGCGGAGGAGTATAAGTCGCTAGGAGGAGTTAAGCATGCGGAGGAAGGGCCAACAATCCCTGAGATGTCAAAGGTGCTCTAGTATTAATTGATATTCAGGTTTTTCGTTGAAGAAAAGAAAAGCTTTCTTTTTGACATTTAGAATTCACTGGTAGTTTAAATATTTATTTATACATATAAATTAACACACACACACACATCAAATATATATAATGTTCATAAACTGAAATAAAAATTGATTAACAATTTGTTAAAACTTCCAACAAAATATATACTTCATAACTTTGTTTAAATCTCGACATAATCAGTTTACTACCTAACAAAAAAAAAAATTGAATAGCAATTGCTGAAAAAAATATTGGAATAGCAAAAGTTTACTCAGTGCTACTTTAACTTTGTGTTATAAAATAATGGTAGGTTTTGTTGGCGGAGCAAAATCCAATTGGCCCCGAGCGTTGCGGTCCAAGTACTTCTACTAAAAGATCTCATCATCAAATTCGATTCGCCATGGATTCTACTAAAGTACGATCCCTTTTTATGAAAGAGTGCCAAAAAGTCCCTCGTGTAGGAGCGTTTGCATATAAGTACTTTACTTCACGTGACAAAAAAAATACATAAACCATATTCATATATGACATCTATCCAAACAATTAAAACTATATATGTCTATCTGCATCGTTACAAGTAACATTGTAATACCCACAATGATGCTAAACCATATACCAAATTCAAGATTTTTTTTTTACGCCATGGATCCTTCCCGTCTTCCATACGACTGATTAGTGATTACTTAATTTTTTTCTTTAATATACGACTGAAGAGAAATAGCTAACATTACATTTTTGGTGTTTTCATATCAACTATATACGATCGAATACATATACTACTTTCGTTGCTAGGAATTTGAAGTTAACATGTATACACACTTCTTGTTGTTTATTGGTTTCGGGTTGTAATAAGTTTTTGATGAACAGTCATTCAGCATCATTTTTAGAAAACAAAATTTCAACTCTAAATTCTGCTTAAGTAAACAAAGCTAAACATCACTAGGACCACATACCAAAATGCCTTGCAAATTTCTAAGAAAAGATCGGTCATTCTTCATCTCCATGAGGAACATCTACCTTGGGAAAAGTCGATGGCAAATCTCTCTTAACTGTCAAATTATCAATTAGCTCTGCACCCCTTAACAATTCCAACCTAGTATACTTATCTATCCGCCGGTGCATCTCGCCGAACCACCGAACTCTTCTCCTCCGATCCGTACTTTTTTCTTTCCCAAGAACCAAATTTAAAGACAAAGAAAACATTTCATGATGAGGGATATATGCTCGCTCAAACCCACACATTTCCCTCCCCTTAATTAACCTACCAATGTCAATGTATTGCACTTCTTCACGCTCAAACCACGGTGCAAGCTATGTGTAATCGTCTTGCAAGTCTGTAAAATAAGCTTGGAGTTGAGCATCCCTCGCCATGAGGTGTACTTTCCATCGTTTTCAAAGTTGACTCCTAAGAAGGAGAAGAGGTGGTTCATGAGTTTATACTATATATTAGAAATTGTCAAGGGGTGGAGAGCTATTTGAAAATTCAAGGTCATGTTTTTTTCTTCTTCATATAATCAGATTACTGATGTAAAAGCAGTGATTAATGGTAATAATTGTTGCATCTCTTTTGTTTTTCTTTCTAATTAATTCAGATTTCCAAACATTTATTTTGATCTCAACGCGTCAGGCTGGATCATATATACATGAATCTACCTTTAACTCCTACTCAAATATATCTTTTCATAACGATAAGTATATAAGTTATTTTCTCGCTAGTAAACAAAATATATGCTAATTAATGAAGTTCGTTGTAAAATAAATTAATTTTTGTGCTCAGATATATAATTTTGGTCATACTTGTTTGAGATTTAAGGAAACCACTACTGTCCAAAAAAAAAAAAAAAAAAAAAAAAAAACCTTTTCGACATTGTCATATGTGCTTTTTCGGAGGGTAAGAAAATATGTGGATATATTGAATTAAATTTTCTCGGATTTGCCTAACATATACATTTTACATATATCTTTTTAAAAAAACAAAAACAAAAAAGCAATTTTACATATATCTTAACTAATGGATTAAGATAAAACTAAATTCCAACTGCATTAAGATTGGGATTGATATTGATAAAAAAAAATCTGGGTAACCTAGGAATTAATATATCACAGCTATATACCCGGAATTAATATCCAGTACATGTGAAAATAAAAATTATATCCAGTACATGTTTTAGCTGGCAAACAATCTAACGGCTGAAATCTCCACTAAGCGTAACCTAAGAGATCTAAACCGTTGATTATGATCTTACGCTGATTCTGCTGGATTTTTCCTTATAATAACTACGGTAAGATTTTCCAAATAACAGATGATAAATAAGGAAATGCTTTATATCTCAAGGGAAAAAATGGTAAAACACCAAAGACATTCACCAAAACCAGCTCACGCATATTCGGATAAATATCGTATATATATAATATCTATAATTACAAGCAGAGATTAAAGATATAAATACAATTCGTGAGGTCTTGAGAAAATTCCAATCGGAGAGAGAGAGAGATGGTGAAGGAGACGGTGACGACGGCGAAGACGTGTTCACACTGTGGCCACAATGGTCATAACGCACGGACTTGTCTTAACGGCGTTACTAAAGGAAGCGTTAAACTGTTCGGCGTTAACATATCGTCTGATCCGATTAGGCCGCCTGAGGTAACGGCGTTAAGGAAGAGTCTCAGTTTGGGAAATCTCGAGTCTCTTCTCGCTAACGATAACAGTAACGGTGATCCGATCGCCGCCGTTGAAGATACCGGTTATCATTCCGATGGTCAGATTCATTCTAAAAAGGGGATATCCGCTCATGAGAAGAAAAAGGGTAAAAAAATTTCTAATCTCAATCGATGATTAATTTGATGAAATTATAAGAACAAGTTTTACAAGTTAAAAGAGTTTTAAAATTCAAAAATCAATTTTTTAGGGAAGCCATGGACGGAAGAAGAACATCGGCTTTTCTTGGTTGGATTGAAGAAACTCGGAAAAGGATATTGGAAAGGAATTGCAAAGAGTTTCGTGACGACAAGAACACCGACACAAGTCGCGAGTCATGCTCAGAAATATTTTCTAAGGTTAAACGCTAACGACAAGAGAAAAAGACGTGCTAGTCTCTTTGACGTCTCTCTCGAAGATCAGGTTTTTGCCTTGCTCCCCAAGTAATCCATTACTCGAAGTTTATTGATTTTTTTTTCTTTAAGATTTTTAAATTTTGGTTAGAAGGAGAAAGAGAAGAACTCTCAAGTGATGACATCAACATCATCATCGAAGACTCCATCTAAACAACCAGTAACCGGCCGCTCTCAAGAACCGGTACAAGTTCAAACGCAAACCGAGATATCTAATCGGTTTCAGAATCTATCAATGGAGTACATGCCAATCTACCAAACCGTACCACCTTACTACAACTTTCCACCTCTTATGTTTCATCCAATGTACTACGCCAATCCTGAACCGATTAGGTTTGTTCACCCTTCCGGTATACCTGTACCAAGGCATTTACCGATTGGTACTCAGTCAAATGAGGCTTCTCATATGGCAAAGAAAGACTGTTTGGAACTTGATATCGGTTTGCCTCCACCTCCTTCTCCTCCACAAGCTTCCGGAGCAACCGACTTGACGTCTCATGGCGTCATTCATGTGAAATGAAATCGCATTTTTTATTTCATCTGATAACTATTATATAGGTATATTAATTTGGTCTTGAGTTTCATATGAATATATAATATATTCAGAAGTTTTGCTATAATCGGATTTTTGTACAAGTTTTTTTCAGATTAGATTAAATAAAAATATATATACTTGGTTTAAAATTTAGCTGCTCCTTTATTAACCAAAACCAAAAATTCGTAAAGCTTAGAGATTAAAAGAAAAATTAATCAAAACAAAATTTTGTTTGATTGATTCTATTATTAACTAGTAGAAACCTTTAATCAGTTTCCTTGAAGCTCGTCTGTTCCGATTAACATGGTGTGGTTTGTCTGAATCCCCACCGAGTTCTAAGGCGGCGCCCAAGAAACCAGTCTGAGTTCCATCGCTGTCGTTGTCGATGTCTCCTTCGATCGTCAATCCTTCAATCCTAGCCGCAATAGATTCTTCTCTCATCCCAACATCCACATCTGCAATACTCGATTTTTTTATATTATTTCTCGTTTATAATCTTAACAAATATTGCATGTACTCTATTGTGACTGTATCTGTGTCGTGGTGGATATATTTATCTAGTCCTGGTTTTTTTAATTTAAATATCGATTATTTCAAATGCTAATTTAGAAAGAAAAAAAAAGTTTACGTTAACAAGATTTTTTTTTTTTTTTTGTTAAAAGGCTTTCATCCGTCAATACAATTTTGTCAAAAATACTAAAACTTCGGGTTTTTTTTCCTTAAACTAATCTTTTTATAGCATAACATGTAGAATTGTAAACTAATCTTAGTCCAATTTTTAATGTTTATATCCAATTTGGTTACGTTGGCTTGCTGGTGAGCTTGTGGTTAATATATTGTGTCAGAAAATTGTGGAACGGGTCTGTCCATGTCCGGCTCTGACGGGTTTGGAGACCTAAATGGGTCGGGCATGGTCTTTTTGATATATTTTTAATTCAAAATCCGGATTGGGTAAGACCACTTAGACCATGCACGAACTGTTTTAACGTGAAGATTTTCGTGAGGCCAAGAGTGAGAGAACAACAGGAGATGGGAAGAAAACAACGAGACTAATATTGCCAATTTCAAATGAGTGAGGCTGCATACTGTTTTGTAAGAGATAAAAAGAATCTAGGACAGCACCATCAGTTCAAGAGGAACCAGCCCGTTATAATACGCAGATTCTTGGTTCACTAATTGTATGTGTATACATATATATACCTGGATTTGAGAAGAGCCAAAGGACGAGAGCGCATGCAAGAAGGACAAAAGGAATGATGTGAATAGCGTTTTCTGCGAACTTGGCGCGTGACTTCTCCTTCTTAACCATCTCCTCTGGTGGATTATTGTAGGAAGGTGGTACGTCCTCGTCGAGTGGGCCGACCATTGATCCCATCCACAATCCTTTAGGCGGTGCGGACGAGTAGTCTTCCGTCACACGGTTCCAACTCGCGGATCTGTACATATCGTTGTTCTGATTTTTTTTTTTTTTTTGATTAGTTTGTTACAAAAACTCTATAGAAAGTACTTTTTGTAGGATGTTGGTGGTTTTGTAAACGAGCTTGATCAGTTTCCCTGTTACATTTTTTTAGTATTCGTTAATTCACAATTTTTGTTTTCTTTGAAGAAAAAAAAAATTCCGGATTTGATTGCGAATTTAGAGCCTATGGTTTTGGTACATTTGGATCGAAATTAGGACTTTGTCAAATCGTTCATCAATGGTATCTCACTCGTTTCTTCTTTTCAGGGTGACGAAAGTAATTTATTTAGATTCTTTTTGTATTCCTATCAAATTTTGCAATACTCTGTGCTATTAAATGCGGAAAACTACGTGAATGACACGGGTTTGTATTGTTAGTGTATTGCTATATTAATTCGTCAATTTTTTTTTTTTTTGAAAACTATACAAATTCATAGATCACCGGCAAATTTACTTAATATGATTTGATTATGCTTACATTGTAAACCGGTTAAACTTAGTTTTAAGATTTTAAAATTTGAACATATTGTTTTTCAATCAAAACGGAAATTGCGTTCGAGATCCGCTTCCCGCTTTCAAAATTAAAATCGACGTTTCCAAAACGCTTTCGACTTATTTTTTTATAAAGTTTCCATAACGCTTCTTTGCAATTCCAATTTTTTTTTGTATTCCAAATCGATTCCGAAAGAGGAAACGGACTTAAATAGAATTTTCAGGCAACCTAAACTATAACTAGGGCGATTAAGCCAAACTCCTTTGGTCCACTATCGCTGATTAAAAAGTTGAAAACATAAACGCAAATTTTGTTCCACTTTTTTTTTTTTTATGATAATTTTGTTGAAAACCGCAGGCCCAACAAAAGCCCACCACGGTTGAAACACAGCCTAAAGCAGCAACGGTTACTCTGTTGAAAAGCAGAGCAACAAAGGTTCAAGCTGAGACAAAAATGCAGCTCACAAATAGATTCTCTTCTCTATTGGATCATGTGCAGCGAGCTGTGACATCAATAGTGACACCTGTCTTCTATCTAGATCATTTTACTCCTTCGATGTAAACCCTAAAATCATCAAAAAATGAATATTCAAAGTTAAGCTTTTCTCCGTTTTTCACGAGTTCTATCTTTGATTTCTCTTTGCTTTCACTCTCCACTTAACCACTCCCCTCTGTTTCTCTCTCTCTCTCTCTACAAATTTCGCCATGAACATACTTAACAAGCTCGGTTTGGGATCTAGTAGACAACCCAACATGGATCATTCTCCGATCGCACAGGGTCCCGACGACGACGCTCCGGCGGCGGGAAACCAGTTTGCTCAATTCGGCGCCGGTTGCTTCTGGAGTGTCGAATTAGCGTGTCAGAGGGTTCCGGGAGTGACTCATACCGAGGTCGGGTATTCTCAAGGGACCACGCACAATCCGTCTTACGAGGATGTCTGTTCGGGCACCTCGAATCATGCCGAGGTTGTTCGGGTTCAGTATGATCCCAAAGAGTGCAGCTATGAGTCGTTGCTTGATTTGTTCTGTGCTAGGCATGATCTTACCACCTTGAATAGCCAGGTACCAATTTTGCTCTTTTGATGTCTGATCGTTTTGGGTCTGAGTTGTAATTTTGGAGATTGAAGAAGATTTCTAGGTTTTTTTTTTTTTTTTTGGGTGGTCTTCTGCTGTGAGACTGAGAGATGGATTTCTGATGTAACCTATGTTCGTGAAACTTAATCTTCTCTAGGGTTTGTTTGATTTTGTATAATTCAATTACCTTTTTTTCTAATTACATCAAACACTCTGTATTTTCATTTGGAACATTTGTCATCCATGTGGAATATGAGGCTGCAAGTTAGAGAACTAGCTCTAAATAGATCAATCTTGAATCTAGATCATTGTTGAGTTTACGTAATAGATATGGGAATTCTTTGGTTTCTTTTCATGTTCTGTTAGTATAAATTTCGGTTTTGATGTTTGAAGCGGAACAGAGATACGCATATATGTTCTCCATCAATCTTGTGGATATGAATTTGGCAATCATTCTTCTCCTCTTTGGTCACAGAATCGTTGTCATGTGTTAATTCATTGGTAATTTCATCATAGAGATCACTTAACCAGCGCTTAGTTGGAACATATATGACTTAGTTTGGTAACTCTGCAGATTTCTCTAGCCCGCTACCTTGTTTTGGACGCGGTTAGTTTGTTATAGAGAAATATCTCAATCTTGTTCATCTTCTTCTTGGAGACAGCTTCTTGAGCATAAGACTTCTTTCTCGGAAAATGATTCTGACATTCAACGGCACACAACCCGTATACTGAACGAATATCATGCCTATACCCTCTCTATAACTTTCACACGCTTACTCGGTTTAAGCATATCTGTCTTCTGCAAAGCTTAATTCGACATGAAATCTGGTCGCCCTGCATTAGGTTCAATATGGTTTCTCTGTCTTAATGATTTTTATCCAAAACTGATCAGGGAAACGATGTGGGAACCCAATACCGATCAGGGATATATTTCTACAACTCGGAGCAAGAGAAACTAGCACGCGAGTCACTGGAGCGTCACCAGCAACAAGTGGACAGGAAGATTGTGACAGAGATCTTACCGGCTAAGAAATTCTACCGAGCTGAGGAACATCACCAGCAATACTTGTCTAAAGGAGGGCGGTTCGGTCTCAAGCAATCCACTGCAAAAGGCTGCAGCGACCCAATCCGCTGCTACGGGTAAAGCCGTGCTTCGACCCAAAACCAGAGTATACTTTCATCTATCTATAGACTATAGCTGTTGTGTAGAGATTGCAATTCTCGTTGAAAATAAAGATGCTCCGGCTACTTATGTAACTTGTCTTGTGCAACAAAACTTTGAATGTTCAGATCTTTTAGGTATATAGTATTTGTTTGGATGATTGTGGGGTTTGCCACTGTTCTCGCTTGGATTGTTCTTCTTTTTCCAAACCAAAGTGAAACTGGCTTTTAAAATTTTCTCTCTAAAAAAAAAGGCAATTGTCTAAAATAAGACACTTTTTAAGTTTTAAGTGAAACTGATTGAAAACAAATTATTTATCCAAACAAATTAGAACGAACAAAAAAAGGCAAACTGTTTTACTAGAAAGCTGATTTTGAATTGAAATCAAAACCGTAACTGAGAAATGAAAAAGTAAAAAGTTTGAACCGATAAAGTAATTATCCGTAGTACTTTTGGTGAATAATTAATTCGAATTTTTTGTCTTATAAGTGACAATAAAAATTAAACTCAAACATTAAATCTCTTTTGGTTGTGAGTCTTGTGACATAATGTTTTCTTTTTGTGGCCGGTGATATTAACACTTTCTTTGTTATAACGGATTCTCTGATCTTAAACATGACGTTGAGGGTGGATAAAAATTTTAAGCTATCAGCCAACTATTGGGCGAAGAGTATATGTACTCCAGAATTTGGGATTGTATGTTTCTTCTTCTTTTTTGGATTTTAATTTAGAGTATGCGGCTCAACTAATATGAATAAAACAATTCTTCTATCTTTTGTATAAAATAATCGAGGGGGAGTCAAACAAGTGAAAAAAGACAGGAGTGACAGTGATCTTGTGATAACAAAAATCTTTTAAAATCTGCTTAATAACAAAGGGAAACAATTAGAACTACGTGTTGTTCATTATCTCTCTAACGTGAATAGCACGAATTTAGTTCAGGCTCGCAAGTCGCAACTCTCTTACGTGGCTTTCCCTCAATCGCCTATAATTCATTTCCATTTCCATTTCATCGGTTTTGTCCCATTCGTTGAACTCGAACATAAAGATTATTCTATTAAGATACTATATAAAAACTGTATATTAATTAATTTGTTCCAAACTAAATCTGATGATTCACGAACGTCAACTAAAACAACTATCGTGGAAAAAGATGTTTCATATATCTAGTCATTTGAGGATTTACTTCTTTAATTGATGATGTTCCTGAATCTTAACTAATACTATTTTTCTAATGATTTAAGAGGTTTTGGACCAAAACTCATACATTACACGGATCCAAAATCAAAGTATGTAGTATATTTTTGTTTCAACTATTACTCGACAAATAATTGCTAAAAGTTAAAATTAAATTGTGATAGTTTCTAACATTTTATATCTTGTATTAACCGAATAAGATCACTGAAATTATTATATTATTTTCTTAGACTAGTAGTAGTATTCCCTCCGTTTTTTTTTATATGTCGTTAGAGCTGGACACACAAATTAATAAATCTATTAATTTGTCTATTATACCCTCATAAATCAAATGTATTTACAGTTTTAATTATCAATCTCTATTTTCAATGTTATTTTAACTTGAGGTTATAATATGTATTTCCTGCGAAAGTTACATTGAAAACTGAAAATAACACTTAATTTGAAACAAAAAAATTAACTCTAAAACGACATATAAAAAAAATGGAGTGGAGTAATAGATTTTCTCAAAGTTTGTGCATACAACACACACATTCTAGTAAAGTTTAGAAGAAAAGAATAAATAAATATATAAAAAACATAATTAAGGGGCAATTAGTTTGGTGGGTTAACCAATATAACTCCTAAGGAAAACCAATTCTTTTTTTGAACGAAGGAAAACCAATTCTTAAGTTATTATTATTGTATGTTCTTTCTCAAACACACCCAAAAATCATATCCTCTGAATGCAAAACGTAAGGTTATGAGTTTTCTTTTTCTATTTTAGATAAGTGTAGCTGCAAGCCTGCAAGCATTTTTTTTTTATAAAGTAGCTGCAATCATTTTTGTACGAATTAAAGTAATAATACATTTATACCTCACTTTATTCCTTTAACTTGATTAGGACTTCATTGTTGCCCTATGTTTTAATTATAGTTCAACATATAATATAAAGAACTAGTGGATACATAAGAAATCTCACCAAAAACATAATTCAATTGTTATTCAAGAATAATTTCACCGTCAAACATTTAGATAACCAAGAGTTAATTAAAAAGAAAATAAATTAAAGAAAAGGCAAGCCATGGACCTAGAAAAATATATCTATTATACAGAGTATATATCATAAAATCCCACATAAACGCAGAAAAACACATATTAGAATTTAGAACTGTTAGTGTAAGATACCACACTATAAGTGAGTGCATTGTAAACGGTAAACCAATTCATGGTGATTTGAAAGGTTGAAAATTTTATCATGTATGTTGAGAGCCAAGTTTTGAGCCCGACTTTATTGTGGTTTCTATATGTATGAGTATTGCTTCAAGTTTCAAGTCTATTTCCACTGGATTTTCCATTTTTCTTTCTTTCTTTTGTGCACATTTTCTTTAATTTCTCTTGTTTTAGAAGCTAAGTTAGTTAATTACACTTAAAATAACCACCAGAAGTTTGTTAAATTAATAATAATTTTCCTGGCCCATGGTTTAACCATGAGATTATCATAACCACTATATATTGTAATTCAAAAGTAATCTTCAGTATCCAAATGAAACTAAAAATCAAAATCAAACATAGAATGCGTGATTTGTGAACAACCACATGATAGTAATTATAGTTGAGAGTTTTCACGTTTAGTAAGGAATATATGCGTCCAAATTTATGTTTTCGAGGATATACATGCAACTGGAATTTTTTTACTAGAGCGATATAAGAAAAAACTATTACAAATACTGTTCACAAAAGTGTTGTTTGTATATTTTAAAGAGTAGTTCTAACAAAAGATTAATCTTATCTATTATTTTAACTTAATAATATAATAGAGATGAAATTATAAAAAAATTTGTGTCTACAACTTACACACATTCTGACAGTAATTAACATTAGTACAAACTAATAGACTATAAATCTTAATTAATTATGAGTTTTTGTTTAGAAGATGAATAAAAGGTATAATATAATCCTAAAATGGTAATTATAATGAAGTGGAGTAGTAACTAGTACTACAACAAAAAAATTAGTATCTAGTCCTACAACAAAATGTTAATCAGATTTAGAAAATATATGTAACTTATTTGGGAGAAATTTATTTAAATTCCATTAGAAAGATGTATAGATTTCGGTCCATAAAATTATTAATTAACCCAAAAAAAAAAATAGTGTATCATACTTAATTTATAAGAACTAAAAATATATTTGAAACAAATGAATTCAAATACATTTATCTAAATTACTTTTAATAATGTTTATTTACTACATATAAGAAAATGTTTTTAAATATCTAATACAGTTCAAATAATAAATTTTATAAACCAAAATAATCAAATAAATATATTCTTTTAAATGTATATATTAACCCAAGTAGCTGTATTGATATAGAGAGAAAAAAACAAATCAATGTATATAAACACTCTTTAAAATATTAATAATACATACAATGAGTCCCAACCTTATTTTTAACTCCTTGTATGTATATAAACACTCCAAATGACAGGCAAAAGACAGAAACCAAAACACGTTATGTAATAAAGTATAAACTCGTCAAATAGAGCTCTGTTCTTCTTTTCTTCCAGTTCCATATATCGACTGGCTGATCAGATTCAGATCCAGACGATGAATCAAGAACTAGAAGAACCAATGGCGGAGATCATGCCAAGTGTCATAACGGCAATGTCGTATCTCTTGCAAAGAGTGTCAGAGACCAACGACAGTCTGAGCCAGAAACAGAGAATCTCAGGCTTCCATGGATTAACCAAACCCTCCATCTCAATCAGAAGCTATATAGAGAGGATCTTCAAGTACGCGAATTGCAGCTATTCGTGTTACATCGTCGCGTATATATATTTGGATCGGTTCGTGAAGAAGCAGCCATTTTTGCCCATCAATTCCTTTAATGTTCATAGGCTTATAATCACAAGTGTCTTGGTCTCTGCTAAATTCATGGATGACTTGTAAGTAAATAATTTCCGAGGCTAATTTGTCGATATTCACTAATTAACAGCTGTTTTATTTATTTAAATATTTTCTTTCCAAAAACAATTTTAGGTGTTACAACAATGGATATTATGCTACAGTTGGAGGAATCAGCAGAGAAGAGATGAACATGCTTGAGCTTGACTTCTTGTTCGGAATCGGGTTTCAGTTAAACGTCACCGTTTCTACTTTCAATAACTATTGCTCTTTTCTACAGAGAGAGATGGTGATGTTGATGAAGATGAAGTCTCTGTTTTTAGACCCTTCTCTCTCATTCAGAAGCTCCTTTAAGACGAAACTTGTGATGAATCCACTCGAGGAAGACTCTTTATCCACTCATCACAACAAGAAGCAACTCGCTGCTGCTTGATTTTATATATATGTGCATCGATCGGGTCGATATCACGTTCTGATGTAATCCATCAAAACCTATCGTTATATTCGAATATAAACCTGATAAACCCGTTACACTTTTCTAACCAGTCGAACTGAAGGCAAATCTAAATTATTTTTCTTCTTCTTTAAATTATCGAAACACGCGTTTAGAGACATACAAAAACACTATAAGAGATCACACATTTAGAGACACATGCAAAGAAGACATTATAAGATATGTCGAGCACATAATCCATATATATATAAAAGCATACAATACATAAGGAAGTTACATTTTAAAAAAGGGTACAAAACCTAATAACCTTAATATTACACACACTTATAATACCCCCTCCCAAAACCTTTTAGTTGGGAGAAATGACCAGAACATCATCACGGATGAGACTTACTACCGTGGCTCAAAGCGGCGACTGCACCATTGGAACCACCACCACCACCTCCAGACCGACCATTTCCGCTTCCGTAACCATACCCACCACCACGTGCTCCGCCACCTCCTGAACCATATCCATATCCGCTACCTGATCCGGATCCGGATCCATACCCGTATCCGGATCCTCTTCCCCACCCCGTCGGGGATCTACCTGAACCCGCCCCGTAACCCCATCCGGATCCTGGAGCAGAGCCCCAGCCCCAGTTGTACTCCCAATTGGGCCCACGGCCCGACCCACTTTCGCCAGGGTAGTTTTGGCCTGGTGGCATGTTGCCCCTCGACCATGCAAATGGACGGGAAACCGAAGTCTTCACAGTGATTAAAAAGAACAAAGCCAACAAGAGCCCTCTGATCATTTTATAATTTTGTTCTTAAGGTTTTATATAGTTTGGTTACTTCTAAATCTTGTTTTGCTATGAAGTTATTGTAAGAAAGCTTCTCCCACCATTTATATAGGCAACGACATGAAGCATCATTATTGAAATGCAACAGTCCGTGACTAGTGGGTTTAATAGTGTGAGATGGGCCAGACCCACCCTTTTCTGAGTTCCAAGCAAACAAGGAAAAAAAAAGAGAGACAAATACATACATTGCAATTGTATCTCTACGCATGTTGTGAGCTCTAAAATTTTGTTTGTTATATAATTTTTACTTAAGACGTGGTTATCAAGTTATCTACTGTAGGCACCATCGCCCTAACAATATAATAAGAAGATCAATCATCAAGTCACTAGCTATGAACATATTTTTTAAACTTTTTTTTTATTTTTAAATACTAACTAGATTCTAATCCGGACGCCTGCGCGAAGTAAAGTTTTTTGGATATTAATTTTTATAATATACAAAATGGGCAATATTTTAAGTTAAAATCTCGAAAATCTAGTGATTTGATATTATTATGATTATAGTTAAAATAAAATAATTTAGCGAAATTCAAACAATTTTTTTTGATATTTCCAACTTAAAATCTCTAAAATTTAGTGATTTAATATTTTTCAAGATTTTATATTTTCTGATTTTTTCTATAAAATAATTAGTGTTTGACAACATGTTTAATAGTATAGATAAATTATAGAAATTTCTTTAATAAAACTTGTTTGACTACAAAAAGTGTTTCTGTTTTAATAGTATAGATTAACATTACCATTATAAATAGCCAAATAGTTTATCTTTCTTTTCTCTACTATAGTCGGTATTACATTATTAAAAAAAAGTCAAAAGAAATGATTAGATATTTGATATTACTGAGCTACTTGAGTTTCTCATAGTAGAAAATATTATCTTCAAGAACCCATTTTAGATGCGTCTCAACGCGAATCCCACTTAGAAATTTTACTAATTACGGCTTGTGATCTTGAAATGTTCAGCATCATCATCATCATCATTACATCAAAGATACATTCATAAAAAACACGCATATCAACACCATTGACAATTGTAGAAAAAAAATCACTAATTCATCTTTAAAATTAGTCGTGCGACCGTAAATTCCAAAATTAATCGAACAATTATAAGCAAGTCAGATGAACTGTATTTATTATAAAAAAAAATAGAACGCATGATAGAATAAGCTAGCATCTTTGCTTAATTAGAAACCATTCAACCTAACATTTGCTATATCAAATTCAAATGGTCTAAACGTTTCTAAGACTTTTGAGTTTATTCAGACACTGAAATCGAGAACTCAGTCAAGCTTGATCACTTCTGATTTTATTATAAAAATAATCATTTTAAAATTGTGATTTATTACATATGTACGAGGTCATCCTATATGGCCCTACATCGTATAGGTTTATTTTTACATACACATTGTATATGAATAATCAAAACATCGAATATTAATAGGTGGTTTTGAGAATTAAACTTTCGATTTTAGTATACTTTTTGGTGCTTATCATCGATCTTTTCAAATTTGTTATTGTTGTTGTTGTTTTTAATCATTCCTTTATGTTTTCCGTGTATCGGGTTTAGTTTTCGGAGATATCTTTTTTTTCCGCCGGCTTTGTCTCTGAGGATTTTTATAATCCACCGGCTTTGTATTGGGAGTTGATTTATCATCCGTCCGCTTTGTGTAATACAATGTTGAATAAATCAATAAAAATTCCAGTAAAAAAAAAAAAAAAGCTCACTGTTTTGTGATGGTGTTTTGTATGATGATATCATTTCGCAGTATGAAAAAAAAACCATGTGTTCATAGAAACTAGATAAATAATAATTAAAATTTAGATGCATATAGGCAATAAAAGCAAGTGTTAAATGACACGAAAGAGTTAACGAAGTTAGATAAATTTTTGTAAACGGATTCATATTATTTGGTGTGCAACACATAGAATTTGTTACAATTTTATTTTAACAACTAGATGTTAAATGTTTTAAAAATAGATTCCTAGTTTCAAAAAAAAAAAATTCGTCTACAATTTTTGCTCTGATTTTTATATAGTCTATATGTGATGTGTGTTATGCTTATTTTTTTGCACTAACTGTATTTGATCTACTGATTGTATACATTCCAAAAGTTTTACACTATTTTTGTTTTTCTTTCCTGCAACGATTTAGATCTATAGTGCATACTCGGATCATTTTTGGCTCTCAGAAATATCTAAAGGATCCTTTTTGGAATGATGGCAACTTTTAATATATTTTCAACGGTGAAGCGGTCCACACGCACAACTTCCTACGGTGGAGCAACTACCATATGTTATGTCTCTTTTAGGATATGATCGAATATTCATTTTCATAATATATTCGTTATACATGCATATACATCTAAAGGACTCCATTCGATCCTCCAATTTGTTTCAAAAATATCTAGAAAATGGATTACGTATATGTGATGTGAATGGATCAATTTTTATAGTGGAGTTAAACAGGGTGGCAAATCCGGACAAATACAGAGCATAGTCCAATCCATGTTATTCCTTACAAAAAATGTCTCCTGAATATATGAGCTATGTAGTATATATGTAATTATGCACCCCTATTTTTTTTTCTTTTTCTTTTTTGTTAAAGGGCACCCCTAATTTTCCGCATCTTGTCAATGCTATATAAAAAAACTAAGTATGCATGTGGCATCCACTGTAATACTGTATCGCACGACCGATTTGCATGAAGCTACTACATTCACAATTTTATATATAGTAAAGCAAAGATTGGGAGAGAAACAAAATCAGACTGCATGGGAAAGAAATTTAATCAAAGAAACAAATATTGGTAGAGACACTTAAAAACAAAAATTATCTAATAAATAGTGACGTATCATTAACAACATTCTGTGACCCTTAAGTTGGAGTATTAAACAATTCAAAGTTTCGATTTGGCTCACAGGATCAACTAGTGTCTCAGTGTAGCAAATTAACAACATTTTGTGACCCTTGAGTTGCTTAAGATGTGCCACGTGCTGGACCCACTAGTCACTACTATTCCCACCCACTTCCTCTATTATTATTACACACTCATATGTATGTATATGCAATGTTCATACAAACGCGTTTGTAACTGTGTATTGGTATGACAAACTACAAGTTTTTTGTTGTCAACATACGTTATCATCTTATATTGAAAACCACATTAACGAGATTAATAAACCAATATAAAGCCCAATATCATAATACATTGTGTGACATTTTAACAAATCAGAAGAGGGAGCTGCAAATCCTCATTGTAATCTTCATATTTCCCAAAAATATTAAAAATCAAAATAGAAAAAGAGAAGAAAAAAAAATCAATAATTCCCAGATTATATCGGCAAATCCAAAAACGTAACTAAAATATTTATTTTGGAAGAGGAGATCGCTCAGTTCAGCGGGATTATCGACACGCAAAACTTTCCATGAAAAGAACAAGAAAAATCCTGCATTCCGGTCTGTTGAGCTTGAATATTACGAAGTCATCACCACGATATTCTCTTTCAGAATCAATATATATATATATATATATAACAAAATCGAAGAAGAAATTGGAAAAGACGATAGCTAACCCCTAGAATCGGAATGCTTGAGGAAAGATACTTTGAGATTCATATTTATAGGATAGTTGGCTAGGGTTTCTCTAAAACAATTCGCTTGATTATAACTTAATTGGGCCGAAATATTTAAGTTGCCATTTTTTGGCTAAGAAATGTTTAATTCGTCCCGGCCCACTTGTGTTTGGAATCTTCACCTTAGATAGACTCATGATCTACGTATTTTTTTTAAACATCTTTGAACGTAGAATTCATCATCTATGTATTATTTTAACGTCTCTGAACGTAAAATTCATCATCGCTGCGTTGTCACACGAATACAAACTCATAAAATCCATATTATTGACAACACAAAAACACATTTAGTAATTAATCAAAACTATTAATGTCTTAGGTATATAGTCGGCTAGTTGCATATTGAATTCCAAGGTAGATTATTTGCTTACGATTGGGAGATTAGTAATATTGATCCGTACGTAAACTAAATCAAAATTGTAACCAAGGTTACGAGTTCGCTATTTATGTTATGCCATGTATAAATGTATGCCAAGTATTGGGATTTGTGAAAGGAGAGAGAACTGGTTATAAAACATTTTGGGTTTAGCTTTGAAGTGATAGCTGGACGATGAAAGGTTATCCGTTATTATTATTTTTTTTTTTGGTAACTCAGTGTAATCCATGTCTATGAAAAAGTCCAGACTAATCCATGAGGGAAAGACAACCCATGGATAGACCATTTTTTGGGTTTTCAAATGGCTCTTAAACCATATCCGTGTGGATGTCCAGAAACAATATGTTGTAGTTTCGTGTAGCAAATGGATCGAATTCGAAGTGTGGTAACACCCGACCCCATCCCCAACCACTCGACCACAAGGCCCCGGACGTTATCCGTTATTTGCTCACACAATTTGACTATTTTTGTAAGTTTGTAACATACAAACATGGATAAGGATTTTATTCTTCTTATTCAAAATGAATAGAATTTTAGATAAATTCAGATAGAAACAAAAAAAAAATATATAATATGTTAAGGGTGGAATTGGTTACTCTTGCCGTTATATAGTTTGTTAGCAAAAAAAAAAAAAAGAGTATTAAGACAAAATTCATTAAAAAAAAAAAAACTATCATAGAAACCAGTTTATTTATTAGCAAGACAAAATTCATGAATTATATCCATTTATAAAAAAAAATCCGAAGTGAGGAGAAATAATATCCCGCCACCACAAGTTTTCTCAAAATTTTTTTATTTAATTATTTATATCTACAAAAAATAAAACTAGTGTAGAAATATAATATATATAACAACCACTATAAACTCGCCACGTACAAACCTTTGTCAAACAGTTCACAGTAGAGTGGTCTCTCTCTCTCTCTCTCGGTCTCGATTTCTGATTTCTCACTGTACGACCATAAGCACATAACATAAAAGAGCATACAAATTAATTGATCTGCTGCTCAAGATTTTCGAAAGGATGTCATGTCTGGGTAGGATTTTGTCGGTTTCCTACCCACCGGATCCGTACGATTCGCGGTTTACAGTGTATAAGCTGTCTTCACTAGGGCGAAATCGGAGATTGAGATGGCGATTCACGGCGTCGGACCCTGAATCTTCCCCCCCAGCTTCCTCTCTCGACTCAGATTCTGCCGATAAATTCGCTGCCGGGTAATCCAATGAGCTCCGCCTCATCTTCTTCTTTATATGGATGTTTTGTTCTGTATATGAGAGTTGAATCCGTAAAATCACTGACTTGGAATTTGATCGTTTTGTATTTTTTTCGAAAATATCGCCGTCACTGTTCCCAATTGCTAAAACCAAAAACCTGTGAGTTAATAATGATCTTGAATTTTGAAGTTTCTACATTTGATTTTAGGTATGTCGTTAATAAGGAACAAATCGGTTAGGGTCTCGTGTGACACAGAGTTGCTATACTTTTTGATTATTTGTTGCAGCTTTTGTATCATAGAAGGGCCTGAGACAGTACAGGACTTTGCCAAAATGCAATTACAAGAGATTCAAGATAACATTCGAAGCCGACGAAACAAGATCTTCTTGCACATGGAAGAGGTGCATCTTTATAAAACCTTTATTACTTTCTAAAAGTGGAAATCTTTTTATTAGTTTCTAAAAGTTTACTGTTTCGTGGATTATATATATATAGGTACGGAGGCTAAGAATACAACAACGGATTAGAAACAGAGAACTTGGCATTATAAACGAAGAGCAAGAACACGAATTGCCTAATTTCCCATCCTTCATCCCATTCTTACCTCCATTGGTGAGTTTCCATTAGAACAATTGGATTCTTTTTGCTTTTGCAAGAGGTTTTTTATGCTTTGAATTGATCATAAATAACGCTTCATTTTGCAGACCGCTGCCAATTTGAAAGTCTATTACGCAACTTGTTTTTCACTCATCGCAGGGATTATTCTATTCGGTGGCCTACTTGCGCCTACGGCAAGTGCTTTGCTACACATTTTCACCTTTGAATTTTCTTTTTTCAAGATTGGCAAAGTTTACTTTGATCTCTGTAATATATAGTTTTCATTTGTAAATTCGGCAGCTAGAGCTGAAGCTAGGTATAGGAGGCACATCATATGCAGATTTCATTCAAAGCCTTCATCTACCTATGCAATTGAGGTTTAATACATGTTTCTTTCGGTTTTCTGTCAACTGTGATTTCCGTATCTTTACAACTTTCTTTTCTTCTCGTATAGTATCTCTTGATATCTATACATTTGCGTCTTAATTGAAACGTTGCTTAATCTGTGTGTTAACCTGAATGACAGTCAAGTAGACCCAATAGTAGCATCGTTCTCTGGAGGAGCTGTTGGTGTGATTTCAGCGTTGATGGTAGTTGAAGTCAACAACGTAAAGCAGCAAGAGCACAAGAGATGCAAATACTGTCTAGGAACTGGTATTATGATTCCTTTGCTTTTTCTTGCTTTCAAAAGAAATGAGGATTCTGGTTTTAACGCCGTCTTATATAACACAGGGTATCTAGCATGTGCTCGCTGCTCTAGCACAGGGGCTCTTGTTCTAACTGAACCAGTCTCAACTATTGCTGGTGGGAATCATTCGCTATCACCACCCAAAACCGAAAGATGTTCAAATTGCTCAGGTGCCGGAAAGGTAAAAACACAAAAACCTAAACCTAAACTCAAAGCTTAACATGTGGATGCTAAGTTTTATGTGTTTGATGTTCAGGTGATGTGCCCGACATGTCTGTGCACAGGAATGGCTATGGCGAGCGAGCACGACCCTCGGATAGATCCCTTCGACTGAATCTGCAACACAGCCCACTTCCCCACAATCTCTTTCTGTCACTATAACTAAAACTGGTATGTACCGATGAATAATTAGAACTGCATCCTTTGATCTGTATATACATACACAAGTGAAGTTATTATACAATGTTAGATTTGTATTCTCAAAACAACATAAGTGACACTGCACCAGAGAAACCAACAACTCGAAACCGGCAGGTTTTCTACGTCTTGTAACATAAAACGGCATGTAGTGTTTGGTTTCTCCAGTAAGCAAAAATAGCTTGTTTGCTGTTAATATGTCTTTCCCCCTTCATGTTACAATTTTGTTTATTTGGTTCTGAGCTCTGAATGTTTTCAGTTCTATAACCATGAGAAGAAAAAAGGATGGAAACAGGTGTGTGTGTGGCTCAAGCTCCCCAGCCACGCAAGAGAGCGGCACGATCAACTCGGTTAACACCAAGAGTGAAAGCTCCTATGCGGAGGTTGCAGGAATTAGAGTGGCACACCAAGAGTGAAAGTTCCTATACGCAAGAGTCTTGGACTTCTGTATGTTCACTTTTCCCTCATCCACTCGGAATAGATAACCGTCACTCCTGCGTTGCGTATATGTCTGGAAGATTCACCGCTCTTTTCTTCAACAGCGATAGACACAATAAAAAGGAAGCTTTAGAAACGAAACTCTCTGAGTAACATAGCAGAACAGAAAACAGAGCTTTTTGTGTGAGATTCACAATCAAACTTGGTTTGTAGGAAGAAAAGAAACTGGAAACCGGGATTTTAGTTGTAAATAATAAAATGTCAAACCCTTAATCGACTACCCGTACTCAGCAAGAAGAGCTTCAGTGGCAGCCTCTCTACCAAGCGAGCCACCAAGATCCTACATTTAGAGATAATACAGTTGCATGCAGCCCGATACAGGCGAGCTTGGGTCGACTGAGAGGGGAGGGTTTGAGTTTGGGAATATTTATTTTTTACCCCGAAAACGTCTCTTAATTAGTTCTGTCATTATTAACAATGTTAATGGCCAAGTTATCCAGTTTGACACATTTTTAAATAGTTTGGTATTTAAAAATTTAATGAGAGAGTTTTTAAATATCTTCGGGCACTAAGTGAAAATTTGGTACCTAAATAGCTATTTTCCCCTAAAACATCAAAACATAACGAAACATATAAAGAGATTAGTTTATTTATAAAAAGCTTTTATAATAAAGTCGATGATTCTTATTCCTTGTGAAAGCGAAACACTACACAAGCCTCAACTCCTCCAGAAATTACAATTTACAATATCAGAAAAAGTGCAACTCTGTATATATTGAAAATAAATGAAAAAGTAATTTAAAAACGGAGTGGTTGATTAAATTTGGTAGTTCTAGATTAGAAAGAAGGAGGAGGGAGGAGCCAGCTGGATCCTTGGATGTAGCCAAGCGAGATGAAATAGTTAGCTTCGATGTTGTCAATGTCTTGTGTATACTTAACTCTCTTCTCCTTGTGCGACCCTTGTCCTGTGCACTTATACTCTCCATAGAACACCGTCCTGCTCATCAATCCGTGCTATTTCTATTAATATATATATTCGCAATAACGTTTTGCTATTGAGATATATTATTTTAATGGTTTGAATTACATACTTGTCACGCTCGGTTTGGCCATTTTCTTGCCATCCGGACGGGTTCACGACACTTGACATGTGGGTGTATGCGTACACGACCTTGGGGTGGCTCATCCATGCTCGACCCAAGTAGATCCCGGTCCCAGTCCCTGTAACCTTGCAGTGCACGAATGAGTATCCGCTTTTCTCGGCCGCGCTTTTTCCCGCATGAGCTGCGATCACTCTAAGTCCATCTCCTACAACGTTTAGTTGTGTACGCTTTTCATTAAAGAAAAGGATTACCGTTAGAAATCATCATGAAAACATGTATATAACTAACTGGACAAGCAATGATGTATTAGGTTAGGTACGTACGAGGTATAAAGAGCGTCCGCTTCCAAAGATAAAATCAAATGTCCCTTCGATATAACAGTCTTTGAAGAAATGGTTTCCGGTGTCATCGCAAATCGTGTCTTGATAACCGTAGAATTTACAGTTGTAGAAAGCTGCTTTGTTGCCAGAGATTCTCATAGATAAGGCTTGTGCTCCTTTCCTTTTCCCATCCGGCATCGGAGCAGAATTCTAAAAACAAATTAACACCCATTTTAAATGTTATATGAAGGAATCCCACATTAAAAATCCCATATATATATATATATCTTATTAATATAGAAGAATGATTCAAAGATAGTAACTCGCCACATTATCTAGTATATATATATATATGTATATAGTGACTATTAAAATAATAACTAGCTTATATCCAAATTAATCTCAATAGGTAATTTAAAAAATAACTAGTTTGGTGTTTGGTTCAATAGGTTTTCGGAGGGTTTAATGATAACCTACCTAAATTCATATCAATAGGTTTTGAGATGAGAATGTAGGTACCTTGACAATGATGTTAACGGCCATGAAATAGTCGGACAAGACAATGAGAGTCGCGCTATCGACTGTCCCGTATTGGGCTGCGGTACCGTCGAATGTCAATACCGGCATTGCATTTGGATGACCGTACAATGTGATGAAGGGTTTGTTTCTGTCGATCGTGACCTTCTCTTTGTATACACCGGGACCTAACTTGATGATCACGCGCTTCGTGTTCCTTGCGGGTACACTCTTTATCGCCTCGGTTAAGGTCTTGAAATGGCCTCTTCCATTTTGTTTCACCTGCATTCATGAATAAAACCCCAATCTAATTATTATTGTCATGCATTATTTTGCGTCCGGCTAGATACAAAAGATCATCGTTAAGACTTTCGCGTTGACCGATTTAGATCAATTTTAGAACACTAAATTGAAAGTTATGATTTGTATTTTTGTTATGCCTTGATGACACGTGGGGCTGCCTCAGCGGACAATAGAGCTGGATCTAATGTGCCTTTTCTACTAGCCAAAGAAGGGACGTTGGTGTTGAACCACTGCTCGATTCGGCGTTCGTTCTGCGGAATTGGTGATGCGTCGTTACCGGAAACTACGGGCGATGTAATCACAACGAGCAGGATTATTACTATTAGGGACACATAATTGTATCCCATTTTTTTTATAAATCTATTTTTACTATGATTTCTAAAATATAGATAAATAACTTTTTGTATTTTCTTTTTCCTGATGGAATATGTATACCATCGCCGAAAGCGAAGAACACTCGATGCCATTCATTTGTTTGTTGCTAGATTGGTTTCTGGTTCCTGCTCTTTATTCCTTTTTATCCCTTCATGAGTTGTATATTTANATACTACCTATGGAGGGAACGTAACGCTCGTCGACATGGGGAAGATCCAAAGACTGTGGAAACAATCTACCGACAGATTGATAAACAAGTTAGAAACTTCATAGCCTCAGTACGAGACCAAAATGACACATTTGCAGGTGCCTTGCAAACATGGTTCATCTCTCAAACGACATAACCAATCATTGTAGCATTTCTCAAATGTTTTATCATTCTACCTTTTCAACTATTGTAGCATCTTGATGTAAAACGGTTTTTTTTTGATTAATAGAGTTTAACATTTATTCAAAAAAAANGGAAAAAATTATTAAGATCAACATCTAGAGTTACCATTTTAATTTACCCGTTTATCTACACAGTAACTGCCACGTTATGAGAATGTTTGTTTACTCACTGTCAAAGTTTAACCTAATAAAGGATTTCTGTGTTCTCTATTCTCGTTACTGTTGTTAGCAAAACAGAACAACTTTACTCACTGTGAAAGTTTGATATAACTTTTTTAACGCCATAAAAAAACATTGCAATCTCATTCACAGTTGGTCAGCTTCATTTTATTCCTCCCTGTGATTGATTGTCTGAGTAACTTATGTTTAAAACTCCAGCATTATATTTAATTGTTAGATTCATAATCAATCACGGTACCCCGAACTCGTCGCTGCCCATGTCCTAACACTTGTGATGATGGTTCGTATATCACCGGAACATTCTGTGGGACTTGCATCTCCGGCGAGTGTCCAGAGATGCACATTGATCCCGACCCATCTTGTTGCCAGTACACTTCCACCATTATTCCTCGGGGATTATCTGCGTTTTCTGTTCCAGGGATACCCACAAATCTTGCTCCTACAGGTATCTGTACAGCGAGTTTGTGTCCATACAACTTTTTTTTTCTCAATTTGTCATCGGATGTGAAATTGAAAACGTTGTAGATTTACCTCGACCGAGATGCCTGATTCTAACTCAAGAGTTACCATGGTTCCTTTAGCCGTTGCGCTTTCTAGTTCCGCCCTTCTTGCGATGGTGAGAAACACTTCTTCAAGAGTTGCAAGCCCGAGTTGGATGTCTGAGATACCAAACTCAGATTCTCTGTCTTGTAGCTCCCCGAAAAACCTCTATTCAAGATTTATAAAAATTATGATAACTCATTCATGAGACAGAGGAAGATCTAAGAGGTTAAGTTAGTAGAGCTTTGTAGATGGTTACCGCCAATAGTTTCTCTTTGTCGTGTGGGATAACAAAAGTCATGAAAGCTTTTTTTTCTTCTGTTGGCTCAACTTTCAGATGCTGCAAAAAAATAATATTGGTACAGGCTCATAGGCATTATTAGATTACTAACTAACTAAACAATGCCGCTAAGAAACTTGAGTGTACATACCTCCTTAAAGAATCTTTTCAATGGCTCGGGTGAAGTTCCAGCACCGTCGTTTTTGTTTTCGTTTTCGATGAAGCTAATTGTAGCAACAAAGCCCGTGCCAAAGCGGGATTTTAACCTGATTGAGGTTCCAATGCAGCGGAGCCTACCTTTAGCCATGATCCCTATTCGGTCACCTAATATATCAGCTTCTTCCATCGAATGCGTTGTTAGTATGATGGCACGACCTTTCTTTGATTCTTGTATGATGTCCCACACATGTCTCCTTGTGATAGGGTCCATACCCGTAGTCTACAATCCAAATACGTATTTGTGTTAGTGTGTATGTTTGTATAAACACATATTTAAAGAAGAAAGTAGCAAGTTGCATACATACCGGTTCATCTAAAAAGACCAGCTTGGGATCACCAATGAGTGCAATTGCAACACTGAGTCGGCGTTTCATTCCACCACTGTAACTTCCTGCTCTAATTTTCGCTGCTCCTGTCAGCCTTACATCTGCAAGTAACTTCTCTGCAATCTGTATAACGGAAAGAAAATTTGTAAGCAAAAAAAAGAAGGGAAAGGTTTATGCTTGGCCACAAGTTCAAATCAGATACCATTTGTAAAAATACATGAATTAAGTAAATTTGATATTATTCAGGCGGCCTAGTACCGATTTGACCGATACTGGTGGCAACCCTTTGATGCTAGCAAAGAGGTAAAGGTGCTCTTCACTGGACAAAGCATCCCAAAGGATATCAAACTGTAAGAAAAAATGTGATTTAAGCAGAGCAAATATATCATTGTTTAAGAGGACAATGGAAGAAGAAATTGACAAACCTGAGGACAAACTCCTATCATTTTACGAATGTTGGACATACCAACTGAGCTTCTTACGGAATCTCCATAAATAAGAGCTGTTTAAGTCAATCAAACGGATCTTATTAGAATGGTTAAAATGCTTTGGGAATTAGCTTCTTCTAAACAGATCCTTACCATCCCCACCAGTAACTGGATTTATGCCAGTCAAACAACTGATAGTAGTTGTTTTCCCTGCGCCATTTGGTCCGAGAAGACAAAACAACTGATCTTTGGCAATATTCATCCACAAACCCTGAATATATTCCATGAATTAGCTGAGGAATAACTTTGGGAAAGAGCATACATTACAAGAAATATTTTAAACTTTTTTTTTTCATTGTTTTGTTATCAGGAAATAAAATACCTTTACAGCTTGAAAAGGGGCAGTTTTCTTGCATTTGCAGCATCCGAGCTTTGTCGTTCCCGGATATGTCTTTGCAAGACCACGTATCTGAACTGCAATGTTAGGATCAACTATTCCATCCATTGCTTGCTGTCTAACTACGATCTCCTCTTCGAGCACATCTTTGTCCTCTGGCGTAATATGCTCTACCGGAGGAACTGAACCGATACAGCTACAAATGCTCCCTTCTGAAAAGTGTAGGAACAAGTTTGGCTTACATTTTCCAGCACACTGAATTTTTACAAGTGCAAGAGAAAATACCTTCCACTTTGTTGCCCTCTTTGCCAGTCCAATAACTAGGCTTCAGAAAGTAGAAGATCGATTTTCTTACACCCGATGCATTGGGAATAATATTGTCAAAGTAGATAGCCAGAACAAACCAGAATAGGAATGTCCCCACAAGCCATATGTAGATGTTATTCTGCCAAAAGTTCAGATAAATATTTTGGTCAGAGAATAATAGACAACTCTTAATTAAAATCTATCTCAAAAGGTTTACATACAATTGTAAGAAAGCAGGTGGCATCGTCCATTGCGCATACTGCTCTTTTACTCCAATTAATTCCAGAACCTCCGGGATTCGATGTCGCTTCAAGAAGCAGCTGCAGACCCGCAGAAAAGGTATTCGGTGGAAAGAATGACCAAATCACCCGGCGATAAATAGAATGTGCGCTTGAATAAGGGAATCCAGTAGTTGATACCATCTGAAATTAGAACTATAACTAGTCAGAATCCAAGATTTGAAGAACACGCTTTTAAGCGAGAGAGAGGGCTGAGGGCACACCAGTGTTATAAAACCAATCAGAAACACAAGGAAACCGACAGTTGTTGCTGAAGATGATTTGCTAGTGAAAGCTGATAGCACAAATGCCAGGCTAATCTAGCAACACAAATAATAGATAACTTAAGTGATACCCCAACAAATTAAAAGGACCACAATTAGGAATGGGGTCTTACCATGTTTAACTGAAAAAGCAAGAAAAGTAGGAAGACAACAACAAAACTGTTCTTGAAGAAAAAATCAAATTGGAACATCATTCCAAAGAGGACTAAGGAGAGTGAGGAGACGACGGTGAGGATTCCTTCCCATAAGAGCCATGATAACCAGTAAGCGGTATCAAAAACTCCCATCATTGTCATTGCCTGTTGGAAAAACCTTGATTGAACAATCTAATACACAATGGTAACGGTAACAATCTCAGCTACAAAAAGATAAGAAACCTGGCGAAGTTTCAGCTCTTTCTCAGTAACCAGAGAACTGAGTTGGAGAACAAAACCAAACATGGAGAAAGCAAGAAAGAACACTGGTCCCATTAGATTCAGTGCAGAAATAGTTTCTCTTCCGCCGATAGCTGGGCGCGCGAATTCCTTAAACCCAAAACCCCAACTAAACTTTGGATCTGAAAATGTATAAAGACATTTTAATTTCCATGTCAAAAATGTACATTCCAACTGAAAGATTTCAAGATATTACCTCCAATTAAGGACCTTGCGATCTCACGCTCAGCAGCGATTTGAAGAGGAATAAGGAACTTAAACGTCGGGTCTTCAATCCGACCACGTTTTTTCTCCGAGGAAGAATTTGTCTGAACTCCATAGCTGATCACTGTAGCATTCCTTTCCACAAAATGCAAAGCTCCGGGGACTTGCAAAGGATGTGACATAAACCATGCATCTACCTCCCCAGGCCCTTTGAATGATTGAACCTGAAAATAGACCACGACAAGATAAATATTCCTTCTGATTTTTCACATTCGGCTTCATTTTTAATCTAATTTCAAACACTTCACATTTTGGTTCTAAAAACCATTTCTTTCAATACATGAGAATTGCTGCTCATAACTAGCTCGGAATTGCAGAACCAAAATAATAAAAGCAAAAAACCTTAAAATTAAAGGGAAAACAAACAAAAAACCTAACCTTGTTGCTCGGAATTGGTCTTCCCGGATTGTTCGCCATAATTGCAGAGACAATGTCAGTCACTCGACGGCTCTGGTTCCCACTCCACAGGAAGTCGTAGCAGGGAAGCTTCACGAAAAACTTATCTTCACAAGGCGGAATCGGAGGTGAGACTAATGCCTTAGGATCGGTGACATTTATGTGCGCCGTCGAGGTTATGTCGCTCGCCTTCATCGCTTCCTGGATACAGAAGATGAGAAGGATGAAGAAGAACGAAGAGAAGAGATGAAGACACGTGGTTCTCTTGTTCCGCCATGATAGCAGCAGATTCTTCCTGAACAACGCCGTGAACTGCTGGTAGAGAAGCGGCAAGCCTCCTCGCAGAGTCATGATCAGAGGAAGAAGACGATTGGACTAATTTTTTTTTGTTTTGTAAAAATAAAACAATTACGTGTATGATAAATTACTTAGAAACGCCTATGAAAATTGATTTTAACCATTATAAAGACCGTTGATAGGACTCTCATTTATTACAAAATTCCAAGGGAATCTTACTACTCTTAAAGCTATCAAAGTTTTAAGGATCAAAATTCTTAAATTTGATTTTTGAAATAAATGATATTTTTCCTATTTTGTGTTATGATTTTAATTAAGAGATAATGGAAACACGTTATCTAAAATTGTAAATAGCTTTTCCGTTTGTACATTAAAATTGAAATGTTTCCAATTACCCTCGGTTGATATGCTTGGCAAAAAATCTCCTTTATTACAAAGTAAGTGTGGGTGATGTATGATGTACCACATTGTTACAATGTATTCAACCAAATTTTGATACAAATATGTTAAGGGGTTTTTATTGCATTATTATCAATTATGATACTCTTGATTTATTACAATTTAATGGCTAATTACTTTCTCTCTTTTTTAGGCTGGTTAAATTTCTCATTAACGTTAAAAACCGTGTGAAATTAAGTCCTTCTTTTAAATTTTTGATAATTAATCCTGAAAAAAAACAAAAATCAAAGAAAGAAAACCGAAAAAGGTGGTGTTCAGTAAGAAAAACAGAGGAAGAAAAATTAAATACTAACAAAGCTTCTTTCTTTCATCAATGGCGAATCATGGCCAAGCCAGTTTCTGGGCTCAGGCAAATGCGTTACTCAGAAAGAACTTAACTTTCCAGGTATGTGTATGCCTTTTACGTTTCCTCTACGAAACCCGGTACATGTGTGTGCGAATCGGTGAAAAAACTTGATGGATCATCATCTCTAGTTCTGCAGGGAAACTACTTGTGATTCTTCGAATTCTCGGACGAAATTTTGACGCAATTTTACAGAATTTGGTCGAGGAAATCTTCGAGACCTGAAATTTGAACCAAAAACTTTCTGGAAAATGAAATACATTTTTTTTTGTGTGGAAATTTACATAAAGACAAGTAAAAATACGATCTTAGTCTGGATGTAATATGTAAATTTTGGTGCAGAGGAAACACATATGGACGAATGTTAGGCTCGTCCTGGTTCCACTCTTCCTTTGCTTATTCCTCCTGGCGATTCAACTCTTGCTCGATGCTGTGATGAAAAAACTCCCAGATACGACTAAGTGTGGAACTAAAGATGATTTTCCCGGCGGTGATTGTCCCATCCCAAACCCTGCATTGTTGCCGCCGATGTTACAGATCCCAGAACCTGAATCTCGTGCTGTTAAAGCTGATTTCTTTCCCTACGGAGACTTTCCTGACAAGTTCTGTAGAAAAACAGGAACCTGTCCTGTAACTATACTTCTTACCGGGAATAACCATTCCCTTGGTAAAGGTACATATGCTTCATTTATGTTACCTTCTTCTACCATACACTATACTCTTATTCTTGGTTCTTATCACCTCCATGCGTGTTTCTCCAGCGTTATCCGCGAATATGTTTGGCGGTTCTTTCGCTGTGAATACCTCCGACCTCTTGCCTAGTTTAGCCGATAATGTCTTGGTATGTTCGATCGGCTAAAAGTGCAGACATCTATCTCTATGTCTCAGAATTTTACTAAAAGTCAATGACTTTCAGGGTTCAACACTAGCAGCAGGGCAAAACAATTATGCAGATCCAACAATTCACTCGGATTTTCCACTCTACAATATCCAACCTCAATGCAGTCCAAACTCTACGTGGCCACTCTCATTCGGTAAAATTAAGACAGGTATTTTTTATCCTCTCGATGTGTTCAAAGGTGTCAATTAACAAGTTTGAGACGATAAAATGTGTTTTTCTTCACGTCGACAATTAACGTATTGGTTGTCTGATAAATATCCCAGAGGTGAAGTGTGTTCAAGGGTTGTGCCTCTGGAGAAATACCTCTGTAGAGGTCAATGATGAGCTTTTCAAGGGTAGTTGGAGGGGAAATCCTGAGCGGATGACAAATGAGATTGCTGCAGGTTGGCTAAATCTTCTGCCTTTTTCACATAGTTATGCGTGCTTAGTATCCATCTTCTAACTGTTGATGTATTTTGCGTTGCTTTAGCATACGATCTCTGGAGTACGGATAGAAATAACCTCAATGTCACCATCTGGTATAACTCGACATACAATGACGGTTCTTCAGACGAACCTTTGGTCCGAGTTCCTCGCTTGATCAGTCTGGTATGAAAATGAAATGACTCCATATGCTCTATTACTCTCAAGGCATCCTCATTCCTTTAATTGAACCGGTCCAATGTTAACACACACCCTGCAAAACTGCAGGTATCAAATGCTTATCTTAAGTTTCTGAAAGGCCCGGGGACAAGGATATTATTCGAGTTTGTCAAAGAAGTTCCTAAACACGAAGATAAAAAATACAATCCAGATATCGCGTCCTTGCTTGGCCCGCTTTTCTTCACTTGGGTTGTTCTTCTTCTATTCCCCGTAAGTTCTTCTACAGTTGCATACTTTAGGCCATTTCAAGTACTACATTCCACAAAATACTCATCCCAATGTGTGTGTGTGTATATATAATTTTGCAGGTGATCTTGACATCATTGGTGTATGAGAAACAAGAGCGTCTAAGAATTATAATGAAAATGCACGGCCTAGGCGATGGTCCATATTGGATGATTTCCTATGCCTATTTTCTTACCATATCTTTGTTGTACGTTGTTTCATTGGTGACCTTCGGGTCAGCGATTGGACTCAAGTACTTCCGGATTAATGACTATAGCATCCAGTTCGTTTTCTATTTTATCTACTTAAATCTGCAAATCTCCGTCGCCTTTTTAGTCTCTTCAATATTCTCAAAGGTTAAGACTGTTACAGGTATTAACATCGATCACATTTCTTGAATCTGCTCAAGAATACTCGAGTGAAATTTAAAATGGCCACTTGATTTTTTTGGCTTAATTGCAGTTGTTGCTTACATTTTGGTGTTTGGAACTGGGCTCTTGGGAAGCTTTCTCTTCCAAGAGCTACTTGAAACTCCCTCATTCCCTGGTAAGTTAACAAGATCAATACCTTGAAGAACAAATACACATGTTTATGACAACTTGTTAACTAGTATTATTACCTTCACAGAAAAAGGGATTCTTGCCTTGGAGTTGTATCCCGGCTTCTCCTTATACCGCGGATTGTATGAGTTCTCGCAATCTTCCTTCCGTGGAAACGGGATGCAGTGGGAGGATCTCAGCGAAAGCGGAATGGATAAACTGTTCTGCATCATGTCAGTGGAGTGGTTTGTGATTCTCATTGTGGCCTACAATATCGATCAGGTTTTTTCATCTGGGAAAAGCCCCTTCTTTTTCTTGAAGAACCCTTTCAAGAAATCTTCTTCCCTACCAGGCCCTAGTGTGCAGAGGCAAAGCTCTGACAACGTCCTCCTTAACATGGAGAAAACAGATGTCACTCAGGAGGTATGCAAAAAAAAAAAAGAGTCTCAAGTGTTCTTATTAATTTCCATGATTTGAAGCCCTTCTGATAAAAAGAGAAAATAATCAGAGGGAGAAAGTTGAGCAATTGAGGTATGAAGGTAGCGCAGGGCACGCGATCGTGTGTGACAACCTGAAGAAGGTGTATCCAGGTAGAGATGGTAACCCTCCAAAACTAGCAGTAAGAGGGTTATATCTCGACGTGCCTTCAGGGGAATGCTTCGGCATGCTTGGACCCAACGGTGCCGGCAAAACCTCTTTCATCAATATGGTCAGTTTCGCCAAACCACTATTTTTTACACTAAGCATTAACGTTTCAGAATGTAAAGTTTTGTAATATTGTTCTGCTGCGCTAGATGACTGGGCTCCTGAAACCGACATCTGGAGCTGCGTTGGTTCAAGGTTTGGACATATGCAAGGATATGAACAAAGTGTACACGAGCATGGGCGTATGCCCGCAGCACGAGTAAACATACTCTTTAACAATGCTTTTGCATTTTCTTTCATTACCAAGCAAATAAGGAACAGCTTTGTTTTAATGTCATTCTCTTGGTTTCAGCTTGCTCTGGGAGACGCTAACAGGAAGGGAACATCTGCTCTTTTACGGGAGGCTAAAGAATATCAAGGGCTCTGCTCTAAAGCAAGTATGTTTAGCGCTTTCTGATTTTCTTATATTATGTGTTATTACTCCACAAGACAATGCTAATTCATGGATATATGATAATTTTCAAGGCTGTGGAAGAATCTCTCAAAAGCGTCAGCCTCTTCGATGGAGGAGTTGCCGACAAACCTGCTGGAAAATACAGCGGAGGTATGAAAAGGCGACTTAGTGTGGCCATTTCGCTTATAGGGAACCCAAAGGTACATCTCCTGTTCTCTTGTTATGTGATTTTGTCAGCAATGACTCAAATCTATTAACGAATCCATTGTCTGGTTTGTTAAAAGGTGGTTTACATGGATGAGCCTAGCACTGGACTTGATCCAGCCTCAAGAAAGAACTTATGGACCGTGATCCAGCGTGCAAAACAAAACACAGCCATAATCCTCACAAGTATTTTTCATTCTCTTTCTCACTCTCTCCTACATCTGAATCTGATTGATACCGTGAACTGAACACAGCCATAATCTCATTTTGTTTCTTATCCCCTTGATAAAGGGTTCTGAAGACAGTTACACTTAACAAGAAAGTTTTTAACCTAGAGAAGCTTGTCCCTCACGTTTTTCAGCTCACTCAATGGAAGAAGCAGAGTTTCTTTGCGACCGATTGGGGATTTTTGTAGACGGAGGCTTGCAATGCATAGGAAACCCTAAAGAGCTCAAAGGAAGGTACGGTGGATCATATGTGTTCACGATGACGACCTCGTTAGAACACGAGGACAACGTAGAGAGAATGGTTAAACGTATTTCACCAAACGCCAAGAAAGTATATCATCTAGCAGGAACACAGAAATTCGAGATCCCTAAGCAAGAAGTCATGATTGCGGATTTGTTTTTAATGGTGGAGAAGGCCAAAAGCAAATTCACGGTTTTTGCTTGGGGACTCGCCGACACAACCCTCGAAGACGTCTTCTTCAAGGTTGCTACAACTGCTCAAGCCTTCGATTCCTTGTCTTAATATTCGTATGATTCACCCTCTCTAGGGTATCGTTATTATTATTATGATTCAAGTTAGGAATTTTTTGGGGGTCATATTCAATGCCTTGAGAGACTCGTTAACTGCACCAAATTTCCATATGTACCAAACGAACTGTCAGTCTTGTAAACTCGCAATCAGATCGAATCTGTTTCGGTTAAATCTTAAAAAGTCCCAACCTTTTTGGCATGACAAAAATTTCCAGTCCGACCGGTTCCCGAGTTCAAAATCCGTTATTGTGGCTAAAAGGTTAAAGCTATTGATTTACAAACTCAAATTTGTATTGATCCGCGGTCCAATTTGGTTGGTCTCAGAACCCAAAAAACTTTCTGATTTGATTTTAAATACATTGCTTCAAATTAGCAGCATTACGATGAGAACGAGAAACACTCTAAAGCTCATCACGGTCCTTGACTCCGGAGCCGGAGCCAGAGGCTAACCACCTCGTCATGTTCTTTATACACTCTTGATCGATCCCAATCACGCCTCCAATATTCACGACTCCAGGATTCTGGCTGTTGTAAAACGAGAGGGCGACGGCTCGTTCGAAGCCACCGCTCAAGCAGAAATGAAGCAATCCTTTAGGGAAGACAAAGACATCACCTTTTCGCAAAACTGTCTGAAAAATCTTGTCGTTGGTATCTACAAATCCAGCAAACACGACTCCACTAACCACAAAGAGCATCTCGGATGACCTCGGATGCGAATGGAACGGCACAGATCCGTCCCTTTGGAGGTCAGTCCGAGAGACCGAGAGGCCGAGAGTGTTGAGACCTGGAAACTCTGATGCAGTGAGCATTGTGACGTTCGACTGGAGGTAATTGTCTGTGTCTCCAGCTACTGTTAATTTAGAGGACTTGAAATCCTGAGCGTTGATCTCGGTCGGGTTCTTGCAAGGATAGCCGTTCATGAAGAAGATACTTTGTTCTCCCGGAGCCGTCGGGCACGTGTCCTGCATATTGTCTGAATCTGCGTAGACAGATAAGAAGATTGCACAAAACACGATCATGACGAAGACTTTCATCCTTGTGAATTGTGATGAAGAGTACTTAACTTGTGATTAATCAGATATAAATAGAAATTAGAGGAAAGCCAAAAGAAAACACTCTGTTTCTAGGCGATGTGGCTTAGAGTTGAGTACACTACTTAGTAGTGGCTTTTTGAGTAAGATTGTGTTCTAAGATTAAAATCGCTTCTAAGTAATACTTTTCACTAATTGTCCAACTTACTGATGTTGACTTTATTACTTCTTCAAGTTCTAATTCTATTTCGTTTACCTGAATATGCAATTTTGCTTTGCTATAACAGGAAACCAAATAAGCTTCACAGGCTAGCTTACTTCCATGGAAATTTCGATATTCCTCAAATGAAAAGTATAGTACAACGGTTTGGTTGGGTAGGTATAAACCAAATTATACAATTGAAGGGGACAAAAGTTTATGTCCAAACCCAATTAGCGACCAAGGAAGGAAGAAACTGGAGATTATTCAAAACAGAGTGAGAAAGAAACACGCTTCTCTAGTGCCCGTTTTCATCGCGATTGTCAGAGCTTTCAAGAATATCTTGGATGAATTTTATGAAAGAGCAGACTCCACCCAAGAAATTGTGGTCGATGACACCATTTCCATCGAGAACATGCGCGAAATCCACCAGCTTTACTTGTGCCCGCGGCGCCTGTGCATCATCCCCTCCTTTCATCAAGATCGATTCATTCTCAAAAACCATCAGAATCGAGCAAGAATTGAAATGGTAAATCGTTTGGGTTTCGAACCAAGCCTTAAGCTCCAACAATTGCGCCAAGATCCCATTAGAACCGCCATAAACCTCTGACGCAAAAGCACAGTTTGGTATCGAGTTAGAGTCAACAGGAGAGTTCGATGACACAAACTTCCTCAGAGCCAATCTAGCACCATCGACTTTGTACCCAAGAACAACCTTCTTCTCGGGTCTCCAAAAACTCGATTCTTGGTGGTCAAAAATCTTAAAACCCGAAACCCTGAACCCCAACGAAACCGTGGTGGTCTCTCTATCTTTCTTTATGCATTTCTTGAAGTATTCTTCCGATACGTCCGGATACCATGTTCTAGATCCAATCTTAACATCCATGATCGACGGATTTGAGTACCCCGAAACAACATCCTCAAGAACCATGTGTGGAAGCTTGCCAGATCCATCAGATGCTTCGACTAACTGAGTACCGTGATACACCGGGAAGTATCTATGGATGTGATCTGGAACATTCTTGTTCGACGAGAAGGACTCATAGAACTTAGCCTCGTTTTCCCCACGAGCATCACCCTGAAGTGGCTTGAAGAACCGGCCTTCGTCGTCTACGAGCGGACCAAGCTTCCCATCTCTGGCAATGTGACCAGCAACTTGGTGTTCAGGGACCTTGAGCATCTTTGTGCAACAGGATATATGATGATGATGAATCTGAAGAATAAGGAATCAGATCCACCAGAACATTTCTTAGTATCCTTCTTAAAGACATACTAGATCTAAACATTTACAGATCATTGATCTAAAATCAATCGCAATTTCCAAGATAAGTTGAAATCAAAGTAGACGGTTAAAATCACACGAGCAAACAAGACAGGACTGTGAAGTTTCATCCTTTAATTTCCAGGAAATTATACAGTAGGGAGAAACACCAAACGCAAAATCCAGAATTAGCGTCCTTCTTAAGAGATATTACGGAATCTGATTAGAGAGCTCTCCACATAACAAAGAAAGACAAAAAAACCCAATAATCACGTCTATTACAACTCCTCGAGTTCATCGCAGAAGAAGAGATAATTAAAACCGCGAAAAAGGGGCAAATGAAACAAACCCAGAATCACACCATGGAAAAAAATATATATGTAATTTGAGATCTCTAAAAGCGTATCAAAAAGTTAACAATCTTTTCGATTAGAAAATGCATTGAATGAAACTTAAGAAAAAATCGATCTTTTATAATGGATAGATAATTGAGTTGGAGCAACACGAAGAACTTGGCTCAAAGATGAAAGAGATTAATCACAGAAATTTTCGACATTGAGGAATAAAATATTACCCAAGAAATCTCCACGGAGAAATTTTGATGCTAAAACGATGACGGAAGATAGAAAATTGTGTAATTGTTCCAAGAAGAAAAAAAAATACTCCAGCTATCTTGTCGGGAAGACGAATAAAAAATTAATTAATTAATAGTATTGAATAAGTTCTTTTTTGAAAAAGATTGAATCACTCTAAACCGGACCCGTCATGAGAAAATTACGAAAACCGAATTTTAGAGAGAACCGGTTTGAGTATATAGGGCTTCATCATCTGAAGACCAAACTCCAAACTTTACAAATCGGCCGCCATCTCCTACCTCAGGCTCTACTACTCCGGCCGGCGAACGTAAGGTTTGGTAATGATTTCTAGTTCGACCATGCTCTTTGATTATCGTTGAATCATCAATAGTTCTGGGTATATTTGTAAAACCCTAATCTAGAGCTCATTCTCTTCTACTAAACTCTCTCAGGGTATCTAAGCGTTAAGAGGTTTTGATTTGCTTATGTACTTAAATGTTTCGTCTTTGTATGAATACGATCTTCTCTTTCCAGAATCTGTGAAGCTTTGCTAGTAAGAAGTAAATGGCTCGTTTCAAAAACGTAAGTGGAAAACGTCTGTGTTGAGTTTCTCTACCAATTCGTGTTTCTTTCCAGTAATATATTATTTACGACACTTTGTGATGATATAGAATAAGAAGGGTAGGGTCGCTGTGAAGCCTATCGTGAAGAAAAATCAAGCGAATGTTGATCATGTCACTGGGGATAAGATCCCCAAGAGTTTTGTGTTTTCAAGGATGAAACTTCCTGGCTCTGTCAAACAACTTCAGATGGATTTGAGGAAGCTCATGCTTCCCTACACTGCTCTCAATCTAAAGGTCAGTTAATTATGTTATAGTTGGGAGAAAACCAAAACTGGAGAAAAAGGGTTTCATATGTTTGACCATTACTGATGCAAGTTGTTGCCTTTTCCATCGCTTCTTTGCAGGAGAAGAAGCGGAACACTTTAAGGGACTTTTTGAATGTATCAGGTCCAATGGGTGTTACGCATTTTCTTATGCTATCGAAAACAGCATCTGCACTGTCTCTAAGAGTAGCAAGAACCCCGCAGGGCCCGACTCTCACATTCAAAATTCATCAGTATTCCTTAGCATCAGATATTGCTCAGTCTCAGCTTCGGCCTAGATGTCCTCAAGATCTTTTCAAGAGTCCCCCTTTGGTAATCCATCTCAATCTCTCTTACTTCCTATTTGATTTTTGTAATTCGTGGGTTTTGCTAATACTTGAGAATGTTAATTAATTCGTCTTGGTTCAGATTGTTCTTTCCGGATTCGGTACTCAGGAGCTGCATCTGAAGCTAGCAACGATTATGTTTCAGAACATATTCCCAGCTATTGATATCAACACTGTAAGTTTGTTGCCAAGAACAGAAGATATGTTTATATGGCTGATTGCAACTTGTTTCAGCAATTTGATTGTGTTCTTGTGATGTCAGGTCAAGCTCTCCACATGCCAGAGATTAGTTCTCTTGAACTACAACAAAGACACAAAACTCATTGATTTCCGGCATTATTCTATAAGGCTTCAGCCTGTAGGAGTGTCTCGTAGGATCAGAAAGTTTGTGCAAAATCATCAGGTCCCTGATCTTAGGAATCTGCAGGATGTTAGTGATTTTGTCACCAAGTAAGGATCTATATTGGTACAAATGTCTTTTCATTTATTCCTCTCTATATCAATCATTTTGATTGTTGTTGGTCTTTTTTCAGGGCTGGTTATGGATCAGAGAGCGAAGGAGATGAAGAAGCGGCAACAGTGACACTATCATCTGATCTGGGCCGAGTTAACCGGAGTTCCACAAAGAGCGCAGTGAAACTGCAAGAAATTGGACCGAGAATGACTATGCAGCTCGTTAAAGTGGAGGAAGGATTGTGTTCAGGAGGAATCATATTCAGTGAATATGGTAAATGTTAATCTTATCCCCTGCATTGTGGTTTGTCTACCACAGGACGAATCATCTGATTTTGAGTTTGTATTATCGGTCTGTTTCAGAAAATGTGGATGAGAAGAACGCGAAGAGGAACCAAGAGGAAGATGGTGATGAAGAGGATGATGATAGCGAAGAAGAAGGTGAAGAGGGTAGCGAAGAAGATGGAGAAGACATGGATGAAGATCTTGAAGATTGAAAAGAATTTATAGATTGTATCTTCACATTAAGTCTTGTTCTTTGGATCTTTAAGTAATGATGCATCTATTGTCTGATTAAAGTATGAGCACAATTGTTTACCATCCTTACTTATCAACTTGTCGTTGTCAAAAACCTGATCCTTTTTTATTATCAACGAAAACCTTTTAACAAAAAAAAATGATAATATATTCGATATTAAACCCAATAATTATATTTAAGATTAACCATATTTGTAATTTTAGAATTTGTTTTAACGTTTCAGAATGTAAATAACTATTACGGGAATATTCAAAACTCTTTGGGAAACCTAGCTAAATTTGCGGACCTTAACCTCGTATGTCCCTCTAAATATTAAAAAATTCTCGTATGTCCTCGTTCTAAAAAACATATTCTTTTTGATTTTTTTTTAAAAACCAAAACGCATATAAAATCAAGTAAACCTTTAAGGAATCTGAATAATTACATATCCAACCAGGATTACCCACCCAAACCCGGATCAATCACGGATCCTCACCATTTTGTTTTTGTGTGAACATGGATCCGCGAGAAGGCCTACGCCTGGACCCATTTGTTTTTTTTTTAAAGAGAAAAAAGCTCAAAATTATGAAAAAAAAAATATATATTTGATAAAAATATCCAAAAAACCGAAAAATTAAAAAAAAAAAAA